>VRYO01001269.1:21100379-21113125 GCA_009812075.1 Sialia sialis | reverse complement strand
GATTCTTCAATGAAAAAGGTGTGGCTTATAATCGTGAAATTACTGTACATTCTTTTGTAGTGGGCTTCTTTTGAACTGGGGACTGCTCAGTTGGCTAGTTTTGCTTGTTCGCTTTGGGCTTCAGCTGTTACTCTTCTGTAGTGCCACTCTCCTGGAAAATACACCTTTTGCTACAGAGACAGACATTCTGGATGTCTAGAAAATGCCATACCATTTGTGATAGAGTGACAGGAGCCTAAAACCATCATCTTTATATTTATGTTTTTGGGTTTCTTGTGCACAATACTGTGTTTTGTAGTTGCTTTGAGTTTTCCCCTCCTTTCTTCAGGATATAGATTGCTGTGCTTTGCTATATAGAATTTACAAACATGGTTTATTTTCTGTGCTGTGCTGCTATCCTTCCTGTTCAAGGTGTTTGAAGATGGTGAGTGGGAGGTTGCAAACAATCTGCAGGAATTTTGATGTAGCTAACTGTCTGGAAGAAAAGGTGACAAAGTGAATGTACAGGAGAAGCTTTGGAAGGAGGGATTGAAGCTCTTTCCATATACTTCAGGACAAGCATAGGCTATGGTCAATAAGCTTTTACAAACTCAAAAACTGACCCATATTTTCACCCTTTTCTCTGTTCTTACTCAAGACTTAAAAATGCTGCTGGTGATTTCACAGAGGCAGATTTCTGCTAGCTGGAGCAAGTTTGTGATGCTCTGTAAGTCTCCAGTCATTTCCAAAAATGCAAACCACAAAAAACAGAAACAAAACCTACCTTACTGAGCCTCCTCTGACCTCCTAATGCACTGAAGGTATTAAAACTTTTTTGCCCTTTCTGCACATGTGTGAATAGCACACCCTTTCTATCTTTCACAGGTAAACGTATTTGTGTTTTCTTTCAATTTGAAGGGGTACTGGTAGCTAGTACATTATATAGTGCTTAATTTTTGATCTTGCTTGTTGTGTGATCTAGAAGTGAGTTATTTCCTCTGTTTCTCTTCCTCATAAGTAAAATATGCATTATAATCATTATAATATTAACATATTAATATTAATATTAATTATATATGTAATTATAATTCACATGTTTCATAAATGTGAGATTTTACCATAATAATGAGCAAATTGGAGAAGGAAGGTTTGATTGCTTTGTCTCAGAAGGACACGGGGTAACTTGCTGCATTTGTCTTACATGTAAGATTGTTCTTGGAATCTGTCCATCATCATGGTTGAAATTGATTGAGCTGCTTACAGGGGAGAACCATAATTTCAGTTGCTGGCAGCAGGAGGACTTAGTGAGAAATGATTGTCATCATCTTAATCTGACAGATTTCCTGTAAACATCAGTGACAGCACTGTTGCAGTTAAAGCTGAGAATCTACATTAGCTAGAACAGAGGAACACTTTATTTTACATGAATAAAACCCTAAAAGAGAGGAATTTAAAAGCTAAGATAAATGGTGGAATAAAAGAGGTCTGCAACTACAATTTATTATTCTCAGCATCCTTAATTTTGCTGAAGTCTGAGGAGAAATCAGAGTCTTTCCTGAGTAATTTCTTCAGCATTCTGTCAGAGAGAAATGTTTGCAAATGATCTCAAAGGAGAATGAGGAATGTGCACAATTTAAACTTGCTTATCATGCCAAATATAGCTGAAGTAGCAAATGGACTAGACAAAGCACAGGACAGCACAGCCCTCAAAAAGTGAGCCAGAGAGTAAAGTTCAAGATTACTACAGTGTATGAGGTTATGAACTTGATCTGTGAAACAGTGCAAATATACATATGCTTAGTTAAGATAATATTTATAGAAATGGAAAAATGGTGGATAGTTACTAGTTATACAGGCAGCAGTTGCCAGTTATACAGGCAACAAGTTTTAAAGAGAGATAGAGATATTTTACATTAAATGGTTACCATTGAATGCTTTTAATTTGTTCCCGAAATCAGATAATGTTTAGTTAAGGCTTTATAGCAGGCTGTCCAGGCTAATAATAAACTGTGACAAACAGTTATACTGGGTAGGGATGTCTCAGTGATTCTGCTTTGGATTGAGTAAAATCTGCTGATGGGGGGTCTTGGCTGGTAAAAGCCTTATGAGTGGCTCTGAGTGTCTGTGCCCTGTGCCCTTCTGATATCTCCTTTGAAAGGACTTCATCATTTCAGAACAGAATCCTGGGTTGAGAGCGAGATTCCTCCATAGTCCTGTTGTATACTACGGGAAATTCAGCAGTCTTTGCATAATGTAACTCAAACTGTGTTTTAGATGTGTTTGTGATTTTCTTTAATGCATTAGTGCAGACATGCTAGAGAAGTTTTTAGCTAAAAATGCTAACTCTAACTTTTCTTATTAAGGTGCCCTGAGTTACTTTCCTCATGTATTTTTCTTTCTGGAAAATACTGCATGTGTATCCATTGGGTACATGTATATCTAATTTGTCATTCTTTTTAGGTGTAGAAGAGAAAGCCTTGCAATATCAAAAATTCCTTAGAAATCTGAAAATATTTACAGTATTAAAGGAGATGATATACAAATTGTATTCTTCTGGAGAAAGCTCAACAGAAGTTCTTGAATATCAGAAGCTCCTGGAAGTGAAAATAACTGATTATGTTTCATGCCAAATCTTAGAGTTATTAAAGCAAAGTAAACTGATGCTAGATTCTGCTTTTTCTCTGTGCAATGTAAAAGCAATGCTAAATATCACAACACTTCAGTATATTTGGAGGCAAAACACAGTATCTTCTGGGAATTATAGTATTGGAGCTGGCTCTGTGCTTTATTCAAAGGTAAGGAGTGGTCCAGGGTGTACTTCTCTGAAGCACTTAAGCCTAGAAGCATGTTTCCATTTTCCTGTGCTTCTGCAGGCTGACTCTTGTACTGAAATTCAAGTAAAACAAAACAAAAAAACCCCAAAGCTGGTAACTGGCTAGGATGATGATTGTGTGAGCTCATTCCCCCAACCTCAGGGAGGGAAGCCTGTTTAGTCAGAGCCAACAGTGCTCATGTGGTGAAGCTGCCAAGCATGAGCTTTCCTGAAGCATAGTCATGCTGCAACTTGAACATTTATCACTGCAGCTTAAACTATGAACTGTTGTTATTAGGATGACATAGAAGGTACTTTTCTGTAATTTTTCTATACAGAAAGAACTTCTGAAAAGCTAATTTTGTGATATTTTCTTTTACCATCAAATACCAGATGCACCAAATCCTCCTTTATCTTGGTGATCACTTAGGATATAGTTATTTTTGCATATAACTGTGAGAACTGGGATGTTAATTGAGCATGTTTTGTTCAAAGTACCTTAAATCTCATTTCTCCCTGGTAATGTCCTTTTCACTGGGTTTTGTGCTGAATAACAACTTCAATTGTACATAGTCTTTTCCTTCATTTAGGTTATCTCTGAACTTACTAGATTTTATACTTTTCATCTTAATAGTTTTGTTAGATCTCTTTCCCAGATTGCTACAGTTCTAAACTAGTCTGAGTTAGACCTGGTGACGCTGGTTTGGAAAGTTGTGCTAATGCAATGCTTTCTTACTAATGTGAGAGACCTCTTGCCAAAGGGTACCTCCGGGTACTTTTCTGTGTGGTAGCTGCAAATCCCAGCTATTAAGAACAGCATCAGCTGGGCTCTTTCTTTTTCTTTCTTTCTTTCTTTCTTTGGTTGAAAACAAGGACCCTTGAAGTTGAAAGTTGAATGCTGTCTTTTTGACAATTACTGTTGTATTTTTCTTCAAAGTGTAAAACGTCTAAAGCAGAATTTCAGAAAGCTGGCAGGTTAAAACTTGATCTAGTGGTAATGTCTTCTGATATACAGAAAACCTTGCATTCTTTTTATCAAATGATGTGACTGATCAATACATAAGCATCAGCAGAAGGAAAACGTTGCCTAGTTTGGAGAGAAAAATAGCTTGTGATGATTTCACAAGGAGTGTCAGAAAACACTCTTAGTAGTATTACCTCAGGTGTTGAGGTTTAGCTGTTATTTCATATAATTTTGCAATGCTGCAGAAAGCAAGGAGAGAGGATAGATATCGTTAAAGCTTCTGAGAGGCTTATAGCAGCTTATTCACCTCTACATTTTTGCTACCAGGGATTCAGTTTCCTGCTGTAAGATGTTTTCTACTCTCCTAGTGAAGTTTGTAAGTAGGAAAAACTTACTTTATGAAATCTTCATTTGTGTACTGGTTGCAGTTTAGAGCGAATTTTCCATCTCATGTGTCCATAATTTCTCCTGGAGTTATTTTTGTCCTGTTGTGATAGTCTTGGAAAATGAGCAGAGACATTGTGCTTAGAGGAGGGAGAAATGCCCTGGCTCTGTGATGCGGAATGGCAGAGGTCCGTGGTTTGTAGCCAAGGCAGAGGGGAGGCAGTGTGGGGGAACAGCTATGTAACAGCCTGAGGAAGTGAGTCACTTCACTCTGAAACACAGTCCCATGGTTCCAGGAGCACTGAAGCCAAGCTTGGCCTCTGAGGTGGAAGTTGCGTAAGTTAATTAAAACTCTTCGTCCTTTCCTCCTCATCATGTTCCCAACCCCACCTCACTATTAAAACCTGCACTGTACCCATATCTGTCTGAGGAAGCTCACGTTACGGGACTTCAGTATGCTATATAATTTTGGTTTATTATTTATCATGTTAGAAAGAGAGATAAATAGATTGCAGGTTTCATTGGAGGGGATGTGTGTGCTACTCTTACCTGCTCCACTCAAGAGAAATTTGATTATACAACAAAAGGGATGTAATAAGAATAGGTTTTTAACAATTTGTTGTAATTTTCCTGGAATATATTGGCAGTGGGATTTAAAGCCCACTGAAAAGGATAGGAAGAGAGACACTAGAATTTTAGTAGTAGTAATCTGAGAATATAATTGAATTTAAAACTAAACATCTCAAAAGTTTTTAGGTGACAGAAATACTAGTGTATATGTTCACATATTATACCTTAATCCTGCAAAATAGCCTCTTAGAGTTTGTGGATAGCTTTTCTTCATGGAAGAAGAGGGTAGGAGGGTAGAATTGTCATAGAGTGCCTGTTCTGACAAGGCTTTCTGCTATTACATTTGTAGGTTTACACTAACAGATACTTGCTGATGTCTGTGAGCAGCTGTTACAACAGCAGTTGCTTGAACTACCTTTCAATGAGGGTGACCAGAGCAGGAGCAGTTTCTTTCAGCTGTTGCAGAAAACATCTGAGAGAGCAACAGGCTGAGCAGGCCCTGGTCCCAGGGCTTGGATGCTGGGTGGGCAGTTCTTGACTGGAAAGCATCTGTAATCATTGGTGGTGTGTGTGTGACAGATGAGCTGTTGCCTGACTGTTTTCCTTCAGAATACTGAATTGAACATCTTGCTGTGTGTTTGACTGCAGCCTTCATGTACACATGTGTCTTTTAAAGGTCTTTGGGAGATGTGGCCCTTTGGCAAGTCATGAGGGTTTTTTGTTTTGTGGTTTTGAGTTGAGATTAAAACCAGATTATTCAGGCCACAGGAAGATGTGGAAGTAATTGGCCAGATCAGAGGTAGTTTGAGAGTCAAACTTTCAGGATGAACTTAAGTGATTAGTCAGAATTCTGTTTGCAATAGGGGGTTGCATCATGCAAGTACAGTGTGATATTTATTTTGTAAAACTAGTTGTTTTGTTTTCCATTCTTCTAGCGGGTCAGATCTCTTGTTTCTTCCATCTGTTATCCTGGTCTTCATTTCCATGGGAAATGAGACAGACATACACATTGTTGCCTATCACATGAGCATTCATAGGCCAGTTATGGTTGTTGATTCATTGCAATTGCTTCTCTGTTTCAGGATCTGTAACTAAGTGGACCCTACTGACCTCTGAACCGCAAAGTATAAGAGTGAAAAGAAGTGAGAGAAGCACGCAAAGAAAAAGGAAGTGAATGCACTTTCATCTTAACTTCTTTCCTGCCCTTTATCGCTAAAGCTGAATGGAAAAGAGAGACTGCTGTGCCTTTCCTCCCCCAGCCTCAGGGATGGGTGGGTTATAAATACTGTGTGTGTCACTGGGCAAATAGACTGAACCATGAATCTTCAGGCTCAGCAAAAGTCTTCAAGCAAACGGACTGGGAAACGAATTGCCTATTTTAATGAGCAGGACATAGCTGTGCCATCAAAAGAGCCACAGCAGCAGCTTAAGGAAGGACAGTATTATGGCCATGGAGGGAATATACCAGTCTCCCAAACTATGGAGATTTCTCATGCAGGAGGATTAACAAGTGCACCCAACAACGTTGCTCTGATTAACTCTGTTTACAGTCAAGATAGGGGAGAATCAGTGATGATGCCCCAGTCAGTAGCAGCTGTCAAATGGCAGAATTCACTAATGGGAAACCGGTTGCCAGAGAGGGGTGACAGCCACTGGCAGTCTCCACCTTCCATGTGGAACCACAGTATGGTTTTTGGGGGCAACTCCAAAGGACCCCACTCCAATGCTGGTGCCCCAGGCTTCTATGGCCACCCAGAAGCCCTTAAAAGAAATCAAGAGAAAGGAGTGTTTGTGTCACAGCTGGATTTATATGGAGACGCTGTCCAGCAGATGATGTCCCAGAAGGCTCAGCTGGAACAGCAAGCCCTGGTTAGACAACAAGCTCAAATGAATTCTTTTCATCAAATGCAGAAACAGCAGCAGCAGCAGAATCAAAGTCTGCCATTGCAGCCTTTCCAACTTGCATTTGGTCACCAAGGCCAAAAGCAAGGTCTTCCTGAGTTGTTACATGTCTTTCAAGAAGCCCCAACTTCTTCCAGTCCAGCATTTACTGCACAGCAAAAACAGCAAGCTCTTCCCCAGCTACAACTCTTTGAAAACTTCTATCCTCAGCAGCAGCAGCAGCAGCAGCAGCAACAGGCTGCCACACAAGCCTTTGGTCTGCAGCAAACAACTTCTATAGCACAGCCTCATGTGGCTGCTGCAGCACCTCAGCATCACATGATGCCACACCAGTTTCAGCAAGCAGAGAGGAACCAGGAGCTATTCAAGGCATTAACAGAGCAGAACCAACAGACTGTGCTACCTCAGACCCAGATTCCCTTTCCAAGAAGGTCACGGAGACTCTCCAAAGAAGGTGGCCTGCTGACATCTGCAGGAGAAGTGTTGACTTCTAAGCAGGCAGAAGAGCAACCTAGCAATTTATTTCTTCATCACTGGCAAACACATCAGCAAGAGGCCCCATTACAGCATACACCTGAGTCACTGGCCCACAATAAAAGTAGCTATTTGCATCCCAAAAGATTGGATCTGGGGCAGAAGGATGTCCTGGTCCATAGTGAGCAGTGTCGGATGGAAACAGATAGGCAAGCTGCAGCCCAGAATGGTAGAGATGAGGACAAACAGGCAGCAGCACCTGAAGAAAACACTCAGAGAACTAACGATTTTCAGAGTGTCAGAGGTGGTGTAATCCAGAGTACCCGGCGGAGGCGACGTGTTTCTCAAGAAGCCAATTTGCTGACTTTGGCCCAAAAAGCTGTTGAGCTGGCTTCTCTTCAGAATGTAAAGGTAAGGTATAGACTCTAACCAATATAGCATGTTTTGGAGTACAAAGTAGGGCTGAAAGGAAAGGTACATACACAGGATATCATGGTTTCTTGAAGTGTGCAACAAGGGCAGCTCTGGTGTGGAGACATGCAAGTTCACCTACTGTAATTCATAGATGTGGGAGAACAGAAACGTAGTGTAGTGAGACCACTAAGGGACAGTTTTATTTCACTAACACCAAATGTTATTTTAGCCCATGATATGAAAATATGGATTCTTTCAGCTTAGGTCTCAATGCAGTCAGGAATTTTGAGAGGCAGGTATTTTGCTTGTTGTCATTTTCTCAATTTAATATTCTCTTTCTTTTTCTATGGAAAGACTTAGGCTTACCTGCCAGTTTTTCAGCAGTTGAAGTGTTTCTAAAATGTGCTATCTAAAAATTGCATAACGCAATTTGCATGTTCAATATTTCATAAATATTAAAAGTTTAAGAAAGCTTAATTTACATGAAGAACCTGTACCAGGCATGACAAAGGCTTGTCTCATGCAGCATCCTGTTTCTAAGGATGACCTGAGGGCTATAGAATGACCTATCTGACTGTAGACCTCTGTAGGACTTAATGGGGAAGAAATTTAGTGCTGTCTGATTTGGTAGTTCACTACTCCTAACCTTTTGATAGTCCATTGGTCTAAACTTCACAGTATATATTCCATATGGCAAGATGACAGAATTCAAAATTAAGTAGCCTATTAGGAGACAAGTGATGGGAGTTTTGGAGTTGGGTGAGGTTTTTGGGACTGATTGTTTTTTTTGAACGTTTTCTTAAAGTTGTGGTTTGACTAATCTTTGATTGAGTGCTTCTTAGGAGGCACACTTTTCCTTGGAAGTTTTGTTGCCAAAGGCTGATGAAAACGTTACATGAGCTACTTTTACCTACAGTTTGACACCTGAGTTGCTATCCAGTCAGACAACAAACAGGGAGGGCATTTTATTCCCTGTTTTGTTCTTATCATCCTTTTCATCCTAGTCTTTCTATCACTGTTTTTTCCAATCTCCTCCTCAGAGGAATGTGCTTTTTGAGTGAAAGAACTAAATTAATAAACAAGGAGATGAATACCCATAGCCTATTCCATCTCTTGGACAGCAGAAAGCAAACAGTGACTTGGTTGATGCTCTTTTCAATCCTTTTTGCTCTAACTCCAAGTTGAACCAGCTGATTTGATAAAGAACTGGTAGTATATTGTAGTGTGTATTTGCTCCTACTGCTGGTGTATTTACTCGCTCTTTGCCAGGCATTGTGTGGTTAAATTCCAGAAGGCCTGCAATTCACATTGCACTTGGATCACTAACAGACTGTCAAGAAGAAGCAAATAGAGCATTTAGGAAAAGGGCCTGAGAGATGAAACAAGAAACTGGCCATTTGAAGGCACGTCTGCTTGCAGTTTGATTCATAATGTAAAGACCAGAGAAGTGTTTTGACAGATGCTCTTTTGTTCTTTGCAGTTATGCAAGCGTAATGGTGCTAGCAGAAGAACTCTTTATGTTTAGATCTCTTCAGGCTTTCAGGATGAGTTTTTGAAAGATGATAAAATTCTTACCAGAGGTCTGATGGATTTTACATCTTTAAGGTGTTGGATATTGTATGAGGAAGAAAAATAAAGTATGTTTGCTGAAAGAAAGTGGTCTGCTTCTGAGTGTGTTTCTGTTAAAAGCAACCTAGAAGCCGTCTCTGCGTGGTTATCTGAAGAGTGTGCTGAAGGCCATAGAGTTAAATTATTGATTAAAGGCAATAACATTCATAATTTGAACCAGTTTGAACATCCCAGTCTAGGTATGTGACCTTTTGCAAAAATATTCTGGAGAGCAGTGTCTGTCTACATGCATTGTCACAACTAATGCTTTGCACCAGAGCTGCCTGTGGCTGCCTTTTTTTCAGGTGATGCAAGTTTATTGCTGTCTATGGGCCGCAGTAAATTCTGAACTCTTAGTTTAATGTGACTTGTTCTCTTCTAAAAGTACAGAAAGCTTTTCTCAAATCTGAATGGTTGTCTTAAAGAGTGTCTGAATTCAAATATTCTTTTACAGAAGGAAGTCGTGTTTTGGCTATCTAGCTGCTTTCCCCTGACACAGGGCAGGGCACCAGCTGGTACAAACAAAAGGGGAAAAAAAGTTCTGTTTGCAGAATTGTAGTTCTGCACTCACCTCCTTCATGGGCAAGCTTTGGTTTGCTTGCAGACAGAAGCTGCCTCTCGATGCAGATGATGCAGAATGATGGCAGAAAGCACTTTGTGGGCTTGTGTTTTTAAAAGGCTGGTGTGGTTTCTTATCAGATCACAGCTGTGGCCTTGGAACAGTTGTTCCAGCAGTTGCAGTTGGGTTTTGCTGTAAATTCTAAGTCTTTTAGGAACAGATTGATGGATACACAGGATTGATGCCAGAATGTCTGTTTGATTTCTGTGGATTTCCTGGCGGACTCTAGATGACTAGTTCATATCTCAGTATTTATGCGAGAGTCTAAATGGAAGTGCCACATGTTGCACTTACTGAAGTTATCCAGCAGCCCAAATTCTGCAACAGGGATGCTGAGGTAGCCGAAAATCACCTAGCAGGTCTAAAAATGGAGGTCCCATCCATTATTAAGAGACTCCTGCTTATCTCTGAGAATAATCAAACTGCTGAGAAACTATTTAGGGATCTGAAGCCAAAGGCTTAATTCCAAAATTAGTCATGTTCCCTCTTAGTAATTGTTAGGTGTGTGTGAATTTAGTGATCAGAAAAGCTTTGGCGTGGACATCTTTAAGGATTTCTCAACTATAGATATTAAGTTCCTACTTTTCTCTGTCTGTGCTACTGTTCAGGTCTCTTCTTCTTTTGTCTTGGAGGGGTCATCTCTCCCATCACTGAGGGAGGAGTCCTTTGCTGATTGCCTCCCAGTTTTGAAAGTAAAAGGAGAATGGTTAGCCGATCATAAAGCCAGAGGAAAGTGACACTTTTGGGTGACTGCAGCACTTTTGAGCTTACATAATTTCCTCCTTGTAGTTAGCAAATTAGTTCAGATCTCTTGACCTACAGAGGTCTGTGTAGCACCCAGGAAGTACCTGAGGTTTTTAGATTGATCAGAATTGGTGCTTGTCCACCTATTCACATTGTCATTACATGTTGCTGTACCCAGAAAGTGGTGGAGGGAGGCTACAGAAGTTTACAAGAGCCCTTTACTATCTAGAGTCAGTGGACTCTAGTGATGTCTGTCAGCATGATGAACACAATGAATGCCCTCCAAACTCAAAATTGGTGATTTTGTGGGAAAGTAAAAGAGCCTGTCACCAGCTTGAAGTGAAGGCAGATCCTCAGACCCCATTAATTTCTCCTGAGGCTTATTCTGGGACAATGGATGCCGCTTGTGGCTTTACAATTGTGTGTTCTATCACTGTGTGGTAGGGGTGTACATCTGCAGTCTCTGTGAAGAAGCAGTCAGACTTGTAAACTTCAGGATCAGTTATGGAATAAACCTCTCTGTGCACACTTAGCCCAGTTCTAATAAAAGGTCTTGAAAGGAGACAGGCCTGGATCTTCTTGACATAGTAGATTTTACGTGTTCGGCTTTGTTACCTGACTTCTTTTGAAGGCTTAATGTTTTCCAGAGTCAGAAAAAAAAAAAAAAAGGATGAAGCAAAAAGCTAGCTCTGGGTATGATTTTTTTTGTGTGCGAGATTTAATTAAGATATTATCATGATTCAGTCCTCCCTGGAGCAGAAACCTAATATTTGAAATTAATAACCTGCAGCTTTCGATCATTACTAAAACTAAAGAGCCATTGTTGAAAGTTATAAAGCAGGATACAAAGTCATATAGAAAATAAAATGTTAAAACATAGGTAGTGAAACAGTTCTTAAGAATGACCTATATAAGTGTTCTAGCAGTTGAGACTACAGGCAATCCTCAAGTAATTCTGTGAAATTTCAGAAATGCTGTGAAGTATTCTTTTTCCTCCAGTAATACTCCAAAATCCATTTCAGCTTGCAAATTGCATCAAGAAACTTTATATACACTGAAAGTGAGATGATATTTCATTTATTATGTAAGTAATACAGAACTTTTATGAATAATTTTTTTTTCTCAGGAGCTGGATAATTCAGAGGAGAAGAGTGTGCTAGTAACAGCTCCAGGACCTACTGCAGCTTCAAAAGGTGTTGTGGAATTCGCCAGTTCTTCACCAGCTCCCAAAAAAGCTCGGGAGGATAACAGCCTTGTGCCTCTTATCATTCCTGTGTCTGTGCCAGTGAGAAAAATTGATTTGCAGAGCCTTGAAAAGGAAAAGTCTGAGGATGGAAAGCTCCAGAGAGGCCAAACAAACGATCGAGCTCCTTGTGAACGGAAGCCTTCTGTGATAGTCACTCGGAGGCGATCCAATCGTAATACTAACATGGAGACCTCAAGTCAGGTATGGATGGACTAAGAAACTAAAGATTGGCCATATCTTTTAGATTTAATCACACAGTTTTTAGCCATAAAGTTTTCTATTTAAGTAGTTTCATCTCAAGGCTTGGAATGTATGTAGTCTGGGGATTTTTTTATCATAATATTGCCTTATATTTGGGCACTGCAGGCTTTTCATGACATACATGCTAGTAAAGCCAGGCAGTAAAATTCACTGAACAGTGAATAAAGCCAGATGGGCAGTAAGACTAGAATAATTGTCTGTGTCAAGAGTGCTTTCTTGATACATACATAAATACTAATAAATTCTAAGTAGTGCACATATCTCTCAATGTGAATAAAATCCAAAGTGAAGGTTTATTCTCATGCAATTGAAACCTTTTACTGAGTTCTGAAGGCCTGTACCCTGCAGCATAGTAGTGATGAGTGGGTGCGTTGATTTTTTTATTTTCCCTCTCTTCTATCCAGAAATACAAGAGAATGTTCTGATACCAGAGAAATGGCAGGCATCTGGGGAGGTTTTTCTTCATTTACAGTAATTTCATGAATATAAGCCGCACCTTTTTCATTGAAGAATCCAGCCTATCCCAGTGGTGCGGCTTATATTCAGGTGCGGCTTATCTATGGACAAATCCCAGTGAAACGCCAACCCGGAAGTGAGAGCTGGCCAAGCAGAGTGGCAAGTGGGTGGGCCGGCCCCTGTGCCGCCGGCAGCCGGCGGCAACGTGGGACCGCCAGGAACGGGGTGCCGCTGGGAAGCCGGGCTGTGTGGGGCCGGGCCGGAGCGCCCTGCCCCCTCTGCCGTGCGGAGTTAAAAAAAAAAAAAAGGGGCG
>VRYO01001269.1:21059551-21099336 GCA_009812075.1 Sialia sialis | reverse complement strand
AGACATCCTCCAACTGTTCTATCCAGATTTTGAGCTGCCAGAATAAAATGTCATCTCACTGAAGTTTATCAAACAGCAGGAGGTTTTAAATTAAATTAACAATGTGATTTTTTTTTCTAATAGCATGAAGATACTGTTCCAAAGGATGAAGCTGAGGGCTTTGCCCGAAAACCAAAGCAGCGGCCAAGACCCGAGCCACTCTTCATACCACCAAAAGCTGGCACCTTTATTGCACCACCTGTTTATTCCAACATTACTCCTTATCAGAGCCACTTACGGTCACCTGTCCGTCTGGCAGACCACCCTTCAGATAGGAACTTTGAGCTACCTCCTTACACTCCTCCACCAATCCTTAGTCCAGTGAGAGAAGGATCTGGGCTGTATTTTAACGCTATCCTCTCTACAAGCAGTCATTCGGTTCCACCTCCAATGACTCCCAAAAGTGGCCACAGAACTCTGCTCAGATCAAGTAAGTTTCATTTTAACCTTCCTTTCTTGCCTAATTTCTGGTTAGGAACTGTGAAGCATTAGGAGGAACATCATGCCCTTAGGAGGTGTGATTGTGTGAAACTGAAGTTTCTTCCTCATTGTTTGGGGAGCTGGAATAGAGGAAATGCAGTGTTGCTCCATCTGGGCATGGATGTTAAGATGCGGTCACAAGCAACTTGCAACACCCCCTGCTGACGTTCTTGGGAATGAAAAGTCAGTGCCTCTCACAGATTATCAGTATCTTGAACTGAGGGGAGGAGAGCAAATTCCTGGTCATCTGAAACTTCTTTATTTAGCCTGGGGATGCCTTTTTGAGAGATGGACCGCTCTGATAAGATCTGCAAGCTGTGAAAAGTAAATCTTACGTGAAGCTGAGCAGTTCTTTCTTCTTGTTGCAGATAGTTCAGAAGTTACCCCTCCAATTCTTACAGTAGTGGGGGAAGCCACCCCGGTCAGCATTGAACCGTAAGTAGCCAGTAGAATCAGAGTCTCTTAGTAAAAGTGCTTCCTTGCTTCCTCCTTAACCTTCAAGCTGCTCCCTGTGTGACTGATATATCTTAGATGCATTAAAACTATTCTTATTGGGGGTTCAAAATATAAGTTGTCTTGATTAAAAATTACGCCATATGATAAATAGTTTTTGTTTGAGCAAATGTAATTCTGGTGACACTAACTGCTTTCCATTACTGCTCATCTTTCTCTGGGCTGAATTACTGTTAGTTACCTAAAGGTGAGTCTGTCCTGTGTTGTTGTATATGAGCTGTGTGCTTGTTTTAGGGTGGGAAGTTGACTCTCCTTTAGAGGAAGGACAGAATTGTAGCGTGGAAAATTGAGTTAGGTCTCACAAGGCCTGGTCCAGTCATGG
This sequence comes from Sialia sialis, assembly GCA_009812075.1. Classification (NCBI taxonomy): domain Eukaryota; kingdom Metazoa; phylum Chordata; class Aves; order Passeriformes; family Turdidae; genus Sialia; species Sialia sialis. The sequence continues at coordinate 21,097,982 of VRYO01001269.1, read as the reverse complement.
GTGTGTTGTTGCTGCAGCACAGCTGTGAACACTTTGTTTCCCCCTGGGCAAGCTCAGCCTGAAAATGCTATGGCCAGAGGTAGTGGAGCTGAGATATATGTGGACACAGCAGCATAAGAGAGCACAGTCTGGTGATACTGAAGCTGGAATTGTGAGCTTAGGCTTGGTGCCAATCCTGCTAAAACTGAGCAGAGTTGCAAATGTCGCTGCACAGCCTGTTCCATGTTCTGGGAGTGTTACCAGTTCAAGCTCAGTACTGCAGAACTACAACAAGGTAGTTCCAGTTCATTATTATACCTAATTAATAAATGCCTGCAAAATCTAATCATGGGGATGCATGGGATGGAAGCACCCATGTGGCATAAAAACACCCACATGGCTCTGCATCTGACTGTGCAGTCAGGAATCTCTGCTCTGACTCTGCAGCATATCCTGTAACATTGGAGATACTTAACCTTTCCTCAGGTAAATACAACACTTCTTTTGCTTTTATCCAAAATAGTTTATATTTTTAAATAGGCTGGAGCATTTGCTGACAATTTTATTTTTTATCTCCCTTTTTCCATTCTGCCTTCGTGTTTGAAGCTGTTTCCTGCACTTGTGGCAGCAGCATGTCCTGAGCAAATGTTGCAATTATGAATGAATGTAGATTTTTCTTGTTACCTTTGCAAATCTCCTCTAGACCAAGCCCATTCATTGAAATAAGCACATTTATTGTTGTATAAATTTATTTTGGAAGTTGTCTAATTCATCTTTTTCCTTTTGGTTCATTTCACATTAATCCAGGGAAACTCCTTGAATACATATTTTTTGTGTCCCTCTCAGATCTTAATCTTTGACCTCTGTGTGGTGCAATTGTCTTTCTTGGGTGTGTTGGCTTAAATTGCTGAAGTTAATGACATAAAGTTAGTTGTGATTTTAGTTGTGTGTGAAAATTTTCAAATTTGTTGCTGGAAATTTCAAATCATGGTAACTTAGTAGTGGAGTTCATTTCCTTTTGCCGAAAGGGAGTTATATGCAAAGTTGTCTTCCTGGCATCTGATGTCTTACTAAACAGATGCTTATGCAGGTAGATAGCTTTTAATTTTTAATGACAATAAATTAATAACCTAGTATCATTCTGTTTGGCAGCACTGTTGTGGTCACTTACATAGACATATCTTCCTTAAAGCAAATAGGGCAGGAAGCACTTTATTTAGAAGAAAAAAATGTTTAATTGGCTTTGTAGTCTTGTCAGAAATTGACACTAACTTGTGATTACCCAATATAGTGTTCTTAATTGCTTGTGCTTTGCCAAACCTTTTGTTAATGCTTCTCAAAAGGTTATTTAATTGTAGTGATTTGAAATAGGTAATGTGATAATGAAGCTTAATTCTTTGTGAAATGGTACAATAGGCAGCTGTTGTCACAGATCGTTGTGTCCTACTGGTTTTGTAGTTCAGTTGAATCAAAGTCTTGGGGTCACTGCTGAAGTAGTCAGCTTTAAATATATCTGTGGTGCATCATCTGTGAGCTGCCTTCTCGATTCATAGCCTCAGTTCTGGATGTTGTCACACTCAGCTCCCATGGTATCCCAGGAGCTCCTTTGGTGCTTACAGGCAAGAGCTCCCGATGTTGCACCAGATGGCAGTGTTTATGTTGAAAAGGAGACTCTGCTTCAGTATTTGGCTGACTTATGCCCGAGGAGCAAACTTGCCATTAGAGGACCCTGTATGAGAGCTTCTCAAAAACTGATTATTGGAAGCTAATAACCATTCTTTGAGCAGTTATTAGGGGATGCTAATTTAAATATAGTTTCAACCTATACTGATAAAAAATGGAAACTGGTAATAGGTGTAAAACCTCTCAACACTGTTGTTGTTATATGCAAGAGCCTGCATTTGTATATGCATTTGTTTCTTTGTTTCATTCTTCATTAGTTTTTCTAACAGAGATGGGCTCTTCCTGGATATTGTAAAGATGGCTTGACGGTAATGTTTTTCTTTCTCTGCAGGCGAATAAATGTAGGAACTCGCTTTCAGGCAGAAATCCCATCGCTCCAAGACAGATCTCTGGCAGAAGCTGATGAACATAAAGCAGAGCTGGTGTGGCAACCATGGGGTGATTTGGAAACCAACAAAGTCACTCAAGAGAATGGTAAGAAGGTGGCAGGCTGTTAAGGAAGGCAGAGTTGTCACAGTAGTTATAGGTGTAACCACATATATAGTGTAGGCATAATTAAAAATCTTTTAGAGCTACCATTCAAGTGACATGTTTGAGTGATCTTGAAAACAGTTTTAGGAGCAAATCTTGTTTACCAGATTGCATGTATGGGGCAAGGGGAGGTTGGTAGGATTGTTCTATTTTTTAATCGTGAAAAAACTGGGACCATGGCTTCTTTCAGGCCAAGAGCAGCTTTTTGCTCAGTGAAGCTTCCTTGGTTATGTTAATATTTGAAAACCACACACACTCATCTCCAGTATTTTTGAGGGACGGTCTAGATGTAGTAGTATTTTTTAAAAATCAAGTTGTAGACAGAAGTCAGGATGAGGAAGCAAGTGTTGTGGTTGCTAGTAGCAGACTTGGGGAGCTGTCTGCTTTTGTTGCATGTGGCTTGTGGCCTGTGTAAATCCTGAAGGGAAGAGGAAGTGGGCGAGCTTGAAAGAAATATTTTGAATGAGAGATTAAAAAATGTTTTGTGAAATGGAAATTCATGATATAAGAGTGGATTCAAGAAATGTCAGAGGCAAAGGGAGGTGGGAAGACATTAGAGGAGGGAGGAGATTTGCAGAAATTGCATATGGAAATAATGCTGCATGACCTTGTAGTCTAATGAGTTCTGGGGTCCAAATTTTACCCAAATAAATTTGCAAGGACATTGAGCTTCTCTGAATTTTACTTTCTGTTAAGTCTGTTCCTCCTTCAAAAGAGGTAATAAATCATACAAACCCTGTAGGAAACTTCATTTTAATCTTCTTTTCTGTATTGTTTGGTACTCCTGTGGAAATAGTGGAAAACCTGCTAGCTGCTGCCTGTTCAAGCATTTTTCCTGGGGCTGGAACCAACCAGGAGCTGGCATTGCATTTCTTACATGAAGAAAAGGGAAGCATTCTGGTGAGTCTGCCCAGCTGTTCACCTCAGTGTGGTCAAAGATCTTAAGGAAGGTCAGATAACCTCTCATTCCTGAGAGGACAGCCTTGCAAATTCCTTTCAAAGCATCTGGTTCCCACTGTTTGATGTCCCTTGTATGTCCCTAAATTGTGTTTTGACCAATGTTCAGTGCCATGTTCACTTACTATCTTTTATACTTCCAACTTGGACATGTTTGGCTTTTTAACAAACACACTGACAGTCTATCAGGGCAAGTGAGCCGAGACTGCTAAATGAATCTTAGATATTGTCTTCCTGGAAAGGTTACTATGTAGAAAGGAAAAATAAGAGACTGGGGCTGAAAGTTGAGTCAGAGGACAGTGTCTTTGTTTTGGTATATCCATTTGACTTCTCTGTCTGTGTCTGTAAAACAGTTGTGCAAATTTTGTATCAGTATTGTGAGACATGATACGCTTTCATTATTTCCCTTTGACATCTCTGGGAAGTAATATCAAAAAGCAGAGCAGAGCAAACAGCAAAGCTTTGTCATCCTTTTATAGTTCTATGACTGATTTAACCTGGCATAAGTCACCCCTGTGGTCAGGAGTATCCCACACTTCTGCCTGGCTGCTTGTTTCCCATCCCCTGGCACTGACACTTGTGAGACTGCATGGGCTTGCATCGGAGAAGAGCTCAAACAGAAAGTAGTTTTTGTGTGTACGTGTTAGGTTTCTGCCAGCTCATCGTTATGAATGCTGTTGTTGTCATTAGGGAGGAGCAGGACTGCCTCTGGCAGCAGGAGCTCATTGCTCAGGTGGTTTAAACTGCCAGTGAAAGCACAATTCCATTGTCTCCTTCCAACAAAATGTGAAAGTTTTTCTGGTTTAAATGAAAACTAAAAAGCAGCTTGAGAGGTGGGGTTTTTGCATGTGCAATCTTTCAGTCACATGACTGCTGGTTTCATTCAAAATATTGCTTAGTCAAGTGAGGTCAGGTTACAATTACTTGGATGTGTAAGACAGGTATCATTTATGGCAGCATTTTTGGATGTGTGTGTAATAGGCCTTTGGTTAATGAAACTGTTGCAAGATCTCTATCTATGGAATTAGCTCTCTCCCAGTAGCCTGGTCAATTCACAGATGTGAAGAGGTGCAAGAATGTACCACTTGCTTGTGGTACTCAGGATTAGGTAGGTAGTCAAGAATGTGATTTTTAAAGTTGTCCCAGGTGGTAAACTGTGTTCTGGTTCTTTTCTGTTAACTTGCCACAGAAAAGAGGGAACTAACAATTGCTTGATCTTTGTTTTTAATAGCCCAAACATCAAATTAATTATTTTACTTGTGTTTATCCAAGGGAGCTCTGACCAAACTGCTGTTGAAGAAGCCAGTGCGACCAGCTACCCACCCTTTGGCAGATTATCACTACACAGGTTTGTTAACCAGAACAACTCAGTGCTGCCTGCTTATCATACAGGAATTTTTCTATCCTTTTCTGATATTTTGGGGTATTACAAGAAGATTAGAAGAGCAGTCCTCTCTTGTAATTCAAATGATGGCTTGCCAGAAATTTTGCTTGTGCAACTTATGGCACTTAAAATGTAAGAAACACTGCATCCTTCTAAACATGTGCATGTGTATTGGGATAGGTATGAGTTCTGATTTTCTTTATGGGGAAAAGGGGAGGTAATCCCTTGCACTAAGCCACAGAGAATGTAGAAAAGTAGCCGGTATGTACAAGAAAGACTGTGGTAGCCTTAGAATCATAGCCTCTCTAACATAAGTTTCCAGGGTGGAGTTTAGCAGGGGTTTTATGGGGAATAGTTTTCAAGCTTGCTGAAGAAGCCTCAGCAGACGGATACGTGTTAGTGTTTCTGTAAAATTTAAATGCCATAAACTGCCTTTGTCTTCTTGCACCTAATTAAAAAATAGTCAGCTGTGTGACACTGACTTCAGTGATCTGGAGTGACCCAAGTCACCTGAAAGACCTGGTATAAAGTGGTAGAGAGACATCTAATAGCTGGTGCCACAAAGCATAGAAATTACATTTCTTCATTGTTACACATTCCTACTGTAGTGTTGGTAAATGTTACATAAATAATATTTATAAGGAAGGAGGGAATTCAAAAATATGTTTGTTATTAGAGGCAAGGAATATTTGAGGAATACTGGAGATGTAGTAAATCTTCAAGTACGCATTGCTGCTGAAAGAGAAGATCCTATTCTCCTGCTCCACCATTTCCCTACTATAAAATGTTATGACTGGGCTACCACGAAGTGTGTCGTGTCACCTTGCTTGGGCAACATCTCAGTTCATCTAATTATTTGGTTTTTCCAAGCTGAGCTGAGTTAACCTGTGGTGATGGGCACTAGATCTAACACAAGGAAGTGTTGAGAGGAGAGCTGAGCTGGAGCAGTAAGGGAGAAGTTAATAGCAGTCTGCAGTTTTACTGTAGTAGGTATGGGGAGGGACTGCACCTGCACATGTGTGTATTGGTCTTATTTAAGGCAAACATGAAGAAAAGGTATGTAGAAGAGTAAACATTTGAAATCGTATGGGCTTCCATTACAACTTACTTTTGCCTACAGGATCAGACAAGTGGAAGGTTGCTGAAAAAAAGCTATTCAACAAAGGCATTGCAATCTACAAGAAGGACTTTTTCTTGGTCCAAAAGCTAGTAAGTGATCCTTGTTTGTTTGTTTGTTTCTCATTATACATTTTTACATATTTGTTGAACATTTAATACAGGAAGTTCAGTCTTGATTTTTCTGAAACCTCAGTTTTAAGCATTAGGTCCTGCACTCAGAGAATTTCAGAGAAATTTCAGCATCCAGCACAGCATAAAATCTCACCAGAAATCTAGAGCAATAATGTTTGCTTTGTTGTTGTTTACTTAACCCTGGTACTTAAACTGTATTACTTCCATTAGTCCATGCTGCAGATATCTTCTCTGCAGAGTATATTTATAGAGCACTGTCAATGTTTAGCTTAAATAGCTTGCTGATAAAACTAAAAAAAATCTTTGCCACTGATGGAGAGGATCAGAGAAGGATATGAGAATGATGAATCCTTTAGATGTCTCTCTCTCTCTCTCCAGTGTTATGACAATGATAGTAAAAATGATTGCTCCCATATTTTGATGAGGTATGACATGTCAGGAAGGGGAAAATCAATGAAAGATAGTGCAAAACCAGGAGCTGAAAACATATTTACTGAATAAATACCCCAAAGGCATTTAAATTGCAAAAGCTCAGAAACTAAGAATGTATTCCAAACCTTTCAGAAGAATCACTGATGCAGAGTACATAGATGGTCACAAGCCTGTGTTGATAATTGTCTACCACCATATGCCTGCAAAATGCACATGGCCGAAACAGGAAAGGGCTGCAAACCTTCCACTTCCATTTTTGGATCGGTATTCTGGTTTGCTCTTCTCTGAAGTGCTGCTGCAAAATAAAGCTCCCCCATAAAATGGAGAGGCTGCTGTCAAGCCTGATAGCTCAGCTGGAATATTTTAGAGGCTAAGAGGTGCATTAAGCTCACAAAGTCTTACAAAGTTCCAGGTTCTGTCACCTTTACATTAACCAGCTTTTCTTTGAAAGTTTGTCCTTTAGTTCTCAGTGAATAACAATGGCAGTAGGGGATGGACTGTGGGATGAGGCAGACAGGTGAAGACAGCAAAGGAAGCTAGAACAATAGCTGTGGTAGAATAGAGACTACTAAGGAAAGAAAATACAAAGTGTATTTATTGCATGCCTAGTAAATATTTGTAGATCTTTAGAAAATCATGTAATCCATTGGATTTTCATGTTTCTGAAATAACAGATAAAAACCAAAACAGTGGCTCAGTGTGTGGAATTCTACTACACATACAAGAAACAAGTGAAAATTGGTCGGAATGGGACCTTAATCTTTGGGGACATTGATGGTGCTAATGAGAGATCTATGAAAGATGAAGCTGAAGTTGACATCAAGGTAAGCAATTTCCTGAATTTCTCTCACCTCTTTTGGGCTGTGGTTTGAAGGTCTTGTGTGTTGTATCTTTTACTGGTCAAATCAAAAGCATGAACAATCTGGCTTTTCTACAGGGCTCCAGACTCACAATTTGTGTCCTGTGTCACATAATGTCATTTACTTAACAGACATCAAAATTAACTGTTTCTTTATCTTCTGGTGAAGAGTTCCCATAGGTTTGCACGTGTCCTTCCTCTCAGAAGGGACATCTTCAGTGAGGAACAGGGGCATGAGGAGGAGGAGGAGGAAGGGGAGGAAGAAGAGGAGGCAGAGGAAGGGTTGGATAACAGAAAGAGGAGTGCTGATGCTCTGGAAGATGAACAGACACTACAGGATGGTGTAATAGTAAGTGCTGCATTGTGCATGTTATGCTTTCTGTGCCACCTTCACTCTGCAAATAGTTTAGAAAACAGGTGGGCAGTTCCAGATGCAAAAAGTTTCCATCTTTTTTCAACTTTTTCTGGAGCAAGAGATTGGGCTGAGGTAGTTCAGAGTGACTGGGATGTGTAAGGTGGAAAAATGAAATGAATTCTCTGTGGCTGGTGCACACAGAGGGCCATGATGAGAAATATCCTTAAATAGCCTGAAAATTTTCTCATTAAATAAAACCTGGAATTGTCTGGAATGAGTGAAGCACAGGAGCTCAGCCACTGTCTTCTTTCTGCTGGTGGATTTAAGTGTCATGTTGCCTTAACTCCTCCTCTTTGCAAAGGCCAGCAACACCAATATGAGGAATCATGAGGCAACTGTCATGGGCAGAATTGGGCGGAAGCCGAGGGAGACAACAGTGATGCCTCGAAAACATATTACTGCTCCAGTGCAGAGAAAGAGGAGGAAACAGAAGATAAGACCAGATGCTACCAGTAAAATACAAAACACAGAAAACACTTTTCCATGTAAAAAATGTGGCAGGTAAGACCAACTCTGCTTCTAGTAATAGTCACAGAATCACAGTAGTGTGTTTCCTGTTGATGCATTTTCTCAAACGAGCTTTCTGTCTGTCTATATAGGCCATAGACATTGGCAATAATTTTAATGAGTTATGGCCTCACTAATGCTTGCAAACTAACGCTTGTCTTTCCTCAAATAGCATGAGATACACTCTGCATTTCAGCTATATGCAGTATTTGGTGTTAAGCTGCACTTTCAAGAGGTGGCTGTATTGGCCCTCTGTAATGCTTACACCTTTGTAACTAGAAGTTTCTGTGTATTTGCTAGAACACATGTAAAGGATGTGGTATGGACTTAAGAACAGTGCTATAGAAATGTGAGACACTACTATTGTTATAGCAGCAGCTGTTAGGCCAGTAGGTGCATAGTTCATCTGCTTGAATTTGCAGCTGTCTTTGGTGGATGTGAAATATATTTTATCTCCTCACACAGTTTTAGTAGTTTTTGTAGGTTTGTTGCCAACAGGATCATAACTATCAAGAAAATACAGTTCCCTACATAAGTTGCTTACTCTTAAAACAACAGTCAGACTGTTGGTCTGAAAGTCACTTTTGGCACTTGATGAAAAATCCTAATAGTTAATGGTGAAGGAACAGATAACAGAAATGTGGAGTCAGAAGGAAAAAGCTCAAGTATTTTGAGCTGTGTGACAAGGCTCAGGAATGGCATTGGGCCATCATTTGCCTCCATGCTTCTTGTATTGTTCAGCACAGAGGTACTCCTGAAAACCAGGGCCATGTTGTGTTAAGTAGCACATGCATAATTCAGATACCAGCACTGCCTCTCTGAATTCAGAGCTGACTGAGAAATGGCCACAGTAAGAAATGCAGCAGCTGGTTTGAGGGTGCTCAGGATTCCCTGCTAGCCCCCGCTAGCTGGCACATGCCAGCTGGTGTTTGCTGTAGATGTTCTGTCACGGTGCCAGAGGGAGTTCCAGAGCGGAAGCCCACAAACTTGAGGCCGGAGCAGCAGAAGCTCTCCTGGAGAAGTGTTGAGGGAGGCCAGAGGAGTGGCCAGTGCTAATGTACATGTGTGCCTTCCTCAGGGTATTCTACAAGGTGAAGAGCCGCAGTGCCCACATGAAGAGCCATGCGGAGCAGGAGAAGAAGGCGGCGGCGCTGAAGCAGCAGGAGAAGGAGGCAGCTGCAGCAGCAGCCCGCAGCCAGGCCCAGCAGGAAGAGAGCAGTGACAGTGGGAGCAGCAGCAGTGGGAGCAGCAGCGCCAGCTCAGATGAAGATGGAGAAATATAGCAGCAGACCAGAAGTGGAGGGAGTAGCAAGGCTGGACCCAACCTCCCTCTTTGTGGTCTCACTATTTTTTGCTTGCACTTTTTTACCTGAACCATCAGGTTTTGGTTTCAGTGCTGCCATTTCTTCATGCCACATGTTCCACTTCACCTTGCCAGTACTGACCAAGCTATAATGGTGGATAAAATGGTGGATAACAAGATTTGTTTCAACTTGGATTTTTTTTTTAAGACTAATAAGATTTCTATTTATAATGATATCTGAGGTACATAATAGAACAATGTCACCTGCAGTGGAAGTAAGTTCTCTCAGGTCAGTCAGACCTTTCTTTTTGTTCTTGTCAGGAATCATGGTAGTGGGACTCTTGGATATAAAGGTTTTCGGACTGGAGCAAGAGAACGAAGCTCTACTCTGAGCTAAGTGTATCCAGTTACTGTGACACTGGTGATTTCTAGTTGTTTCCTTTCTCAGCAAGTTATTCTTCCTTTTATGCTTTCCTGCCTTTCTTTCTGAGCAGTTATTGAGGCAGACAACAAGTTTTGTGGAAAGATGGTGTGCACTTCTGACCTCTGTTTCACAAAAATGGAAAGTGGGATGAGCAAGACACTCTTCTGCACTTTGAGAGGAAGTTTTATTTTTCACGTGGAAGCCTGAGGTCAGCTATCTTATGGCATTAAGAATGTAGCAATGGATATAAAAATATCCTGTGGGGTTAGAGTAGCCACAGGCCTTGCAGGTTGTGTCATCTTGGAAAACAAAATAGTCAGCCTTTGACTAACTTAAAGGAGTCTGAGCTTCACAAGTGCAATTTGAAATGAAAACTGCTGGGTTTGAATTTACATAAATGGGAGCAAGTTTCTTTAGTGAAAATGAGCCCAGATCTTCTTGTGTGCCTCAGAAATGGGAGGAATGGACTCTCATCTCCAGCAGTGATCCCTCTGTGAATGTTTTTACCTCTTAATATCCTCTTCTGTCTTGTTGCAGCCCTCATTTTACTCCTTGAAATTGCCATCATCAAGCTTTTGTGGCAGGGCCCTGGTTTCTGGGACAGTTACTGTCAGGCAGTATGTACAGGAGAAGCTTGTCACCTCTTTGCACCCCAGTGGCTGGGCAGTGCTGCCTGCTGGATTGTCCTGCTCTGAGTTGTGCTCTTTGCTGAAAGGCTGACTCTTTCTTCAGAACTGACACAAGCTAGCCCAGAAAGTCTAGTCACCAAAATGTGGCAGATGTTAGATTTGCACAGGATTGTTCTGTACATGTTTATAGCCCACATTTATCGCTATTTTGTAAGGATGCAGAGAATCACTTGTGCTTCTTGGCCAGCTGGTGCTATCCTGTAGCCTGGCTGCCCAGCTCCCTCCCTCCATCCAGTCCTTAGGGGCAGCAGTGATCCCCAGCTGTTTGAGTGCTGGCGCTGTGTCAGACCAGACTGTACTGAAGGAGCTGATTGCTCCTGCCTTCCCCAGCAGGGGTCCAGGAGATGTTGTGTGTGAACTATAGAGTGTGCCTGACTGGCAGATTTTTTTTTTTTTAAATCTTGACCCTTCCAGCTGCTAGATAAATTCCTGGATAACTATAGAAAGAGGCTATAACTCCAGCATGTCATTTGTCAGTCTTCTTGCCCTGTAGTTTTATGCAACCATAATGGCTTCACTCTTTTGTTTGGGAGGGCTATGTACCGTACAAAGTTCGCTTTGACATAGCTATGCCTTTGCATAGAATTGTTTTCCTGAATAGCAGAAACAGTTAGTACTCGTACAAAAATTAGGAAGAACATCATTAAGGACTGCACTCTTTGCAAAGTTGACACTTTCACCTGTAAGTGTTCAATTTTCTGTCAAGATTACACTTTTCATTCCTGTCAAAACTGGGGTTCCTTTCAGCATTTGGATGATTGCTCTATGTTCCTACATTGAATGGATCTTGTTGACTAACCAAGAAGCACATGACACATCATGAACTGTTAAAATCATTCAAAAACTGCGAAGAACTAAAAGCTGCTCTTTTAAAAAGAAGCTTAAGCAAATGAGTCTTCCTCTTAAGGATTTCAGTGTTGATTTTTATCTTTTTTATTTATAAATTGGAGAAAATGCTTGTCTTAGGGCCCTTGGAGAGAACAGAAGCTTTAGTACACTGTGTCAGGAGCAACAGTAGGTGAAGCAACTGCAAGCATTATTACAGTCTTCCAAAGGCCAGATCTTTCACTGATTCTCACTGTTTTAGGAAACTGATATAACTTTTCCTCTTGTCAAGGACAAGCCATTGAGGTGCTGATTAGAACAAATCAGAGGTTTTCTATACTTGCATAAAAATGTGTGTATTTTGTGCTGATTCCAGTACTGGTTGTTTCTCTCCCATCCTACTGCAGTATAACTAGAACAGAACAGGAAAGGCGGACACAGTCTGTCACTGGAAGAAAATCAGAAAAGGGCTTTTCTGAGGATAACCTCTATTACAGCTGTGGGTTAGCAGGGCTGACCACAATCAGGTAAATGTGCTAAGTAAGTGGCATCAAGGTGGAACGTTTCTGAGTGTACTTCCAAATTGCTAGCAGCCACCAGAAGACTTCTTTTCTGGTGTGCTAGTAAGGAAAACAGCTCCTCCAAGTGTCATCTTAAAACACTAACAAGCAAACCAAGTCTTCTACCCACTGGCTTACAGTAGGAGTTTGGAATTAAAAATAACAAAACCAAAACCTAAACAACCAACCCCTAATTTCTGTGGGCAAAGCATTTAAATGGAATTTATCTAATCTAGAATGAGTTATGTTCCTGCTCTTTGTAGGGGGAAAATAATTTGAGTGGCTCTCCACTGCAGCACAGTGTTAATTTAAGTTTGTGTTGTTCCAGTTAAGATTTTAAAAAACCCATCCCAAACAAACAAAATTCTTGTCAATGTTCTGTTGATATGTCTGTTTTAAAACTCCATTCTCATTATTTTCCATCATTTAAAGGCCTATTGATTGATTCCCATTTAATGTAAAGTTTTGCTACTAATTTAGAAAGCAGGCAGTAGAAAGTCATTAATTTGAACAAGGTGTCGCAAGGTAGCTTTAGTTCTTTTATATGGGAACAAATATAATATTTATAGAATGCAATTCTGTAACTGTGTACTAGTAGATTTGCCTTTTACAGTGCAAGATCAGGCTTCAGGTGGTCATGCACCCCATAGTCACATGGCTGTATTTCAAATCATTACCTACTTGAGTCTTGATGCCAGCAGTGGGCATCATGGAGATGCAGTGGCAGGTCATATTTGCCCTGATCATGTACTTCTGCCTGTGCTTCTGCCTACCCTTTACAGATAGAGTCAGTCTTTCAGGTTTGTGATCTGCATGGGAACTGAGTTTTTTAAGACTCTGTGTGTATGTAATTACTAGATAGATGCATGCACTTGTGATGCATATCTGATACAGCTGCAGGTGTTTTGCAGTCTAGCTGCAAGAACCACTCTGCATTTTAATTTATTTGATGTTTGTTCTTGTACTGATACAGGTGATGGTATCAGAGAGAACTTGGCTCTGTAAATTGAAGGTCTACAGAATTTCACTCCGCTGTGCAGGACCATGGCATTTTGCTGGCTAGAAACAGGTAGGGATGTAGCTGCTTAAAGGCAGGGCAAAGATAAAAATTCAAAAGCTTAAAGGTAACTCATCTGTTAAACTCATTGTAGACAAAGTCCAAATTAACTAAAAATACTCTCCGATTTATCAAACTGAGGCTTTTGGTCATTTTTAATCATTGCAACAAGCTTAGATTAAAATCAACACTTTTCAAAAAAAGTGTTTCTTAAATCACAAACAAGAGATTTCTCACCCTCAGCAGTTACACACTTCTTAATTCTCTTCCCAGCAGCAGACTAGAAGGTTCCTACAGATACATACTGTATTTTAAAGAAATGGGAGTAGGAAGGACTATAGCCATAGGAGTCTTGTCTGCTTTCATGGCACATTTAGTCCAGTGCTTACCAGAAACCTTATTCTAATACACATTTTCCCACACAAATTGTCTCCCTGCTTTATCTCCCTGCTTTATATATATGATATATGTCTGGGAGTTTATAAAACTTTAAAGACATAGAGAAGCAATCTACAAATCATGTTTGATTTCTAGGGGGGTGAGTTTCTGTGTAAATTCATCACTTGGGTTCAGCTGCTTTACTTTCCCTCCTTCTTTCCTGTGTCATATGTTAGGAAGACACAGACTTTGAATCCCAAGCTGTCTGAGGATCTTTCTGTCCATGAATAAGATTTCACTGACAGCTGAGCCTAAAAAACCCTTAACTTCTCCAGATTAGAAGACAACATATATTTTTATAGAAATGTAATTGTGTATTTTAAAAGTTTCCTGCAGCTTCTCCACATGTATTTCTCCCCTTGTAGTTCAGATTTGATATAAACTTTTTTGTGTTCATTCTTTTTATGTTCTGTTTTTAAATTTGTAGTCAAAGCTTTGGTGTACTGTGCAGGAGCAGTCAGCCTTTGTAATTACTGTATAAATGCTTTATAATAAAGTATATTACTTTTATTTTAACAAGTGAGCAGACACTTCCTTTTGTGTGTCTGCTGCCTAGGGCACCTTCTAAAAGACTGTTACATGTTTAAAATGTACATATATAAATATATTTACCTGTTGCTGTACAGTTGTGATAGACTGGACTGAATTTATTTTTTGTGTGCTTTTTTATAAAATATTAATACACTAAAGGAAATCTTGCAGATGTGGTTGTAATGTACTATGTAACTTATTTACTTAATATCCTCTATATATCTAAAAAACCTTTTATTAAATGAGGTTTAAAAATAGTTTCTTAGCTGATTTTTTTGATGGTATGAGGGAGTGGCTGGGGGCTTTTGCAGGCTGTGATGCACAGGAGGCAGTCGAGAGTCCTTCTGGCTGGTCTGCTCTCTTCCTACTCACCTGTGTTTCCCAGAGCAGCCCTCGAGGAGTTCCTCACCTCTTCCCCAACACACAAGCCTGCAATGTGTTTTATGTCTTACATCCAAGAAAGTAACTGGCACATGCAGCTAGCTGTAGGAGACCAGAGGAATCTGCAGCTCCACTGCATTACAGAAGTGTTGATGGCATGTGTGTCCCACTCCAAGCCAAGCAGCCTCCCAGAAAGACAGAAACAACAATGTGCTAGGAATTCCTGAGGAATAGTTCTGGGTCTGCTGTGTTATAAATAAGGCTGGTGGGATTCTGACACTACCTGAAACAACTGCAAAGACCATGGGCAAAGCAAGGAGATCATGGAGTAACTCAGTACCTGCATCAGATGTGAATTCTGGGATGGCTTCAGTTGTTGATCATACTCTATCAGTGACAACGTTTGAAAAAACTTCTAGTAAATACTGTCTTAAAGGCACTTATCTGTTACCTGAATCTAAGGGGGCGTGTTGTTACACAGCATGTATTTTGTTTCTCTTCGCAGCAGTTGGATCTCTTGGTGTGCATTTTAAATAAGCCTATGTCTGTCCTCAAAACAACCTTCTTCTGTTTTTACTTTTTAGTTAACTAGGCTGCACAGGTGTTCTCACACCTATGGGCATGATGTCTTTAAAAGCTACAAATGCTACATAAAGCAGAGGGCAGAAATGTGTATCAGTGCCTGACTGGTCTCCTGTGAGGCTGCAGTTATGATGTAAGGCAGCACACCTGTTACTTTATGCTGGCCTTTTCGTTTCAATATTTTTGGCAAAGCTGGCAGGAGAAAGACATAGTCCAAAACATCACTATTTTTTTCAGCTCAGTGTAGAAGTCCTAGCTTTAGTTTAATCCCGTGCCTGTGGCAATTGATCAGCAACAGCATTTGGAGAAGAAAGTGTTTTTCTTGGCATGTGAAGAGATAGGGAGCACTGAAGCCTTCACTTGAGATAGCAGACCAGCACTTTCAGGCTTTAAGTCAGGTATTTGCCTCACTGTCAAGGCCAACTGGCAAAAGCGCTGAAGTTTAGTACTTTGCACTAAACCTGAGGCTGTGCAAACAAATCTTGGACAATCAAAAACCCCAAACGTTTTGAGAAATTTGGGTTTGCTCTTTTTTCCATCTTTTTTTTAACTAAGCCCAAGCTTCTGGAAGTTATTTCAGCTACTAAAAGAAATCTTATAAAGCTTTTCAGTGATTAGTAAGCTTTGAGTTAGTGGTACTGTCAAGAGTTGTGCTGCAGTAACTCCTCATACGTTATATGTTTTCTAAATAGCATTACAGCCATCACTATAGCATGCTGCTCTTGTCATTATTGAGACCAACTGCTGTGGGCTAGGAAGAGTTTTCCTTATGTCAGAGTTTTGAAATTACATTTCAGTAACATAGTCTACTGAAGACTGAAGTTTCAATTAGAGAAACTTAAGAATCAGTCAGCCTTCACCTGTCTGGGTTTTATGGAACTGATTTTGTATATTACTGTTAACAGAATTTAAGTTGGAAGTGAATTAGTAATTTTGTACTGAAGAAAGACCAGCCATTTCTCTAACTTACATGGATTTTTTTTTTTTTTCCAGATATGGAAGTAGTAGACTTTTCTTTTAGGACTTTAGAACAAATTCTGACAACCAGCATCTTAAAAGATGGAAAAATATTTATGTATCAGCTGACAACAATCACAATATATCAGCATTTTTAAAGCCTTAAGTTATTTTCTATTCTAAAATATAGAGGCAATAAGGAACAGCATTTACATGCTATCATACTATAAATACATTGCTTCCTGAGAAGCTAGGAAAGTTTAATGAGAACAAAATTTAGTTTCCAAATACTCTTCGCAAGCTGAACTATTTCATTACACATCAGCCAAAGACATTTGTATAAAATAAGCTTATATTATTTTTGAACAAGCTTCACAGAAGAACATTTATAAACATAGCCTAAATAATTTAAACACAGCAAATTTAACAGCTTTTCATTCTACAAAATTACTGTATATAAAAGATTGCCAAAGGGGATGTAAAAGTGCTCTCTTGCTTGGAGTTTTTCTAGATGAGCCTACTTCCAGTAACCTGAGTCATCTGCTGGTTCTCAGGTCTCTTCTGTCATTTTTCCATCATTTCTCAATCACTGCATATATCAGTCAGCTCTTTGAAGAAAGGTGAGTGTGCCAACAAGCAACCAAAAAACCTAGCTAGTTCCTACCACTAATTTAATGTTAGGATATTTCTGTAAGGAATAAAGTGGACGCTAGTCCTCTGTAACCTCACTGGGAAAAGCAGAATTCTACAGGGCTTGCACATTTTACATGGGTGCTCTTTTCATCCATGAATAATAGTGTGCTTGCTATTTCAGTGGATGTGGTGTGATAGGGAACAGCAGAGTGTACAAGTAACAGCCAGGCTTTCCAGCATCTCACTCCCATGTCCCTGTGGGCGCACAGGCCAAGGTGTCACTGTCACCTCACACATAATATCGTAGAGCACCATCAATATGCAAACCAGCTGTTTTAATTCTACCACCTCCCCATGTCTTCCACCACATCCAGTGCCTAATTTTAAAGTGCAAATTTAAAAATTTAGGGAAACTTTACTTTGGAGGAGAAAAAGTTTGGGGGGATTGTTTTGTTCTTCAGAGTAATCATGACTCATTAAGCAAAGCAAGGTAAAGTGAAGCTACCAACTTTGAGATGAAGCATATCCTGGCAAACAAAAGGCACAGCCAATTCTTTCCTTACTGTATTGTTTCAATGAAACTGGCACGTAGTTTTTATCAGAAAGGTTTTAAATTATATGCTAAGACTGAATGCTCCCTTCCTTCCATAATGATTTTTCCCCTTTTTTGTTTGTATTTACAATGCAGACCCCAAAGACAAGAGCTAGAGAATTGGTGCTGTTTCATCTGTGGAAAGCACCAATGCCAGTGGGCAACACAATCCACCCAGCTTTACCACCACCTACAATAATTGTGGACTGATTCCTCTACTGATGACTTGCAAGAGCCAGGAACTGCTCTTATCCCTCACAACTTGTCAGTGGATCTGTTTTTCACTTCAATCATTACAACATAGTCAAAGCACTAAGTTTCTGTTCCTCTCTCAGAATGCCCCAATATAGCCAAAGTGTAGAGTATTGGCTGTATCTGACATAACCCTCAGAAATGTACAGACTTAGGCCATATTTAAAGAATCAACCAGCAGGATTACTTGGCATTGGATTGTGCTCGTCACCCCCTTTCCCGCCTGTCACAGTCATGTGGAGCTGACCCAGCCATACATACCACTTGCAGCTGTGCTGCAGGTCTACAGCTTCAACCACTTTTCTTTGTGGCCAGCACTAGAAGAGCACCATGTCGTTTATTCGGAAAATATCTCCAAACACAGAGACAAATTTGACATTTCTGCTTGTTGGGAACATTCAGAAGGCAAGTTTTGAGCCAGTCAAGCTCTGGCTCACAGGAGCCACACTTTAACTGCAGCCATCAAGGGCACAGCCAATCCCCTGTTGGGTCCCCCAGGAGATGGGGCCAGCCTAAGTGTGGCACGGGCCCTGGACTGCCCAAGCACACTCACCCTGCCAAGAGTGGTTGGCTGCAAAGTGAATAGAGGGGCTTGGCTTCAAAAGACATGTGAAATGGCTGCTGACTGTAAATATTCCTCCATGGTGCTTCTTGGTCAATGCTGCCTTAACTCATGATAAAGCTAGGAGAATACTTCTAAAGAAATAACAAACAAAAATGAAGTTGTCTAAATCCAGTGAACTAGCTGACTAAGAAAGTTTCTGGTAAAGAGAACAACTGCCTGGAAATAGTTTGTGCTGGGTGAAGAATATCCAGAGTTTTGGCCATTGTACTCTTGACCTTACTTTTAGTAACAGATCCAGATCAAACTGGAAGTCTTCAGCGAATGCCAACTTAAATCAGAATGTTTTAGAACTCCCCTTATAATCACACATTAAGTAGCAATATATTGAAACTAAACTGTGATTGTCTTGTAATAATTCACTTCACAGCGTTCACTTAGAAACTGATTAGAGAGAATCACCTACTGCAATTATACCTGGAGCTTGAGATCAGTACCACTGTTACCTGGGCCGATTCTATCATTTCATCTCTGAACTTGACTTCCAAGACTCTGACTCCTGCCATACCTTCACAAACAAAATAACTTCAGAGTGGCATTCTGCCCCCATCTCTTCTATACCTGTGTTGTGGCATTCTGCCCCCATCTCTTCTATACCTGGGTTGGAACCAGCAGATGCACTTGTTGCCACTTCAATTTAAAAAAAGATAATAGCACAAATCAGAAGAAAAGCTTGTTAAAAAACCAAAAAGGAACTGCAGAAAAATCTACTCAGGTGACTCCATCTATTCTTCAAAGAGAAGAAAAACCACAGTATTGGCATCCCAGAGTGCAATCAGATATGTCTTCATTGATGTTGAATGCTTTTCACTAGAAATAGCCACATAAGGGAGCTTTACTAAAACTGGTTACCCTGCAGTATAGCACATTCAGTACCTCTTCAATAGTTTTTTTACCAATGCCCACATCTCATCTCATCTCATCTCATCTCATCTCATCTCATCTCATCTCATCTCATCTCATCTCATCTTATCTTATCTCATCTCACAGTTCCCACTAACTACACATACTTTTCTCTCATCTGTTCTTTCACAAAAAATGAGTATCCCCAAAATCAAAATTTTCTGTCCTCAAGCCCAGGTCTTCTGTTTGCTGTTAGTTTCTCTGTTACTATCAGCCTCCTTAGTTATAGGAAGATTCCAGAGCTGAGAAGGATTATGTCCACCAGTGACCCAATCCAAAGCCAGAAACCAGCTGTAGGCTAATAGGCCACATAATCCAATCGAAAGTAATTTCCTACTAAGAGACAAAACCCAAAGTTAGCAGGTATTTTAGTCTTACTGAAACCATGCAAAGAATTCCCACTGCCTCCTAAAATAAATAAATATATAAGTTATACATGGCTCTAAGCAATGCAGTTGAGTTCCAATGTGAGAAGCCCATTTCAAGACTTCAGGCCAGGAACAAGCACTCGTCAGACCAATACCTTCTTGTGCATATGCCTGAAACTACTGGGCCTAATACTTCAAAGAATGAAAAGGCAAACTCACATACTAAAAATATTGACAAAGTCACATGACAAAATTAAACACAAAAAAGTTGTCAGGAGTCTCTAAACCACAACATTGTTCTTCTGGCCTCAGAGTTTCCAATTCATTGTTGGCCAGCAGCACCAAATAAGCTAAAACAGTTCTTTTATAACCCAAGAGTGAACAACAAGCACCACTAATCAGGAATTAAAAATAGCTACGTATTAATTTAAATAAAAATCTCTTGCTAGCCAAACAGCAAGCAAACACAGCTCCACTAGTCTCTACAGAAGGTGTCTTAAGCTTGACAAACCAGTGTGAGCAATTTTTGGTAACTAACTCTTTGGGTGAGAGACTGTGGAGATAAGCTGGTCTTTTAAAAATTGCCCAAAGATTTTCTTCAAAACAAATGCTTTTATAAAAGTTTATGTGCCAAGCTATCTGGAGTTACTTTAATAATTTAATACCCAACAAGAAAGTGTCATCAGTTTCCTCCTTCTGCTCCTTCTACTCCTTCTGCTCCTTCTTCCTCTTCTTCTTTAACAACTAAGGTACCTTAGGAGGAAACAAAAAAGAGGAAAAGAAGAAGAGGAAGACATAATTAGTTATGATCTGTCTGAAAGCTTATCTGTCCTGTTGGAAAGAGTCAGGAGTTGTATTTCCTGCCTGTTGCTAACCAACAGGAACTTCTGCATACCTCAACTGGTCTTAACTAGAAAAGCCTTCAACTGATGAGCTCCTCTGTTGGATGTTTTTCCAAGTCTTGGGTAACAGGGAATAAAAAGTTACTAAAGCATGGTCTGCAAAGATCAGCATCACTTGGTCTTTGGGAGATGCACCAAGTCAGCTCAACTGCTAACAACCAATTAGCACATTACCCTTCTCTCGTGGGGCCCATACTTTGTGCTGCCTTTTCCAGGACATATATGCCCATTTTAGTGTGGTTAGTAACTCTACCCTTATACTACCAAGGACACTTCTTGCCACAAACATGTGCCCTATTCCATTTTTTTGTTTTATATTCAAAACTTCTCCTACTAAAACAGCAAATGGACCATTCCAGGCCATCCTTCCTAGCAGTGCAATTCTTTCATCAGGCTTCCACTTTCTAATATTTTTTTTTTACTGCAGTTGAGCTGGTTTTAAATAGAATCTGGTAATAGATTTCCCATCCACTGCTCCCTAGTGAAGCTGTCTCCTCTTGTTGACATGCCTGCACTCTTCCCTTTCCTGCTACTATCCTGACTTTATATTAGTGTTACCACTCCTCCTCTCCCCTTCATTGATTTAGTAAGCAGAGATAATAGTGAACAGCTAACATGTCCATTCACAGGAATGAACATATTTTAAAGTAGATTTCAAAATTATCTAATTTTTAGTCACTAAACAGTTTAATATCTTTTCATACCAGTGTCTTAATTAGGAGAGGACAGCTTACAAATTGAGACTTACTGCAGTATTGGAGGGTGATATTCAGGCATTTAGGAAATTTGCATGCAGTTTTGAAAATTTGTCCTTGCATCAAAAGTGAACCAGAGCATATTCCTGTCTATCTCTATTCTCTCCTTTCATCTCTTTTGTTGGGAAAACTGTAATTCAGTTTGGCAGATGAAAGCCTTGTTAACTTATTTCATGCCAAATCTTTCCACTCCCTATTAGGTATTTGATAAAACTACTTGGGTAACTACAGAATAATGCCCAACTGTAGGTTGCAACACCACTTAAGATTTAACACTACAAAATCCATCAAACATTGTGGACAGGATCTCAGTAACTACTTCTGAATTACTCTGAAGAGGAAGGAGTAATATTAATTTCATGGGCATACAAATGCATCTCTGAGGTTTTTGCTCACCCCAGTTGCCTCATACCCCAAACTCACCATCCAGCTTTTTCAGCTTGGGTACCCGTTTGGTTGCTTCTCCAATCCAACTGCTCTGATCAGCGGCAAATTTCTCTTGTAGTGGATTGCCTACAAACACCAGCTCCTCTAGTACTGGCAGCTCTGCCAGTCTCACAAACTCTGCTGCAACCACAAAGGTGAAAACACCAACCAGATTGTGGAACATGGAAAGTACATCTGCACCACACATTCCTTCCACACTCAGTGCAAACATAAAGAGCATGGGATACAACAGGAGAGGGACTGCTTGGGCTCTAACTGGTGTCAGGTTAAAGAATAGGGATGTGTTTTAAAAGAGGTTGATGAAAGATGATTCAAAGTATGAACTTAATTGGACTTAGAAGTTAAATTCAATATTCTAACTATTTTACTCTCTTGCATGAGTAGATCTTTAGGGATTTTGCACATGTCTGCAGGCTTGTCAGTTAGAATCAAAGCTCCATGAGATACAGCACTATTTTTCTCTTGGTGACTTAACTCATGCATTCACCATACTACAGAAGTCTCTACAGAGTAGAGATGCATGGCTTACCCCAGTCTTTCACCAAATTATTTGACATATAAAGAACCTTCAGTTTCTTCATTACATTGATACCCCTCAGTTTCTCAATTAAGTTGTATGAGATCCACAGCTCCTCTAAAGTTTCAGCAACTGCCTCCTGGAAAATGACAGGATTACTCAGATAAGCAGAAGTATATCTTCCATATTATTCATATTTTCTCTTCACCTTCTACACGTGAGAAAATACTAAGGTATATTGGTCCTCTTTTTCTTTAAAGCAAGTCCCTAATTATTAGGCATGGCAAATGCTCATGGGAATTAAAAGGCAAAGTTATATAAGCAAATATATGTAAGGAGGACAGAAATTGCTATATTAGAATAAAACAAGATGTAGCTGGCTTGATGCATAGAGGCAGAGGAGAAAAATCTGCCTACTTGTGCACTGCAAGCATATGTGAAGAGAATGCAATTCAACAGCTGCTTTGGAAGGGATGTTATACAGTGTGAGAGCATTATTTATCTTGGTATAATTTGTTATGTTTGTGTCTGCTGGCCAGAAATCACATTCATAATTCTCTCAAAAGAGAGGTTTCTTTAAACCAGTCATTGCACACTAACTCTGCATTTCAGAGATATGATATTAAGAGACATAACATCTCTGGCATCTCTGAAGGTGAGAACAGCTTTGAGGAGAAACAGTATCTCTAGAGAAAGAAAATAATTTATGTATTCATTTTAAAAAATACTGATTGAAAAAAAGTATTCTTCTGGCCTGAATTCAAACAAAATCGATCCAATTTTTTTCTCAACAAATTTTCCCCTACTAGGTAGACTCAGCCCTGCCAACATCCACTCTAAAGCCATACTGCTCCAGGTGCCAGTTAACATAAAAGAGGGAGAACAGATAATAGCAAAAGGAGAATGTAAAAGGTTAGTGCCTAACCTTTTATTCAGTTAATTTAATTGAACTCAGCAAAGACTTGCAGGAACACAGGGGAGTTACCTCACATTCTATATTGTTAGTGAAGAATTGATACTAAAAAGCACATACCAATCCATTCAAGTTCTTTATGTTATTTCTTCCCAAAGATAGAATCCTCAAATTTTCTGTAAAAATTGTTTTTAAAAAATCTTGTTAATAAACAGTTTTTTTTTTTTAATAAGAAGATGCTGTAAGTCAGGTAAAATGCCATATTTTGCTTACAAACTGCACTCTGAGCAGGCTGACTTAAGAAAGAATGACCTATCAAAAACAAAACCTCCTGACCTAAACAGATCAGGAATAGATGCGGGGAAAGCTCAGAAATGCACACATGAATACAAAGCTGCTCATGTGTAGGTTACCTAGTTGAAATTCAGTTCTGATAAATATTTCACCTTGTACCTGAATTCTAACTGCTGACTTGCTTCTTTTGATCTTACATAATTCATATCCCTTCTTCTCCAGACAAAAGTGGTTCTGATCTTACTTTAAGGCAGCAGATTTGGTTTCTATACTACAGGCAGCATATAAAGCTGCCTTACAGATGCCTGACAAAAGACATTCAACTTAGTTCTAGTTTGTTTGGCTTTAGCATCAAATACTTGGTATAGACTGGATATTTTGAATCTACATTAATATAAATATTTAAGATGCTTTAAAGGATTTTAATGTTTTATCTCACTAAAAAATTTAATTGGTTTCACTTCTATGTATAACTGCCTAATTATTTTTTCCTCAATTGAAGTATTACAGAACAGTTATTTGGAAAGACTACTGGAATATTTTTCCCTGACTAGTATTTCCAAATCATTTGAAGTCTGAGCTTATTATGAGAAGAAATAAATTCATCAAGCTCTTTGACAGATCTCTTGGTGTGCAATTGGAAAGGATGAGATTCCAGATTCCTTATCTATCCAGCTGGCATTTTAATAGGAATAGAAAACCCTGGAAGTTTTATTCAAAACCTGCAGCTCTTTGCTAGCCTCATGTCACAGTCAAAGTCTTGAGGACAGACCATTAACACTTCTGTTCCAAAGTCAGTTACCCAAGAGTTTCAAAGACAGCCGTCCAAGAAAGAGAAGCTCTGCTTCTAGACAAGTGGCACATCCATTTATAAAGTATGAACAAAATGAAACCAAGTACATCCAGTCTTCTGCAAAGTGGAATGACATTTTTCCATCCCAGGTCTACAACACTGCAACCTCCCTGAACTGCAGACTGTCTCCATCAGGAGCGTGGAAAATAGTCATGACATCACTTTTGAACTGATTAGGTGTTGAATAGCACAGCAAGGCCCATGGGAGCGTACTGAAGTGCTTACTGAATGGAATTTTCTGGTTGCTGCACTGTGAGAGAGCTGCCAAGGCTAGTGCAGGGATACCTGCTGCAATACACCACTGCTGCTCAGCATGCATTCTCAAGTAAGACTGGTGATTTTAAAGGTCAATTGTAATGTTCTACAAGGAGGGAATAAAAAAAGGATAATAACAGGCATAAATAAAGCTGGACACATGTAACAAATGATGGCATATATCCTAACCAGGCAACTAGAAAACAAACACAATGGCTTGTCACTTACTTAGGTTGGTCAAGTTGGCGATTCTATCAATGCAGTTTGTAGACAGCGATAGTTTCCTTTAAAAGCAAGAATAATCAATTCACAGTATATAAGGGATCACTACATTGGAAGAGTTCCACGTCCCAATACCACTGCATTAGAAATAATTGGATGTTCTTGTATCATTAGATGGTAAACTAACTGGATGTGTAAACAGACTCAAAATATCCTCAAACCATTAAGATTTCTTCAATTTTATTTAGCTTCTGGGGAAGTACCATGAGTTATTTACATGACATACTGGATTATCTTTCGATGCCTAGCCTTATCAAATGCATGGATATTTACTTCTGAAATTACTCTAATCTCTTTCTGAAAGTCCTGCTCAAATCTGCCCTTTATTTCATGAATTTTGGGAGGGGATCATAAATGTGCCGTTTAGGTGATAGACTCCAAACACAGATCTGTAATTATATACTGACAAACAGTATATAATTTTTCTGGGGACAAATATTGATACGGAATTGACCCTAACACGTTCTGAGTTAAGTTACAAGGGTCTTTGAATTAAAAAGGGCAAGTGTGTGCAAAAAGAGAAACTCAGTTAAGGAAAAAAGAAGAGAAAGTTGCTGCTTTGAAGGCCACACTTAAACACAGTAAATACATATTTGCAATGGACAGCAGAAAAACTGAAACAAAGAGAGAAGAACATTTTGTTTCCGATGTGTTTTTAACTGAACTTACTCGCAGTTAACAAGAGCCGAGAGAGCGCCATCCATCTTTTCCACAGGAGGAATCTGCCCATACAGTTTCACTTCCTTTGCCTCTGAGGCCTTCTGGCCACTTTTCGCTTCCTAAAGAAAAGAGAAGGTGAGGAAGAGACTCACTACTACATACAAATTACCAAGAACTACTATACTAAAATAATTACTGCAAAAGTGATACTATAGCAGTAATTCCAATATACTGCTGGAAAGAGAAAGCATTTTGAGTACTGTTATCAAGATTCCTGCTGGTGTAGCACAAATAGGGTAAGGCTAGCTTATTTTCAAGATATCAAAATAACTTATACATTACATATGTTGTTTTTTACAACTTGTGTAACACTTCAGCAATTTAATAAAGTAGTCATCTGCCATATAGAATGGAGAATAGATGGAAGGCTAAAATTCTGAATTAAGGTATTTCCATGGAGACTGACATACAGAAACTTCAGCTAGGGCCAATCTATAGCAGAAACAGATTTAAAAGTTCTGACAGAAAAGCCTCCTTCCCACTTCACCCAGAAATCTCAGAATCATGCCTGGCTCACAATACACAAAAAAAAATCTAATTAGCCATTAAGAAAGAGTCGGGGAAGATGTCACACTTTGGAGAATGCAGCAAAAGACGGATTTTCTATTTACAACCTAGGTTGACAATTCAGAGCCTTGGAAAAATGGACATAACTTTGGCATTTAAATTTATTTAAAAATATGGTCTATTAAAGCTTTTAAAATTCTGAAGAGATGGCAGTTATTGACTAAACACTTGGAACAAGTATCTATTTAGAGAGTAGCAGCAGTTTTGACAGCTGCCTCCCTGACAGCACAAAGGGAGCATTTTGTCAGTTCAATCAGTGTTCAGTGCAAGGACTGGAGGTCCATTAACAAAGGAGAAATCTTGGCACTTTCAGAAAAAGGACTCTTGTTTTCTCCTCCATTTCATGCATCTACTGAAAAGAGAGCTGAGTGTGCCCCAGTTTACATGGCAACTTTGTAATTAAATTAATCATGTCCCATAAGTCTTTTAGTATCCCACAGCTGAACAGCAAGTTTTGATAATGTTATTTTTCCTCTTATGCACCCAAAATACTTCAGAAAACTTAATTTAATTTTAAAAAATGTTGTCTTGTACACTTTTTTATATTCCAGTTTCTATCCAAATTCAGTGTGACAGTATTTTTACTCAAAATTACTGATTCAGCAAATAAGCATGTCAGATGTTTTGCTGGAATATGGTGATGGCAAGTTCAAACAAAGTAACTATATCACAGTAAAACTTCCATTTTCTGTTCTACTGTACTATCTGTATCTATTTGTATTTACATTCAGTTTGTAATCTCTCTGTTTATAGCAACAAATAAAAATACATTTTTCCTTAAAAACATGAAAGGGAGAGAGTTTCCAACACAGACTAGGCCAGCAGTGAGCATCTGCAGGAAGAAAATTCATCCTGATTGCCAAGTACTTTTGTATGCAGCTGCGCAACCACAATATGCCACAGAGAAAGTATAGGTAGAACAGATGTGTTTTTTTAAGAACAGGTTACATGTTTGCCAAGTTGAAGCTGCTTTGATTTCAAGTTGCTTTGATTTAATTAATGTCACCCTGACTGTAAAGCATAGGTAAACTCTTATGCCAAAAGGAAGAAAAACATTTGGAATGCAACAAAACACCAAATGCAATTGTATAAGTCACATGGGCCCAGATTAGAAAGAGTAAAATAATTATTTAGACTCATCCCAAATAACTTGAACAGAAAAGCAAATTCAGCACTTTATGCCTAATGTTAATGGAAACTCACTGACACAGGCTAATTCTGTCTAAGAGACATGTGATAGAGGAGCAAATGAAAACTAAATCTGTAACAGGAAACATGGAGCTGAAATTCTGGAAGGCAGAAAGAGTGAGGGAGGAAAAGCAAACTTTTTTAATACACAGTTCATACTTCTACTAATGCTAATGTCTGCAAGTTGTTGCATTCTAGTTCTCACTAGGAAAGCAGGAGTGAGGTTTGTGAGATAAACCAACATAACTGGAAAACCCCTGAAATACTGAAGGTACTAAACAAAGATAAAATTCAAAATGGGAGTACAGTAATTTCACACGTATAAGGCGCACACCTTTTGTCTAAAATTTAGATCGAAACCCGAAAGTGCGCCTTATAGGCTGGTGCACCTCTTATATATAGACAAAGTTCAGAAATTTGCCAAGCCGGAAGTGCGAGCCCCATGCAGGGGGAGCCAGCAGTGGATCCTCACTGCAAAAAAAAGTGCACCTTATAGGCTGGTGCACCTTATATATGGAAAAAAGTACAGAAAATTGCCAACAACCTGGACATGCGCCTTATACTCTGGTGCGCTTTATAGGTGTGGAGTTACTGTAATCTTCAGTTACAGGATAGTACCTTGAGCTTCTGGCTTTCAAGTGTATCTGCCCATGATATCACATCCAGATCTTCTAGAGACCAAAACATTTATAAATCCTTGCTCTAGCAGCTGGCCAAAATTAGCAGGGAAGCATATGTACACCCAACAGCACATCTGTGCCTTCATCTAAAATTCAGAGACTGGGGAAAGTTTCTCACTGGTTTTACTGGACAGTGAACCTGACCTTAGAGCATCCTACATCATCATTTAAAATTACATCCTCATCCTTGCCAACACACAACTTTCTGGAAGACTAGGTCAGCCACCACTAGACAAACGAGCTTCTGTATTAACAGAGTACTTAAAGGAGAAAAAAACCCAAGAAACTCATTCTGAGTTAAGCTTTGCACAATATGAGAGACCATATGTCAAAAGACATGTAGAAGTTTCACTGAATTCAGTACGGTGAGAATTTCGTACTTGTTCATTCTGTGGGAAGGACTGCACTTGGGTAAGGTGAAGGGAGCATAACTAAAACATAATACATCCCCAGCTTTGAATCTCTTTGTGGCTTCAGGCCAATGCATATTCAGCAGAAAACGCAGGTGGGCAAAACAGACTAATCTTTATCAATTGTATCAATTTAACAGGAACATACAAAAAGTCCAACAGAATGTACTATACAACAGCAGTAATCACCATTTTACTTTGTGAAGCTTCTTAAAGCAGATCTTTCAAGCAAACATATTTCTTACAATGTTTGAAAAACAAGATCAGCTGAATACAGTCAAACTCCATGCCGCCAGGCACTGTTCTACTTACCCATCTGGCTAGAGCTTCTTTGATGGTCGTTGGTTTTGCCTAAGAATGAAACAAACTTAAGTGAATATTCATTGAATTTTTAAAGTGGCTTGTTCACTGCAAATTTATTTCCTCTCCCTTCTCTCTCCCTATACTGCTTTTCTGCCCCACTTCCACCACTTTCCTGTATTATCTTGGGTCAGCCAAGTAAAAGAAGTTGTAACTCCCCAGTGTCCTGTAATTTTGTTTTCTGGGGTACTTTGCTGCATTTTCAGAAGTAAACGGCTTAATGTCAGGATATTACCTTCCTGATCTTACCCTCTGCCCCATGGCACACTGCTTATTAGGTTTTATGGTGAAATTCAATTCAAAGGCATAAGAAGTTACTGCTTTGAAAATTGTGGTCTAATGCTCTTAAACCCTCACATTTTCTATTGTGCATTAGCAACTTCCTGTCTGAAAGCAAGTCTGTGACCAGAGAATGATACAACCTCCTAAAATTCACTGAAGAAAATGAAGTACATCTTGTCAAAATTCAAGAGCATTTGAGTTTCTTTCCAATTGTTTTGCATTGAGTTACACCACACAATGTGAAAACATGTATTATTCCATTTGGAAAAATCTGAAAGCTGCTCTTTAAGGCTTTTTAAGGACTGACCCATTGACCAGCTTTCCATTATCACTAACTCTTTACTTTTCCACCTCATATCACTCTTAGTGAAAGCACATAAAGATATCCAAAACAGTAGTATATAAACAACATGCTTAATGCTTCTCTAAACATTTAGCATATTCCAAGGTGTCCTTTGGATTCAAGAGGTTTCAGAGATCAATCTTTTACAAATAGTGATCAACAGCCTCCTTTCTACAAATACAAGAGGATTCTTGTTTTGGCATCTCCATTGCTCTTAAGTGTAGCAGGAAATGGATAAAAGCAGCCTTTCAGATAATCAGATACTGTAAAAGTTAAAAACAACAAACTAACTTCCCCCAAATATCTTACAGGCAGCTTTAATGTTGGTTACTTTACTGTGGACCACAGGAAACTCTGGTCCCAGCAGTCAAAGCTGGGGCAGCTATATGTAAGAAAAGGCCACAGCCACCAAACACCCAGCAGCAGCTTAAGAGCCAGCAAGCCTGAGCATGCATCTCAAACATCACCATGCACCTCCATTTAGACATCCTCAGATGTTCCAGCTGTTTCTGCCCATGGACAGGCATTCATTTCAATCTGGTCTATATCAAGTGATAGTTCTAAGTCCTACTGGAAATACAGAACTTGAGCCACAGCAGTAGCTCCCCAGTGTCTGCCAGAGATGAACCCTGCATGACCTCCTCTGGTTCAGAAGACCACATCCCTAAGTTCCCACTGAAACAGCCTCATTCAAGCCAGTTAATAGCTACCAGTGTGCAGGCAAAAACAGCTGGCTTCCAGTTAATTGGGGAGTTTGGGGCAGAAGCTTGCCTTTTTTCATAATTACAGCAGCTAATCATCACCACAGCACTTGGGTACATGATCTCAGTCACTCATGTTGAAGGCAGAAATGCATTTATAAGACCAGGCTGCTGCTGTTTTGAAGTCATGCCTAAAACCAGTTTGGACTTTAAAGCTACTGACCTGGGTGAGCGCAATGAGCACTCTTCCCTGACCTCTGTTGATTTATCTCTGCTGATTTGATGAAAACATGGACATCAGCACAGCAGGTTATCTGGAGAGCACATATCAGGGATTTCGTTTTCTTTGAGGTGCACTTGAAATTTCTGTAGGTAAATCATAGTATCTTCTGCCATGGGAGGTTATATAAGGAAAACTTCCTCCAAGAAACTTATCTGCAGGGCTCTTCTACATGCATATTGAACAATTTTCTACAAGTATTTAGACTAAAGAAAGTCATAATACTTAAAATGTTCAAAATGCCAAGTGACCAGTGGTGACCCTGAAGAGTCATCATCAGCATGGCAGGAACAAGAAACAGAATCTCTGAGGGGGAAAAACAGCCACACCTATGGTAGTAATAGTTTTAACAAAAGATGTATTTCTTCCCCAAAACATGGCAGTTGGACACATAGTATTTACAAAATTTAGATCCCCCAGGAAAAAGCAAAACAGCGACACTCCGCCTTTATTTGCAGACATTTATTTGTGTTTTAAATAGATGAAATCGGAATCGCACAGCAACAGATACCGAGCTAATCGCTGTAGTGATCACCGATACTGCCGCGTTAAAACCACGTACTAAGCGAGGTTTGTGAGCGTGTGACTCCCTTCTTTGCTCGCTTATCCCCGCAATCCTCCCTTCCCACGG
This sequence comes from Sialia sialis, assembly GCA_009812075.1. Lineage (NCBI taxonomy): Eukaryota > Metazoa > Chordata > Aves > Passeriformes > Turdidae > Sialia > Sialia sialis. Next base: position 21,067,487 of record VRYO01001269.1, on the reverse strand, counting down.
CACAGCAGCAGGCCCCCGTGCCCGGCGCAGCCGCCGCCCCGAGCCCGCGCTGCCTCCCGGGCGGCTCTGGCCGAGCCCGGGCTGCTCGGGGGCCCGGCCACGGGGGCTCCGCGCCGCCCTCACCGCCGCCGCCGGCCCGGGGACCGCTGCCGCCCCTGGCGCCGGCCCCGGCCGCAGGACTCACCATGGTGCCGTGGATACCGCGAACGCTCCGGTTGCTACGGGCGCGGGGAACGCCCCGGCCGGAACTCGCGGCGCCTTGTGGGACTGGCGGGGCCTTGTCCGGGCCCGGCGCAGCGCTCACCGCCCACCCGGAGCGTGCGGCGGCTCATCGGCCCCCCGAGCACTCGTCTGAATAGAATGAAATGGGCGTTTGGCACAGAATTATTGTGGTGGGTTTCGGGCTCCTCAGTGCAAGAGGAGCTGCTCGAGAGGGGGCAGTAGAGAGGCACGAAGGTGATGAGCGGTCTGGAGCCTCTCTCTTGTCAGGAGAGACTGCGGGACCTTGGCCTGTTCCGTCTGTAGAAGAGGAGAGCTCACCAATACATACAATATCTCAAAGGTGGGTGCCAAGAGATGGTGCCAGACTCTTTTCAGGGGTGCCCAGTAACAGGACATAGAGAAACAGCCTTAAAGCTGAAACACAGAAGTTCCACTTCAACGTGAAGAAGAACCTCTGTACATTGACAGTAGCAGAGCACTGGAATAGGCTGCCCAGGGAGGCTGCGGAGTCTCCCTCTGGAGACAGTCCAAATCCACCTGGACACATTCCTGTGTCACTTGCTCTAGGGGACCCTGCCTTAGCAGGAGAACTGGACTAGGTGGTCTCCAGAAGTCTCTTCCAACCTTAACAATTCTGTGAATGTAAACCAATATAAATAAAGTGGCTGTAACTAAGGCCATAATCAGGCACTCAGTTTAATTACACTTAGTGAAATAGCTACACATTCTGCAGAGCTCCTGCAATGTGTCGTGTCCCCAGGTAGCAATATACAAATATAAATATACAAAATGCTAGCACAAAAGTTGTCTGGTTTTCAACAGGTCCTTCTATTAATTATTTTATACAGGAAACCCTGACTCATTCATGAAAAGGCTCTTCACAGTAAAATTACATTGGTTTTATTTTTTCTCTCTTTAAAACAAAGTATCATTCTCTTTTCCAAACAAATATCTGATATCAAATTCTTACACATGGTTGCTTTTCAATAAAGAAAGTGTTTTACTTCTCTTTCAAATTGCATATATCACAAAATCTAACAATGAATTATTTTAAAAGCTTGTGCTTTGGAAATTAAGTCTGAGAAGTCTTAATCTACCTGTTTTCTTGGGCTTTTTTTTGGTTTACAGTTTAACATTTACTGAGCCTGCAGATTGCAATCTTGCATAGCTATGCATATGCTGAGATAGGACTGCAGTGTGGAGGCACAGGTATTGGCATTGAGAGAGTGACAGAACATGGATAGGGGAGGTGCTGCTCTTGCCTAATTAATAACAGCTCTAGCTACTGAAGAGGCACAGGATGAGGCAGGAACCTTCACACAACACACAACACTTTCTCCTACAGTTGGCACTTGAAATGATTTTGGCAAAAAAAGGCAGGTGACAGGTATGGGTGACACCAAGGAGCACATCACAGCAGGCTCTGGTCCTGAACTTCTGGGGCTGCTTGTGTTAGCAGAGGTTCAGGCACCAGGTATGACTTGGTAAAAGCCTATTCAGCTGGTGAGGGAGTTTAGAGACCAGGCATAAAGAAATCTTGTGTGGAGTTAGCAGGATGGAGCTTCTCTTGTAAAGAGTGGGTGGATACATTGTTCAGTTGGCATTGATTGTGTGTGAAGAATATGTGACTTCAATCAAATGATAAGGAATAATAAGAGTTGCAGAAAGCTATTGAGACTGAGCAGCAGCATAATGACAGTTAATTGGAGAGAGATCCCTGAGAGCAAAGCAAAACTGAGTACCAATAATGAAAGTTTTGTATCTTTCTGGGCAGCTCTTGAACTGGTCTGACAAAATGACTTTGGAAAGATAAATTTTGTTGATACAGGCCCTCCTTAAACAGGCCTTCAGCACAATTTCAACAAGACCACCTTGAGACATCAATACATTTGGGAAGAAGTTTGTTTCTACCTGAATGGTGGGAGAAAAAAAAAAGGCACTAGCCAAAAATGAACTTGGATTAAAAAAAAATTAATAATCTAAGGCAGTCATGGAAAAGCTGTCCTAGATTTGGCTTTGGCTTGGGGCATTTTTTTTTGTAGAGCATTGTTAGTTTGGTATGACTGAGTTAATCACAACAGCTTTTTACAGTCAGTTTAAATCTACAGGCTAGGTTTTCTGTCTCCCAACTCTGCTTGCTCCCTAAGAACAGCTGTCGGCATCTGTTGACATCATTACTAAGAGTTCCACAAGTAATTAATCCCTAATTTTAATGGCTGTATTTAGACATGCTCTAACTAATCCCACAGAATTTTAGTATTTTGAGTGTCAAATACCAATCCAAGACACTACAGGAACAGACAGGTACATCCCCAATACAGGACAGTGCTAGTATTGCCATTCTCCTTGGATGACAAGGAAAAGTACTCTTCTTTTTCCCATTCAGCAGATAGTTCTTCTTGGAAAGAAATAGACTGTATCACTAGAAGACCACAATGCTAATTATACGAGCCTCATTTCAAGTAGGTATCTCCAGCTTTGTGTAAATGGAAAACAATTCCAAAGTGTATATGGCTGTAAATATGAGAATTCTGGTGTAAGGTTAGGACTCAAAGCCAGAGCCACTCATGATTTGGATTTCTACGTTTATCATCCGTTGTTGCCAGGGTGTGATCCTGTCTGTGACTGCTGAGGGTGCAGGCTGCCTGTTAACATTCTGAGGTTTAAATACTGCAAGCAAGGAAGTACCTACTACTCTCTTTAAGTACTTATTTCTTCATAACATGACCACTTTGAGCTGTCAAATTTGTACCATAGTGCAGCCTGCTTGTTGTTTCACATCTTTTGCTTGTCTAGTTAAATTAACTTAGGCTGCTCCAAATAAATCCCTTTCTTTTTAGATTTATACTTGTAACAAAATAGTAATTTATTTTCATTTTTCAAGGCTTGTCTCAGTCAATCCCTTCAATTCACCAGTCATCACTAGTTGTTTTGGTGGCTCAAGTTCAGTCCTTGCAAATCTGCAACAGCTTGCATGTGCTTAAGTGTTCATCCCAAATGCAAGTGTAGAAATTCCTGAATCTTCCCCCAGGAGTGTTCCTGTGCATGGGCATGTGCTTTGCTCTCTCCACCCCCCAGAACAGGCACTCCCAAGACACGATCCATAGCTACCTGACAAAAGGGAGTAGAAGGAGGATCGATTCGGTGACCTGCTCCTGGATAACTCAGGAGTTCAAAGTTCTCTTTCCCGTGCTGGCGTAGACGCTTGATTGCCAACTCAGCATATAAGGAGCTCTTCCACATCCGATCATCTTCCCCTACCACTATGAGAAAGTGACCTTCTGCTTTCTCAATGGGGATCACGCTAGGAGAATTAGCAGGATTTGTTGGGTCATCCAGAGCTTCAAAAACGTCAAATACACCAGAGTCTGAGACACTGACTTTGTTCATATCAAAACGCAGCCCAGGCAGAGTCACGTCACCACAGTGGAGGTCTGCAACTGTATTTGAACTACAGCCGGAGATTGAGACAGCAGCCACTACTTCTGGCAGAAAGGTGATCATGGAGAGTGCTAATTCTCCCCCTTTCCCAGTCCCAATCACTCCGACTCCTGGTCCTTTCACCTTCAGATTTAGATAGAGGGTGGAGAACAGAGGAAGAAAGAAATAAAGGAAGCATACATTATAATGGGATTAGCCATTAATTGACTTTGGAGTTGTTTTATTAAAAAGAAGTTTGGTTAATTATTGATGTAACCTGTTGGAAAGTGACAGTCTGGACTCAGGCTCCTCCTGTCTATGGTCTTATTTTTCAGAGACACTAAGAGATAACCAAACACCGCAAAAAATGCAGACGGGCACAAGGCATACCATTGCTCTATCCTTACCTGGTCCCTACTGAATATGTTAATGCAAATTTTCCTAAAACAGGTAACAGGAAATTTAAGCACAGTCTACTGTTTCATATGTCTCAGGAAAATAAGGTAGCCTCACAAATTACATCTGAAGGATTAAATAAGTAGCATTTGTCTTGTCTTTTTTTAGCCTGGAAAGTAAAACTGAAAGCAACATCTCACATCATCAAATACTTTCTTTCAACTACTATTGAGCAATGTCATATCATCCTCTCTTAAAACTAATTGCTTTCATGCAAGAAAAAACCCTAAATAAACCCAGCATTTTTATCACCACTGGTCCTGTTTGGAGAGTACTCCAGCATTCACTATCCTACTGATAAGCAATTTTCTAGCTCCAGCAAGAATTTAACAGATACTTTGTACTGGAAGAAACTCTCCCCAGTCTTATGCACCAGCCACTTTTGGGCCTGAGTTTGCCCAGCAGAAACTGATACTCAAATATGGAGGGAAAAAAAAAAAAAAAAAAAAAAAAAAAAAAAAAAAAATTACCAGCACTTAGGCAAAACAGCTAAATCCTCCCTAGTTCCAAGAGACCTCTCATTGCACTCACCTTTGGGTGACGCTGTAGGAACCTTGCTGCCTCCTCGAAGTACTCAAGTTTTAATTCTTTCATGACCCTAGGAAGATCTTCAAAATCAAAATATGGCAGAGAAAGAGCAGCAAAACCACGGGTAGCCAGGAGACTGGATCTAAGTTCAATTAAGCCTCCTTCATCACCATACATATCAATCACTCCTGGAAAAGGACCATCCCCTATATTAAAGAGAAGGGATACAGAGGAAAAGTTATCAAACAGGACAAAAAATATCTTGTGAAGAGTGAACAACAAAATACACAATGCCTAAGACATTTGCTATTAATAGTCATTATTTTTTCCATTTGCACAGCACAAATTTAAGAGAACCAGTGCTATATCCCACTTCAGGTATTCCAAACTAAGAAGAGGTCCAGGTACTTACATTCCTGTAAAAATATATGAAGTTACAGCTTTTGCTTTTTAAAAACAAAACAACAACAACAAAAAAACCCAACAACTGTTCTAAATGTATTTTTCCATGGTCTTAAGTTCTGCCCCCAGACCAATCATACACCATTAGCTATTTTCCTACAAAGTCACATCTTAATTACCAAAGTGCAAGCTCTTGAGTAATGAGGCAAGAGCACTGAGCCCTTGAAGTAAATTCTACAAAACTTGTGTAAACTCTGGAACAAACTGCATTGAGCAAAGCCCAACAAAGATAACCCATTGTTAAAATCAACTGGACATACTACCTCTATCTCAACATCAGCACTGTAAGACTTGGCAGGAGAACTGCTCCTGCAGATGTGACAAGACAGAAGGCAGAACTGAGAGCTGTATGAGTGCAGCTGTGTGTGCATACTGCTGTACAGATAAATGTGCACACACGTGTATAATACGACCCACCAAACTACAGAAATAAACAGAACCAATTTTAAACAGCCACACTCTTGCAGCCAAGGTCATGTTGGCACCCTTAAACTTGCACAAGGATCCTGGACTGCCTGAGTGCCTACACGTGCCCAAGTATATGGTTCCTGCAGAGCTCATTAAAAAGCAGGATAAAATGGGCTAGACAATTTTACCAGCATTTAAAACCAAACAAACCTCCTCATCTGTAACTCTTATGAATTGAGAAATCACTTTCATATTAAAATGACATCATAAGTCCACTCATGTCCTCTCACTTTTACTAAGAATGGTTCACATTTAAGATTCCTATCTTACAAATATTAGCATCTTTTTTGTCCCTGGAGCAAAGAAAGGTATGGTCTTAATGCTGTAACTGGATCCTCCATCATGATGGATGGCAATATAATTTAAGCAATGATTCCAAACTTTTCCACACTATTACAATGCCAGACTTTCTGAAGGGGAAAATGCAGTTTAATCTTGCAGATCTCTGGATTCCCACTGAGCTCCGCAGAAATCAAACTTATCCTCTAAGGCAGGATAGATCAAAAACAATGTCTAAGAGATGGAAAATCCAGCATGCTGACTAAACATCTGAAATGCAAAGTTCAATCTCTCTTGTTTTTTTCCTCAGTGGACTTTGGATCCGTATCTAAATGGATAAAAAAAAAAATAATTGGTTTGGAATGAAAATACTTAAATACTTAATAAGAGTAGTGATACTTACAAGAGTTGCTGAACCAAGTAGTTTTAAATTAAAAGTAATGTGGAGGGCAGTTCCAGTACCCACAACACTCAGGGAACTACAAAAAGTTTAACTCATAGCTCAAATGTACAAACACAATCGCTGGTGCCAGGTTTCATTTTCTAACACCACTCACCAATCATCAGAATATCCCACCTCTTAAAGCACAACCATCTGATGAGCAGAGCAAGACAACTTGTTCGTAAATCCGTTTTGGTTTTATACCACAAAAGTAACCCAAATGCTAACTGCAGTAATTCTGTAGTAACAGAGATGCGATACATGTATTTTCTAGAATCTCATCTGCTGCTCTGCTTCCTGGTTTGTGTTTCACAGGGAAGAAAAACACCTTTTTAATTCAGTCCTACTAGGGGTAAAATCCTTGGGACATTCAGCACACCAGCTTTTCTGGATGTTAGATTCTGGTACTCCAGAGCAAACATCAAACCTACTGAAAAACTGGAGGCCGAGCACAGCAGTGAACTAAACTCTACAGCCGCTGTTCTTTAGCTGGGGCCCGTCCCGCAAGAGCCGCCTCCGTGCCCGCCCTGCTCGGTGCCGCCGACAAGGACCAGGCGGGGTGGCCGCGCACACGCCGGGCGCTGTCGCGACAAGCACCTGCGGTATCTCCTTAAGAGTTACGGGCCACCTGTCTGCAGGGCGGCCTTCGGCTCTTGGGGAACGCGGATTGCCCGGGTGATAGCTTCTGCAGGGGTTTCTTTTACAAGACTTTCCTTGCCCTGGTCAGAGACGGCGGGGCGTCCCGCCGGCCTCGGGGAGAAGGTCTCGGGCCGGGGCACTCACCCGGCGGCAGGAAAAGGGAGCCCCTTACGACTCCTTCCTTCAGCCGGATCCTCCGCACGCCGGGGGCCGTGAATAATCTCTGCACCTCGGCCTTAGCCACCACGGGCCCGGGCATGGAGCCGGGCGGGCTGTGGCCTTGGTGGACCAACACCTCCACCTTCATCGGGGCGCCGGTGTTGCGGGGAACAAGCCGCTGGTACGGCTTCTCCATGCCGGCGGGGGCGAGGCTCCAAAAGAGCCCCATGGGCTCCACGCCGGTGTAGTCCCCGCCGTGGGAGGCGTCCGTGCTCAGGTGCAGCTCCCCGCGGCTGTCCGCCCGGTAGTGCGCGCACGACTGGAAGAGGCAGCCGCGGTCATCGGCCGCCACCGCCCGCAGGGTCACCGGCTGCCCCGGGCTCAGCCCCGTCACCCGCGTCTCTACCCGCTCGTCCGCCGGGCCCGCGGCGGGGGACACGGCCAGGCTGGCAGCCCGCCGGGCCAGCGGGGTGCGCAGCAGGGCCCGGGCCGGGGCGGCGGCCAGCGCTCTCCACATGGCGGCGGCAGCGGCGGGTGCGCCGTGCGGCCGTGCTGCCCGCAATATCGGTACCGCGGCCGCCGCCCCCTCCAGGCGGCCCCAATAGAGAGCAGAGCCCCTCCCCGCCCCCCAGCCCCGGAAAGCTGCCAGCGTGCCGAGCCGCTCCCGCCTCCCCAAACCATCCAACCGACTGAAAGCAGCGAGCCGTGGGCAGCGGTTAAAGTTTCACTTTAATCCATTACATTAGGGTGGATGCAAAACGTACAAACGGGCAACAACAGAGGACGGGTACGGGCTGCAGGCCCGTGTTCGGACACAGGGTGCAAATGCGCCGACGACGCTCAGCGCCTTCTTCTTCACCC
>VRYO01001269.1:20973987-21042468 GCA_009812075.1 Sialia sialis | reverse complement strand
AGCCATGAGAGAACAAGCACAATGACACTTTTTGAGCTCTGTTTGCAAGAAAAAAGTTAGATTATTTAGAGCTAATGTGGAAATATTTTGGTAGTGGGAGGCTGAAAGAAGAGATCAGGGTTCCCCCATATTGGTCAGAGACAGTTTCAGCCAGCTCAGAGGTGTACCTCATGCTGCCCAAAGATGAGGGGGTGGCGTTTTAAATTTTGTTTGTATATCTCTCTGTCTACTCTGTTATTTACTGGCAATAGATTAAATTAATCTTCTCTAAGTCAAGTCTGTAAGGTTTCTCTCAGTTTCTCCACCTCTCCTGTTGGTAAAGAGGATTGAAAGACTGGCTTGGCAGATATCCAACAGCCAGCCAAGGTCAACCCCTCACAGCTGGCTACCAGTAAAGGCTTTTTTAAAATATTTTTTAGACTAATGGTTCACATGAGGGCATATGGTGACAATTCATGAAAGCCATTTAAAAAAATGCAGGTGTCTCCTCTCCACAACCTCCTCATGTTGTTTGTTATGTCCCAGTCACTCTCAGATGGTGGTATCTCAATAGTACCCATGGCCTGCCCTTCCAGTGCATATCTGTTTGATCCTTCACTTTTCCTAGGTGAGGGTTCTGGCAGGTACTAGCTACACCAGATGAGTATTTCTGCAGCTTTCTTGAAAGTGGCAAAGTGACAGGCACGTGTGAGACTGCTGACTCCCCTCCCCACTTTTTGTGCCCCATGTAGAAACTCAATGATTCTTGTGTCTTTCAAAAAGATGCTGTTCCTATGCCCCAAGGGTCTGATTATGACAGCAAATAAAGGTCTCTGAAAACTCTCCTGTGCTGCTCAGCCCTGCTTGGAAAATTTGGTGGATGTGCTCCCTGTGCCTTCATTTGTGTTTCTGCACTGCTTAAGAGCCCATGGAGGAACCCTCAGCATGGTCCTTGCCTTACAGAACGCAGAACATTCCCCTCCAATAGTCACAATGTGGCCTTTGGAGGACATGACACTGCCCCATGCCTTTGGTGCCTGTGCTGTGCTGCCTGTACAATGTGGCCTTCAGGCCTGTGTTGTCCTGCGCAAATCCCAAGCCCTACAGGAAACTCAGCCAGCTCTTGCTTACAGAGGAGCAGCTCCAACCCAGCACCTGAGGTAACACAAATTATGTGGCCCTGCCCTTATCAAACAGTGCAGAAAGACATTCCCTTGCAAACAGTTTCTGTTTGACTGTAGATATGTTAAATAGAGCTGTTTCCTTATACAAGAATCTTAAAATACCTTAAATACTGAAAGAAGACAATCTCTGCTATGAACCACATCTGCATGACATGGGGAAATGCTTCTTTGCTTCTACAGGGATGTAAGATTAGTGTTAACTCTAATAACTCACATTTTTAGATACCTTACAAAATATGAGTGCTTTTCTAAATGAGATCATAATGGACCACCACCTCCTCGTTCAAAAAGTTCATATGCTCTGACTCAGGAAGAAATACCTTTCTGCAGAAAGAACAATGAGGAAAAGAGAAACTCTTTTGCCTGGCTCGCCCTGCATAAATCTGTGAGGAGTACGTGTAAGGTACTAGCCCAGGCAGTTTCCTCAGAATTAAAAGCTGAGGAGGAATTACCCAAATACTCCACCCCAGCAGAACAGAGTCCAGGGAAAGGAAAAGCTAAGGAGATTTTATGCTATCTTTGGCTGGCATTAAAGTGCTCAAAACAGACATGGGGGTGCTTGCAGCCAGCGCAGAAGGGGCTGCATGAGCTCCTGGTGCAGCTCTGGACCACAGCAAAGCTGCAGTGTTGGTGCCTGTGGTTGCACGTAGAGCACACAGCACAGCCCAGGAAGGGCACCACTGAGACATGCGGTATTTATGAGGAACATAAACGGTGGGACAAGGATGGCTGACCCTCTGGTGAGAATGAATAGACAGAGGGGTCAGAGGATGAGTATGGCAACAGCATTTCTTTCCAGCTACTAGTGTTTCACAGAGCCATGAGTTCCCAAGGCACCTCAGCATGTTCTTGCACAATGCAATTTTACACAGCCCAACTTTGAAGATTTAGCAAAAGCATACAGGCAAAAGAGGGAGGAAAGGCTTGCACTGCTGCAAGTATGGGATCTTGGAGGACATAGTGTACACTTAAATCCCAAAGAGGAATGCACCCTGCTCACTGTGAGTATACCTTCCTGAGGCTTCAAAGACGGAATATCCCTCACCTCCTGACTGCTGTGATAAAATAGCATTGTGGAAAAGTGTTTCAGAGGCATGCCAGCATTTATGGGAACTGACCACACAGCCAGGCATGTATTCATGTAACTTGATAGGTCCTAAAATGAAACTTTTTTCATACAGCACAAAAGAGCCCCAAACATATTGGAGGATGCCCCACTTGCCTTGAAAGGATAAATATTTTCATTGGTAGGGGCTTCTGTGGGAAAACCAGTGGGGGAGGATTTTTTATCTCTATTATTGGACTGGAAAGGGAGCAGGTGAGCCTGAAGCATTTAAAATGCAGCAGATCGTGTTTACCTGAGAAAATCTTACTGCCTCACTCAGTAAGGGCAGGGCCACATAGGTGAGTGCAATCGCTCAAAGTGAGTGGGAGCTGCTTGCAGGCCCCACTTTTAGGAAGAGTAAATGTGTGACCAAGGGATCTTTACAACACAGAACGAGCCTGAAGGCCACACCATATATGCAGTGTAGCACAGCAAAGGCACACAGAATGGTGACCACCACCACCAAATATGCGTATGAACCGTATTTCCTGCAGCTCAGCAGGCTGCTTTAAAATATTGTGGAGACATGACAATGATTTACAATACTGCAATAAAGTTCACAACCTTCCTGAAGTTACCTAGGGTGTAGTAACATGGCTGGTAAAAAGAAGATAACCAATTCTCTCTTCTAGGCACTCAGCCATGCAGAATTGCTTCTACAGCAATTACTTATTTTAATGAGAACATTTGATTTCTCTACTCATGACACAGACCTTCTACGCCCAGATAAGCTGAACCACTGATTCTATCTAGCAGGTGTAAGGCAAGACCAAGACAAAACATTTTCTAAACAAGTGTACATTTATTTTGTGAAAAAATGAGTTAGACTTGTGCCAGAGGCTTCTTCGTAGTCAGAATACCCTTCTCAAACAGAAGTGTAGCTAGAGAAATCTTTTCCTCCAAGCTTTCACATGGAAGATTATTCACACTGATGTAATTTGGATAGGAAGACAGGAGAAATTCGATGCTGTCTGTATACTCAGGATCTAGCTCAAGGAACTTGGGTTCTTCCTTATGATACACTCTTGAGTTTTCTGTAGTGTAGTACAGCATCACACCTGCTTCTTCATTACACAGTCTAATGATGCCATGACGGAGCAGGCGTACTTCAGTGTCTTTTGTTATCAGGATATCAACATTGCAGGGGCCTCCATCTTGCCACCGGGCCGGGAAGCCATAGACACTCTGTGCCTTTTCACTTTGCGTGAGCACTGGAGGGAGACAGTCATGAAGAAACGACTTGGCTCTCTGATCCACAGCAGCATCGATGGGTGCATAGTCAACGAGCTTCTTTATGAGGCTCTGCACCTTCTCCACAAAGGCCGTTCGTCGAGCATCAACTGTGTCTGAGTTAGCGACCCCCATATACCGCAGGTAGTCCATGGGAAGCCCTCGTCGGTACTCCAGGTCTTCCTCCAAGGCCATCTGCAGGGCAGCTGGGAGGAGCTTCTCCAGAAAGTCCCCCCAGGAATTCCTCTGGTAGGAAGACACAGTGATGTGGAGCGAATGCGCATCAGGGAGACAATCACCCTGGTGGATAAAGCCACGGGGGAAGTAGAGCAGGTCCCCGGGCTCCAGCACCGTCTCCAGCACAGGCTCACCAAGTTCAGCCTGCGAGAGGTTTGCGCTGGAGAACTGGGGCAGCACCTCAGCATCTGTTCGGGGCTTGTAGACACGCCAGTGCTTCTTCCCCTCCAGCTGCAGCACGAAGGCCTCGATGTCATCATAGTGGGGGGCAAAGCCCTGCGTACCCGGTGGCGTGAGGTAGGTGTTCGCCCCTGCCATGCTGCCAAACTGCTCCTGCAGGATGGAGAGGAAGTGCCAGACGGTGGGGGAGAAGGCCTGCGGGCAGAGAAGGCGCAGGGAGCAGCCGTTCTGGTAGAAGTCCCACACGACAGCGGGCAGGGCTCTGCCGGAAGGGTTGTGCGTCTCCCGCACTCCCTCGGCGTAGCTGGTCACATCCAGGTGGGTGCCGAAGTGAACCTCTCCTCCTCGCAGGGCGGCGTCGAAGTCGGCCGTGGAGAAGAGCCCCGCGTAGTAGCCGGGGTCGCCCCGCCGCACGAGCAGCGGCGCCCGCTCCCAGTGCCGCCCCAGGAACTCCGCCGGCGCCACCGGGAACAGCAGCCAGCGGAAGAGCTCGGCCGCCCGCTGCCGGCTGTCCTCCAGCCGCGCCAGCCGCTGCAGCAGCTCCGTCACACCGCCGCCGTCCTCCCTCGCCGGCAGCGGGCGGTCCGGCAGCGCCTTGGGGCCGCCCCGCGGTTTCGCGTCAGGCTCGGCGGCCGCCACCTCGGGCCGAGGATCCAGCGGTGCCTCCACGGGGAGCTCCACGCGGCTCGGGGGCGCGGCGGGCGGCGGCGCCTCCGGCTCCGAGCCGCCGCCTCCTGCCCGGCCGCGCCTCAGGCGGGCCTTGGCCCGCTTGCGACCCGCGGGCAGGGGGGCCCCGCGGCGGCGCCGCTCCATCCGCCCGATGCCCGCTACCCGGCGGTACACGGCGAGCGCCGAGAGCCGCCCTAGTTCCCGCCGCTGCTCCGCCGCCATGGCCGCCACGCTCCGCCCCTAGCCGCCGCTTCCGCCGGCAGCGCCCCGCGCACGGGATGGAGCCGCGCTCCCGCCGCCGGAAGGACGCGTTCCGTGGGTGCCTGGGCGGAACTGAATGTCTTGTCTTTTGTCATCACCACCGCTTAAAATGTATTTGCTTCCCCCGCCCCGCAGAAGAAAAAGAGGCGATTCCCCTTGGTACGATGCAGGCAGGTCTGTTCCTTGGCCTTCTCGGCTTCATTCTGGAAGTATGCTCTAAGCACGTTCATAAAGTTATTTTTTTTCTGAAGGCGTACCGTAAGGATATGCTTTTAGACAGCCTGGAATTACTTTGCAACCCAATGAGGCGAGATGACACTTACTTCATAAGGGCGTGTTGCAAAAGGAGTAGAAACACAAATTGAATGGAGCCAATTCTTGTATGCCATCCTCCCTCCCCTTTTCTTGTGCTTCTGATAGTGATGGCAGCTGAAAGGCTATGTCATCTCAAAAGGATCCCAAAACCCCAAAAAACTGCCATGTCACGTAGTGTTTTGGTTTGGATTTTTAATTTTTTTTTCCAAATCCACTCACTATCTAATAATCTGGGCAGAGCTTTGTTTCCTTTCCATTTCTCTCCGAGGCCCGAGGCTTCCCAGAAGGCGGGCGTTAGTGGTGCTCAGCAGCCTGAGGGCTGCTCTGCGCTTCCAGAGGCTGCAGCTTCAGCGTAGGAAGCTTTGCTGGAGGGGTAGAACAGGACTGCTTGAGCCAAAGGTGAAAAACTGTAGGGGTTTGTATTGCCAGACTGTGTTTCTGATCAAGAACAAGCTTCAGTTGAAGAAATTCACTATGCAGGACTTTTGTGAGAAGAATCTTTGATGAACTGCAGTAATTCACGGGAATGAATTTTGCATGAGAATTTCATCTCCAGAGGCTGCTGTGAGTCTAAAGCATTTAACTGCAGCAATTACCCAAGTGTGCCCAGGAAGCCTCTGGTTCAGAGGGTGTTATTAACCTCTCACAGATATGAATATCAGCTGCACACAATATGTTAAACAGCTAACATTCACAAGGCATGTGCAGATTTGGTGGGTGGGTTACTTGGTGTATCAGGCATAGGATATAAAGCTGAAAAGAGAATTTTCACCTTCTGCTAGGTTTCAAACCACACCTACACTTCAATTTTACCACAATTTAGAAATCAGTTAGGCCTAGTGAGTCTAAGAACGGAGGCCTTTTTTGTGTATGTGCAAGAACAACTATTTTAATTTTGGAGGGATTTTTCTGACGGAGTTCTTCGGGCACAGCCTTCGCAGCCAAAGCTGCGTGAAGAGCAACGGCACTGGAAGACTGTCCTCTTTGTGCCACGGTGGTTTTAGTTAATGGAGACGGATTTTAGGCGTGCACAGGCAGCACTCCAGCCTCCGATTTCAGGGCTGTCTCGTTTCCGGCTTTGCCAGCAGGTGGCAGAGCCCGACCGGCGCTCCTCACCCCCGCTCTGGGAAACGCGCCCGGGGGACGCGGCATCTGCCCGGCCCGGTGACCCGCGGGTGGGTTTGCAGCGAGAGGCGAGCGCAAGCAGCCTGTGCGTGCATGGCCACACTGGAAGAGAAGGGAAGGGCGAACTCTATTTCAATCCACTCTTTGTTTCCCCAAGGTTAAGCCCTGCTTACCAGAATAATCTTATCAGCTGAAATCATTTCAACAGAACTGGACCCTCAACAAAATCGAGATGCAAGCGTTTGAAATATGGTAAAAGGCCACTGTAGACTTTAATTCTACGTAAGCATGGCTAAACAGGCTTGGGAGGGGAAAGACTTGAAAAACCTGGGCATCTGGATTGTTTTTTGTGTTACTGCCTAATTTACTGGAGTGCAACTGATCCTTCTGAGAAGCTGCCATGCGCTGTGCACTGAGCCTGACCTGAGTTACACCAGGATATCTGTCCTGACAGCAGCAAAGCTGTTCTGGATGTTTACCAGTACAGGGGTTCCCAGTCTCTTTTGAGGACCCTGATCTTCACAGGGATGTCCCTTTCTCCTTGCTGAGAGACAGTTGATTGACATTGGATTTTTTTTATGCATAATAAAGTCTCTGAGTGAAGGACACAGTGGAAAATAATAGTGGTTAAATATCTATAACAAGAAAACATTTCTTTCAACAATTTAGTCTTTTTACTAATAAATGCTTTCAATAATAAATAATGTTGCTATTTTTCTGTGTGACACAAAAGAGGGTTTTGACCTAGAGCAAAAAGACACTGACAGAGTACTCAGATGGTTGTTTAGGAGTAACCACAAGGTTTACATGCTGTTTGCATTAATTGTCCAATATTTCAAGGGAATTTGTCTAAAGAAATAAGTGTCATGTACAGCTCTTTAAATAAACAAAAGGAAAGTAATACAGATCTCTGAATGATTAGGTGATCCCTAGTTGCTGCTCACACAGAGTAGCAACTGGAGGCTTAATTAAATTCCTTAATTAGACTTTAGCACAAAGTTACTTGGATTCTATGAACATATAAGCTGCATTGCCAAGAGCCACACATGTTTTATTTAAGAGAGCATATCAATGTGGTGAGTACAACCTATTAGAGAATCACAAGTGACTTCAAAAGATGTAACTAAATGGCACCTTAAAGAGATGTAGAGTTCATTTGATGTTTTAACCTTATGCCATTCAAATAATGAAAATCTCAAATTTAAAGAGTGGTCTGGGTAAGGCCTGATCCTGCAAAGCTATGAGGAGTCTTCATTAATGAGTGGAAAGGGCAAAATTCTTTGCAGTTTCCTGTGTATTGGATACTCAGTTGTTCACCACCGTGCAAACTTTGTGTCCCCAGCAAACCATTAATGTAAACCAGTCACTTCTAGAAAGCTAAGCCTAGCTTAATCCTTTTTCTCATTATTACTTTGCTGGTGACCTTCCTTTTATATCATCAGTTTTGTTCTTATGCCAAAACTAATACCTAGTAAGGATAAAGAACATTTCAAGCCTTCACTAACAGGTTTGCTTAGCTGACAATCTTTCTCATACAGCCTAGCTACATCCAGTGTGTCATTTCTGGAAGGACACTGGGCTGGATTGTGAAGCCTGCTCCTCTTTGTGAAAGCTATAAAGTTCACTGCCAGATAACAAGACTGAAAGCTAATTTAGGAACTGTTTCTCAAGAGCTATCCTCTGGCCTCCCTCATCAGAGTGAATGCACTCACTCACTGAAGCATCTTTTGGCAGCAGCTTTGGCCTCCCTCCAGCTGTTTCTCTCTTCTCAGGGATTTTCTTATTCAGTGACTGGTTGTGGTCTTTAATCCTGGTTATCTTGTACAAGAAGCCCCACTGAGAAAAGAAGCCTTCCCTGCCACGGAACAGCCAAATTAAAGCACATTTGTAAAAATCATAATTAGAAAGTCCTGTCCTCTATGAAATTATATTTTTTGAGGGATTTGGAAGCACAGACATTTTCTTTTGTACCATGTGATACTAAAACAGATACATTGAAATTAAAGCTGAACTAAAATAATGTATTTTGACTGAGTTTCCTCCCCTCTTGACAGGGCTTGTGTACTTTTAAATTTTGAAATAATTTTATGGAGGTTTTTGTGCTTTTATTAGATGCTATCTAGCATTTGGTAGCATTGAGCAGATACCATCTGCAGTAACTCCACAGGCAGTGATCAAATACAAAGCTCCAGGCTTCAGTGCTCTAGCAGGAGAGAAATAAATGGCCATGAGGAGAAAATCTCCATCCTAAAATTAAGGCAAAGAGAACCTGAGTGAAATATTTGTCCTGTGAGATAAGTCACATCTAAAGAACCAAGGTAGAAAGTACAATCAAACTCTTCCTGCATAAGTCACATATCTTGTCCTAGAGAATATCCTTTTGATGTGCACAGACCATGGCTCTTGACAAGCTGTTTGGCTGATGCTTTCCCATGGAAGTCAGATTTTAAAAGATTCTCGCTCTTCATATCCTTTCTGTACTAATGATGTCAACTGCATATCTTTGCTCATTAAGTACATTTATGCCCACTATTTCAAGATTAATATATAGCTGTACTAACATAAGGTAGTACTATTCAACATTTGCTTCTCCTGTAAGTTTCTCTGAGTCAGAAGCCTTGCAAAAAGACTTTACCTTTTGTTTCCTAGTTTTTTTGGAAGTACTCTGAAATTGCTTGCTCACCTCAGATGCAGCATTCCCAAGATGAAAATGCTATGCAAACAGAATGCCTTGGTTTAGCAACCATATTGGTTTAGATCTGCTCAGAGCATGACAGAAGAAAGCCCCTGTAATACTTGTTTATTTGCTTCCCATTGTAGGTATGTGTTGCTACTAGCCAATGTGGCACCTCATAGAAGTATTTTTGAACATTTCCAGTGTTCATCCATATATACAAGCTCCTATTGTTTTATATACATTGCCAAAAAGATGGAATTCCTCTTGGTGAGCAAAAAAAAGTGTATGTGGTGGTATTTATTCTGGTATGGCTTGTTCCTTGGAGGGATAATATTATGGTGTGATTAGAGAAGGGAGATTTAATCACTGACATTATTTTAGATAACCAATAGGGAAGAACGATGTTAAGCCTCCGGGTATCTGCAGTGGGGATAAAGGAGTCTGCATTATCATGAATGTGTGTGTAATATATTCTCAGGTCCTTAGGGAGTAGAGTACTCTCCTGCTGTCCCACTGAGTCCGGGAAGGATCTTGGCTACAGCTGACAGGAGTCAGTGGGCATGACAGGCACAGCCAAGTCCATTAATCCTGTGTACTACACAGGGAACCCTGTTCCCAGTCTTAAAGAAAAGGTGATAAGGGTTTGGTTTCTTGTGAAGGCTATGAAGTATCTTCCAATTCTTTGTTATCCATAAGGATCAAAGCATTTGAAGCATTTCTTCCAGTATCAGACCTTGGAGAAGCAATTTCCCCCTCCCATGGAAATGCTGTGGGAAGACAGAGTACACAGGACGTGCCTCGGACCCACGGCGCAGCACTGTGGATGTGCAGCTTGCTGTGCTGGATGCTCAGCCTGTCCAGCTAAGTGACCTGTAGGGTCATCTTCTTTTCCTTTCCCACCACAGCCCCCTTTCCCTTCAGTCACCAACAACCATATGGGGAGGTCAAGTTATTAGCTGAGCAGAGAAACAGTAACGGCAACAAATGAATTTAGCTATCTAATAAATATTTGTAAAAGTTATAAATAGCTGAAGCATACATTAGATTTTATTTACAATAGCATGTCTTGGCCTTTTCCTTTGTACTTTTCATTTGGAAGTAGAGCTTCTCAATAATATGGAAATTGTTCTTTTGGAATTAAGTTTTCATAAATAATTAACGGCACCATGCCGTTTTGTCAGAAATCCAGAAACTGTGAATAAGATGAAGTGTTACACTGAAGGTACTGGGAATGCAGTATTTTAAGAGCTATGTTGTCAGGAATGTTTTCATAAAATCAGAAGAAAATTTAGGACTGGTAGAAATGTCTTATTCTGTAGTAATTTTTGAATATTTGAGAGGGAAGGCAGCTCTGCCTTGATTTTGCAAAGGGGTATGAAAATGATGTAAGGAGAACCTCTGCATCTCCTCAGTTTAATTTATGAACAAGAGGTGAGTTGGGGGTTAGAGCATCAGTCTGAAACTCAGAGTCAGTGTCATACTTCTGAGCACTTCCTATGTAAACTTGGTCAATGAATTTTGCATATGATGCTCTGAAATTCCCAGTGACTTCAGTTGCTTTGTTTTCTGGATGTTTGCCAACCAACATTATGGCCCGTGTTCTTTGTTACTCTGTTTCTTTGCTTGATTCAGAAACAAAGAGGAATAAGGGGGATAGTGTATGCAGGGAGATTATAATAATGCAGAGAAACATAATGTAATCTTTGCATTTCAATTACCTTCAATTTATTTATTTATTTATTTATTTTTCAGCTGAATGCACCGGCAACTGTTCCGGCTTGCATTTTGGATGAAGTAGCTGCATGAAGGTCTGGTGAGAGGAGGCAGCTGTTGGAAATATGCATTCCGGTTAACGCGTTCAAGCCAAGCCCCGTATGTGCAGTCACAAGGATGCTGCTCCCAGAGGATTCCCCTCGGTAAACTTCCCTTTGAAGCGCAGCCTCCCGGCTGAATTCAGCACCTAGTACTGTCTCCACTTGGAAAATGGAGGCATGCTAGTGTTTCTTGGGCCGAAGGAATGATATCCCGAGAATACCATGGTTCTCAGAAAGTCAGAGTGGTGGAGGCTAAAAGGAGGCTGCTCGCGTTTATCCTGCAAGCCTGGCCTCTGGCTGATGCAGGACATCACGGTTTCTGGAGAGCTGGCATTGCCAGCACGTCTCACTGCAGCCCCCAGGGAAGGTGTCAGTCACCACTTGTGGTTTATCGGATGGGAAACTGAGGTGGCACTGGGGCTAAGGGAACCCTCCTGCCGGTGCCAGCACCGCCGCAGCCGTGAGGAGACAAGAACCACGGCTGTGCCGAACCGTAGACGGGCGGTGGAAGGCGCATCCGCCCCTTGGCGCATCAGCGGCACGCCGGCCAAGGGGCCCCCGAGAGCCGGGAGGTCCCCGAGAAGCTGGCGAGCCCCGGCCCGGCAGCGGCCGCCGCCTTCCCGCCGCGCCGCGCAGCCGATCCCCGGGGGGGGCGGGCGCAGCGCCGCAGTGGCACCTCGGGCAGCCAATCGGGACACACTGTTCCCTCCGCGTCAGCCAATCAGAACCGACAGCGAGAGATTGGGGGCGCCAAAGCCCCGGCGTGAATAAAACACCCAGGACCTGTGGGGCGGGATGGGCGGGGCCGAGGCTTTGACGGGCGGCTCCTCACACCAATCCGAATGTTGGACTTATGGGCGCGTGGCCAATGGGCCGCCGGGGAAGGCGTGGCTGGCGGCGGGGGCGGGAGCAGCGGCCGGGGGGCGGGGGCGAAGCGGCGGCGGTGGCGGCGCTGCTCGGTGGCGACGGGCGGCGGAGGAGGCGCCGGAGGGAGGTGGCTGCGGGCAGCAGGTGAGCACGGCCGGGCCGCGATGCGGGGAAGGGCCTTCGCCCCGGCGGCCGGTGGTCGGAGCCGCCGGCGGGCGCGACGGGGCCGTGCCAAACACTGCGGGGCACGGGCGGGTCCGGCGGCGGGGGGGGGCGCCGGAGGCGGAGGAAGCCTGAGGGGCCGGAGGGGATGAGGTGGGGCAGGGGTGCCGCGAGGAAGTGCGGAGGTCGGGGGTGATGGGGGGACGCCCTCCGGTCCCCGCCCCGGCGGGGGGCGGTGGGGTGGGGCGCGATCCCCGGGGTGCGGTGGAGCGGGGGCCCGGCGCAGGTGGAGCCTGCGGGGGGCGGCCGCGGCACCGAAGGGCCCTGCGGGGAACACCGAGCCGCTGGCCCGAGGGAGCGACCCCCGGGGCGGCGCCGCTTCGTGGGCTCTCCCGGGACTGTCTCCTGTGCCTGCGGTCTCTCCTAGGCCTTGAATCCCGGCCAGGTTTCCGTCAGAGGGTCCCTCCGGCGCGGCCGCTCCCGGGCGCTTTGTATCGCCTGCCGCCCCTGCGTGGCCGTGGGAGCGAGCGGGGGCTCCGGGAAGCAGGGGCTTTCCCGAAAGCCGCTGCCCCGTCTCAGCTGGGGCGCTGTGAAGTTCGGGAGGCTTTTGGGCGATGGTGCTGACGGCTCAGCCTGGCAGCGGGAGTTGTAGGGGAAAGGGCCCCCGTAAGAAGCGTGGCTCGTCTCGTTTCACCCGGTTCGTGGCTTGGCTGGTGCCTCAGTGCGTGTGCGGCAGCTCGCCAGGCTGCACAAAGGAACAGCCGCCCGGGTTCGGCCCGTCCTGCGGGCGCAAGAGGGATGGATGAGCAACAGCGTGCGGGGCGGGGGCTGCGGAGGGCCCGGGGAGCATCGCCCCGCTCCGTGCTCGGCCATCACGAAGGGTTAAAATGCAGCTCCCGTTCGGAATGCCCTCAACTCCTTTTATTACGCTCATGCAGATGAATAGTCTTCAAGAATTAAATTATGTATCCCTCACAGTAGAGTTAATGTCTTGCAGCAGCTCTGATCTACAACTCCTTCGGTCCAGTAGATTTATATAACCTGCTCATTAATGGTTTATGAAATGATGAGGGAGCTTTTCTGTGTGCTGCTGTGTTTTCTGTGTTGTTGTCGATATTTCCTAATTCAGATGTCCGGAGTAGGAGAAGCTTATAGCTGTCAACAATGTATATTTGTACCATTTAAGGGATTTTGCTTTGCTCTCTTGTTTTGTATTTTTGATCATTCTGCATCTCGAGATAGGCTCCTGAATGAGGAGAGTGAGTAAAATGGAAGGCATAGTCATTCTCTTTGGCTACAGTAATACTCTAGGTATGACTTGTAACAAAAAATGTAAATATTTAAATGGATTTCTGACTCACTTCTATTTGACTTATTGATCTATGGTTACTGCTAAAATGGTCTTTATGATTATGCAGAAGTTAATAGTTACCATAGAGAAAGAGATTTGTTTTTATGTTCATCAGTGAGTGTTTTCCATTTCTTCATCTCTTGGCAATTGTCTGTGGAAATGCTATTTTTTTTCCCCTTAGCGAAAGTCTTACAGAAGAAATAAGAATGTGAACGGAGTCCAAAACAATGAAATTTCGGATGTGTTCATCCTTGCCTGTGATTCTAAGAGTCTTGGTACCCTGAGTTATCCTACAGTAAAAGCTTTTTAATCTGTAATTGCATATAGTGTTGGTTTTAAGCCTCAGTGAAAATTCAGGTTTACGGAACTCTAAACATAACACATCAAAGATTTTTTTTTTCCTAAAGTATACATGTGAAATGCAATTCAAATCAGCCATTTAAATCCTTAGTAGCAGTAAGTTTATTTTTCATCCTGGGAATTACTTTTCTGCATTTATTATTTAGCTTAAATGTGTGGCAACTGAAGGCGCATGTAAACTAGACAGAATAGACAAGTTTGTTTATCTTGTCAACCTAGTGTTGTGAAACCTTGTGATTTTGAGTTAGTAGCTTGACAGCATTATGCATTTGGGAAGAAAAAAACCCAAACCAACAAGCCAGCACTGAGCTCTTAAAACTTTCCAGACTTCTAAGTCTTACATTTTGTAGTTTGATAGAGCTGCTTGGTGTCAGAATGATCTGTAAGAAACTGTCTTTCCTACCATAATAGATGTGATGGGATAAAAACTTTCTAAATGGTAGTGAAAGTCTTTGCAAAAGTGCTTCCCTCCCCAGGGATAGAAGCTATTGGGAAAAACATATTGTAGTAGACTTTTTATTGTGTGTTTGGAGAACCTATTACAGCACTCCGCAGGATTCTTGAATTCTGCCTATAGCTGGTTTTATTCCACTAGTAATATTGATGGAACTGCATAACACTGGAAAAAAAAACAATTGCCTCAAATGCTATAGCAATTAACTTTTTGTACTCTAGAAAAGATGTTTTACATAATCTATCAGGTAAGAGATTGGCAGCCTAAGCAGGTCTAATTGATAATTTTGGAGTTGTATCCTGCTTATTGCACTCACCTACTCATCTGACACTCTGCTGACTGTTCTTTAGGGGAGGGGTCAAAGTTTACTTATATTTTTAATTGTTTTCCGGTTTATCAAGCAAGCTTGGTTTAAACTAATGTGAAATCTTGTCCCTAGTCTTGTTTTGGAAGTTTGCTTTGATCAGTGAACGTATATTAAAATTACAGATTTCTTGTTTAGTCTCAATTGATATCACCAATATTAGTAAGTGAGATTGGAGCACATTGCCTTTCTTTTTCTGCAGAATAACAAGGATAAATTCAATCAAGCTAAGACTTAACATGTCCTCTACAGTCATGTCATTGCATTACCAGCTGAGCAGCTTTAATTTTTCTGCCGATGCTTTCACCAAAAGGATCTGTTTTCCCCTGTTAGTCTTTCTTTGCTGATCCAGCTGAAAATGGTCATACAGAAAAATTTTAAGCTTCTGTTGGATCAACTGCCTGAACTGATTTCATGGCTATACAAATGTTACTGCTTGCATAGGAGGAGGAGGCTGTGACCATTCTTTGCTGAAGCAGCTCAATTTTAGTTTTGCTTAAGCTTTTCAATAGACTTGGCAGCTTAAACTGAAGCTCTGGTGGTTGTGCCTCCTTCTTGACTGTGCATGTTTGGCTGCTGGCAAGGAAGCCTCTGTGGCTGCAACTTAGGTATAGTCAGGGAGTTGATCAGGTTAGTAGTTAATTTTTTTTTGTTTTGTTTTGTTTTGTTGAATTTTGGCACCATGTGTCCGAACTGGCTGATCATCCAGATCAGGGAGTGGAAATGGGACTTATGTTGAAGTAGGCTTGGAGATGGGGCCACAGTAGCTGTGATGGAAATTTCTTTGAGCTTTTCTGGAACCATACATTTCCATCAGGATGACCTGGGTAAACAAGGACCTATAGCAAACTGTTTCAAGGTGGCTTGGCAGGTAAAAATCCCAATAAATTGGAGAGTGTTCTTCCATTTCTCTCTACTGGCATGTTGATGTGGGTGGTAACAGTAACAAGCAGAGGATGTGGAACTAGGGATGTGCTCAGCAGAGTAACCTCAGACTGACACAGCTGTGTCTGGAATAGGATTTGTTCTCATCCTAAGGGTGGGATCCATCAAATGCTCATTTTGAACTCGTGTTCTTTATGGTGTAGAGTTAAAGCAGATGTTGCATCAGAAAGAACAAAATTTTAATAATAAGCAAGAAGAGGATGACTCTTCTGTTCCACTGGGCAGGATATGTTTTTTTGTTGTTATTTTGGGGTGGCTTTTTGTTTATTTTCCTTCATTTTTATTGTCCAAGACTTGCAACTGGCAGCCACCAGTTTGGATGTATAAATGGCATCATGTCATATGTAGCTGCAGTTAGACATTCATCCAGACTCCTTTGAAATGTGTGGTTAGGAGATAGCTCTGAAAATGTGAATTACTTTGTTTGGCATTTGTCTTGCATAGTAATTCTTTGTGGTGTCCTGGTGTTCTGTAGTGGTAATTACCAGATGTGATGGCTTAAAGATGTTTCTGTATGGTAATTTCTGTTTCTGCAGAGTTGTGACTGAAAGTGTGTCAGGACAAATTCATTTGTGTGTGAGAAATTGCTTGAAAGAATATGTATGCCAAAATGTAAAGGTGGTCTTGAGGAAAATGTGAAGCATTAATTTCAGAGTCTGGGGATCTGAAACAGGCTCTTGGCTTGAGTGCTGAATCTGTAGGTTTTTTGAGATTTGCTGGTGGGTTTTGGTATTGAAGCCAGAACTAAAGTTGCTCCCTTCTAAGTGAAACAGTGGTTGCTAATACAGCATATTAAGAATTGGACCAAACTGTTTGGAATCTTTTTCTGATTACCTTTCCTTTTCTGAGGAACAACAAACTGGAACTTCCTGGTGAACTGGATTATAAGCAGTACTGTAGATATACCTAGAGAGTTTACTCTTCAGAACTGCTTTCTGTAGGTGTGTACTTGGTCCTGGTCTTCTTCACTGATGTAAGAGCTACAAGTGTTACTGAGACTAAGAAAAGACATGTACTTGGCCAGAACCACTCTTACTGCGTGCTAGCTGTTCTAAATTTGGATGTGACCACTCTTAATCAGTTTATTTTTTCTGGGGCAGAAACTCCAAACATCAATGGGCTCTCTTTCCTTCTACTTTAAATGTTGTTTAAACTTCATTAATGCAATTCAAGTCTCTGTTGAGGCTCTACTCTCAGCAGCAAACTGATTTTAGACTGTTAAAGAAGATTATTTCTGTAATCCACCAGGACTAGAGATACCTTAGCATTTCCAAGGCTGTGCTGTTTGCTGATGGGCACTACTGAATATATGAGTGCCAAACTCTCCTCCTTATTCAGTGTGCCTGGCAGTGCCTCCTTATTCAGTGTGCCTTGTAGTGCTGAGTGGCTTGTAAATGCGAGAGATAGCTGATATCTTTGTGTGTTGCCTTAAGATTTTTGAGTGAGGATAGTCTTCTTTCAAAAGCATTAATTCAACTGCTGTAGTAAAATTCTGTGAAGACATGTGAGGGAATTTGCTCCCCATATGGAGGAATGACACAAATAGAAACTTGGTTCACAATTAATATAGGCTGGGTCTAGCTTTTGAAAACTAATGATAATGATAAAAGTGTTGGATTTATATTTTCCCACAGTATAAGGGAAAAACATGTTCCTGCTTCCAAATGTGTTTAGCAGCAAGCTTCTAATTTTGTTCTTTGATGTTTTTTTCTGGAACTCAGTAGCACTAGACCAGTTTGCACGAAGCAGGGAGCTGAATACCATAGTCCCATGAAACTTAATTGCTGTTTTATTTTTTCTCTTAGGCTTGTTTCTTACTCAAATTAATAATCTAAATTCTGTGGGAAAAAGAAAAGCAGTGGTTACTCTGTTACAAAAAGACAGTTGTTGTTAATTTGATTTGTCCAGGTGGCTGTAACCGTGGGACTACAGAGCTATATAGATTGAGCTTTGAGGGTTGTGGGCTGCCTCATATCTCAGCAGTGGGTCAGGTGAATTTTCCAACATTTTCCTGTGCTTTTTTACTACTATGCCTTTAGCGTATACTTTTTTTTAAGGCTGGCTATTTTATTGTCAGAGTCTGCTTAACATGATATTTCTGCTGACTGTTTTTGATTTAGAAGAATGAGATGTGACACTGTTTTCAAGAAGCCTGTGAGGCTTAATCTGATCTGAAACGTCTGGGAAAGAATTTAGCCATCATTATTGTGGTACTAGTCAAGGTTAAGTGCTTTGGGCTGGGCTGGAGTTCCTGTGCAAGTTCTTCCTTGTAGTTGGGATCAGTGCAGAGTCTGCATTTATGTCGAGTCATCGCCTTTCAGGTTGAAATGCACATCACCTGTGCATCAAAATTCCCTAACCCAGTCTGAAAATCTGAGTATGAGAATTAGATGGTCTAGTTTAAAGTCTGACGTAAACCAGACTTTAGAGGATTCAGTGGCTGTGGTGTTGGTTTTGCTTTTTGTATTTTAGCACATACCTACTGATAGAGTGGCTTTTGGGGGTTTCTTTCCTCTCCCCACCCCCCGCACCTCAGTTGAATTATCCAAGTTAGTTAATATTTGGGATTATTTGTGTGCTCTCATATTAACAGCCCTTTAATATTATTGGAGTTTAATATTGATGTCCAATTTTGCTTGTGTCTATGAAGTCTGGTATTTCTGTATAGGTTTCTGTGTCTATGTGAGAAGCATCTTTAATGTGCTCTTTCTTTAGCTGGATTTGCATAGGGTAGCTTTGAAAGGATGCCGTGACATTTGTATGTATATTTATTTATTTATTTACACATGACGATTGCTTTCTCTCTCTTTTAAATGACATGAATTTGTCGGAGGCCATTTGCTACTTTAAAGTGCCTCTCAACTGCTGTGTGTTCTCTCAGCTTGATAGCAGAAAGCCAGCCTCCTGCAAGGGAATGAAGGACTGCAATTCAGTTGGTCTGTATCTTCTTGCTAGGATATTTTCTGAAAGTGCCTGTGAAATAGTTGTGTTTTTAACAATCTTTTTGTAGCTGACTTTATGTATAAAAGCTAAGCTATGGCTTGGATTTGGTGTGTGCAACTGGCAAATAGAAGTTACTGAATGCTTTGTCACGCTCTCTGCATGTGTTATGGGTAGGTGCATCATGCTGATATTCAATGTGGATTGTTTATCACTGTAAGATTTGCTTGGCCCAAACTCCTAACAGCCAAAATAGATAAATATTTCTTTGCTCTCAGGTGGGGTGGGGTACACCCCTTTAAAGAGGTATATGCTTAGCACTATCTGAAAGTTTTCCTGTTCTTAGAAGTTGAGAATTTGTTTCTCAGACATGACATTGACCCATATGACATAATATAGATTCATGTCCATTATCTCACGTTTCAGATATAGTCCCATCCATACATTTATTTTCAGTTGCAATAAGTTTTTCTCTACGCAGTTAACTCTTGCTTTGAGCGTAATTTATTTTGTCTGTTAGAACTTGTTCTCAAAGTAGTCAGTCATATCTAGTGTTCAGCATCTTGTCCATGCACAGACTAGGAATATAACTGTGACTAGGAATAGCAATGTGGTTTATCTGCCTATGCTATTTGTTGACTTGAAAGTGAGGACCCAATTCTGAAAATCATACATAAAAAGAAAGACTATTTCTCATTCAAGCAGAGAAAATGAAATCATACCATACAGAGACCATAAAATCATCTACGATATACTAATTTAACTACTGTTAAATTGTTATTCTTGTAGTGTAGACATAAGTCTTCCTTTCTTTGGGAGCAGGCAGTGCTGAGGTAGGAATACAGATACACCAAAAACAGTGAGATCATGTAAACTGTGGAAATTTTGGTACTGTTTTGGAAGTCCGAGGGAAGATAAAGGAGGAGATTATTATAATAATAATTTTTGAGTAAATCCGGGATGAATTCTTTCTGATTCTGTCTTGATTTCCTTGTTGCTCAATTTTCTGCTTTAATTTCTTAACAATGCACTGCACTGTTTTGCTATGGATGAGTATCATAACTTGTTTAGGGGAAAAACAAGTTTTCCACAAAATGGTTTGCCTTTTCCTGTTGGATATTTTCTCACACTTGCAGGAATTTGGTTGATTTGATAGTGTATTACTCTCTTTCATCTCCCGTATTTCAGGGGAAAAAAAAAAAAAAAAAAAAATACAGTAATTTCACAATTATAAGCCACACCTCCCAGTAGCCGGGTAGGCCATGGGATTTGTCCATATATAAGCCGCACCTGAATATAAGCCGCACTTTATTTTTAAGTTTTTTTTAAAAAGCGAGGATCCATGTGTGACAAAGTAATGAATTAGTAACAGAATTGCTGCCAGCTGGGTTTGGTGTCAGGTGCTCAAGTTGCAAACAGTTTTCATAGACCAGTGAAGCCTTTAAAGGCAGCCCCAGGCGCCCTTCCCGGTGGGCTCTCACTTCTGGGTTGGCATTTCGCTGGGATTTGTCCATAGATAAGCTGCACCTGAATATAAGCCGCACTACTGGGGTAGGTGGGCTTCTTCAATGAAAAAAGGTGCAGCTTATAATTGTGAAATTACTGTAGTTATGTATTCAGAGGTAAGAAACTTTTTTGGAATATGACGTGTCCTGGAATTTTCTGACATTCTGGATCATGACTTATCTCCAGCATGTCTGAATGACAGTTCAACATCCCAGGACTCTTTGATTGTATATTTCTTTCTGGAATTGAATAAATTATTTCCTTTTCCTAGATTTGTTTTCAGCAGGATCAGTCCCTATTTTCACTTCTGCAAGCGGTAGCCCTGGAGCTTTGGGTGGGGGAGGACAAACAGAGGGGCTATGCTGTTGCTAAAAGGAAGTGACCCGGATCCGGTGCATACGGCTAGTTTAACTATGATGTAGTACATTTGGGAAATGGTTCTGCCCGCCTGCCTCCCTAACCCTCCAAATATCCCACCTGAAATGATGCATTCAGGAGCTCTTCCCTGGAGTTTCTTCTAGATACCTAAGTGATTTCTGTGGCGCAAGTAGTGATCTGTACTTTCTCAGTAGAGAAACATCTGTAGGTCCGATTATGTGAGCAGCGTGCTGCTGATGGTCTTGTTACAGGACCCAGGTTTCAGATATGGGAGCACATCTCAGATCCATCCCTGACAGGGCATCTACAGCTACTGTCACATTGTTTTCCCCTTCTAGCAGAAACATTGTTGTCTGCTTCTAGCAGATACCAAGATTTTGTTAAAACCAGCTGGGTCCTACTCACTGCCTTGGCTCTTGACCCTCACATAGTGTGGCACAGTCTAGCGGCCTGAATTAGTTCTGTCACCTCCCTTAATGGCCCTAGAAGTTGGAGTTTCTGCAAGTAAAGGCTGTGCAGCCATCTGAGCACAAGTAAAGAGGAGTAACTAAATGGATGTCTATTTTTCATGGCATTAGATCAAGTGAGAAATGGAAACTGACTGGTGTAAGCAGAGTGTAGGCAAATGCTAAAATGGTTAATGTGGTGATCGAGAAGACAGTTTATCTTGCTAATGTTAATGTTACCTTAGGGAAAAAAAGAGTAGTCCCAAAATCTTCCTTTCTTCAGATTTTCTACAAAGACTGGAGAGCTGTTTTTTTGTTCCTCTTCACACATTGTCATTGGCTCCAGTTATTTTAGAAATATACTAGCGTGCTTACTTCAGTCTTATGTGGCTTTTACATTGTAAATGACTGCTTATTGTTCAGCTCACTGTTTCAGTGTTTAGTCTAGGTAAATGCTGCAGAAGCTGCTTTTTCCTCTTTCAGAGACAGTCTTTCAGCTTTCTAATAAGCATCTTTTCTCTGAAACACATCACATGTATAAAAACTGATCAGTTGCAGCTGAAATAGCTGCTGTCATGAAGCAGATAATGTTGTGTTGACTCATTTATGAGAGATGACACTGCATCCAGTCTAGTTCTGTACAGAGATACCAGATCAATCTGCTGTGAGTTGTCCCAGTTTCTTCAGTGGAAAGGGACTGGCATCTGCCAGTCTTGCATTATATCACCCTCAAAGCATGAGGGCTGCTGTTCATTGGTAGGTCTAAAATGTCTATGGCTGTCGTATTTTGAGACTTACATTAGACTTAATTCTATGTTCCAGTATGTGACACTTTGGGGCATAGATAATGCCCACAGTTAATGACCAAAAATTATGGTTTTACACTGCACTTTACTTGGTTTTCCATGTAGTGCAGTATTTATAAGGCATGTATAGCTGACAGGGCTCTAAACAATACTGGCTTTAAGCTGTAGGCCTAATTTTTGGGATAATCTCATTTCATAAAGTTGGGGATGGTACTGATGTGAAATACGCTGGGAATTGCTTCACTCCACAGTTGTCTACTGTGAACAGCCTTCCTACTCAGGACTTCATAGCCCTTGAGATCTAATCAATGAATTCTGTGTAATTCTTAGCTCTTGCTTCTTTTAGGCACCTCATTGTTGTTGAAGACAGTGATTTGTTTAGGGATATAGCAAGGATGGTCTTGGGGATTTATTTTAGTTTTCTTCCCAGAAAACATTTGGTGTTTTCATCTTTTAAAAACAACCACTTTGTTTGACGTATCAGGTGTCAGTAACGAGTAGGTATTTAGCTCCAATATTCTGTTTAACAGGTAATGTTCCCGTAGTAATCCTGGCATGAGTGTATGGAGACTTATTTATGTGTTAAAGCAAGCTGTATTGGTGTATTAAATTCGGTATGGCATAATTCTGTGTTTACTTTGGGGACTTCATTATCTGCTGTTTTAAATTCGGAACTGGGTTACAGAAGTTCCTGGGTTTTAATCCTATTTCTTTCATGCAATTTAGAAATTTTTTATTTCTCTAAAGATAGGAAATTGTGTCCCCATGGTCTCCCCATAGCCCTTTAGTCCCAATAACATTTGTAAAGAACTTAACTAAGAGAACTGTCATTAATACATATTATTTCTGACATTTTATATATTATAGCTTGCTATAGGAGTTGAGATCATTTAAGTTCACATGTATGGAAAATGTGTTATGTGATTATAGTTTAGATTGTAACATATTTCGTTAGTCTCAGTCTTGTCCAGAGCAAGATTAGGGGAGGTTCTTCATATCCATTTAAAGTTTTTATGACTCATCTGTTTGGGTATAGAAATATCACTTGGGGTTCATCTGAAGGGTCATCAGAATAGTTTAACATGCTTAAAATTTACTTTTATTCTGTAATAAGTCTAGATCACTATGTAGTGGTCTTAAAGGAAGGAGCAGAACACTTCTTCTAACTGAGGCTAATGGAACATCTGAATATCAGAAATTCAGATTATCAGAAAGGGGAAGAGGCAGGGCAGTAGCAGATTATGTGATTCTGTGAAATCAGTGAAGTAAATCCAGTGTGAAGAACTTGGTCAAAATAGAGGTTTTGTGGCACACAGGAAATAAAGGATGTTGAAGAAAATTAAAAATTCATTGCTGATTTTGCAAAGTAAAGTGGTTCATGGTGCACAAGTTTGTTGAGAAGGAAGGAGGTTCATGGATCCTCTGCTGTTTTCTTTTTCTTTCTTTTTTTTTTTTTTTAATTTTTTTTTCCCCCTCAATTCTCCTTTTTCTCTTTCCATAAAAAACTTCAAGGCAAAAGATGCAAGTTCTAGTAGTGGAAGGCAGACTTGTGAGATCTGGCCTAGTTTTTATTTTATTCTGTAGATGTTTTCACTAATAGGTTATTTGTGGTTAAATCCAGACTTAAATTTTTCAGTATTAACTTTTAGGTTCTTGCCATGCCAAACTCCAAGTGAATCATATTTTAGTTCTGTGTGAGATGTATGGTGGAAAGCTAGAAGTGAAAGAATCTCATTGAAATGAAAGAGTATTTACTGCTCAGTGTAGAAAATGAGACACAGAGTCTAGACTCAAGTCCTCTTACTTTCTAGCTTATAACCCTTGGGATTTATAGTTGTATGCCTCTTTGGAAGTTTAAAACATTTCTGTGGTTAATGGGTTATTGCTTCTAATATATGTCTGATAGATGTGCCTCTAGACAGGGTTATGACATTTGGAGAAACAGACAAGGTATGAGCTGTTAGCTCAAAAATTATTACCCAAGGAAGTCCTGTTCACTATCTAGTGGTTTCAGTTCTGGCAATGGCACTAGTGAGGACTCTAAGGATGACCCAGGGTATCTCATGAGTTCTTAGCCTGACTGCTGCCACTGAAAGAACAGCTCTCACTGTCCATTGTATGCTTCTGCTCTGCCTTTTGTATTTGACTTTCTCATGAACAATAATCATTCAATGAAACCAGCACAAGGTATTTTCTGCTGCTGTGGTGAGCTGGATTGTCTCTAAGTGGTCTGGCAAATGCTGTCTAAGGAAGAGTGGGAACTAGTGGGAGCACTGGGTGGGTTGGGTTGGTATAGCCAGCTCCTGCAAACTGCTTTTAAAAGTAAGTACTAATTAAAGTTCTCCAGCAGAGAATAACAAAAATGATTTACAGATAGCTTAACCTAGTTCAGTCTCCATCTGCAAGTAGCATGCTGATAACTTCTGAGCAAAGGAAGTAGTTTGTGTGTTTTGAGAGGGCGGGTTGCCCTGAGTAGTAAACAAAAAAGGAGCTGCCCTTGAAAAAGTACAGTTTTTGAGGGAAAAGTGTTTTATGGCATTGCTTTGAAGGTGTTTGTCATTCCATAAAACAGAAATAAAGAACGCACTGGACTAGAGAGTTGAGTCAAGGGCAAGCATAGCCTTCTAGCCCAGTTGTGAGGGCCCCTTCTCAAGCAAGTGAGAATGGTGGAAGTAGTGGTGACTGACTTGGGGACTTTTTTCTCCCCTCTTTAGTGTGTAGATGTAACACTCTTGGTGTATGTATTTTTGCTTTAAACAAGGGCTGCTTGGTCAAATGGCAATAGGTCGGTGTTATATGGGTAGGGGTGAACTGCACAGCCATGATTAGAGGAACAGGTGCTGGGCTTACATTAGAACAGGTCCATTAGAGAATTTCACTTACACAGAATCTTGAGCGGTGGCAAAATTTAGGCTGTAAGAGGAAAGAGGTTATTAATTGTGGTCCCTTAATGTGTATTTTCATCTCACCCCCTTGCTGACTGCTCTTTCTGCCTCTCAGGGGAAGCAGGAAGCAGCTTTTGGGT
Organism: Sialia sialis; assembly: GCA_009812075.1. Taxonomy (NCBI): domain Eukaryota; kingdom Metazoa; phylum Chordata; class Aves; order Passeriformes; family Turdidae; genus Sialia; species Sialia sialis. Next base: position 21,018,088 of record VRYO01001269.1, on the reverse strand, counting down.
AGTCTGCCTACAAAACCATGTTTATTTCAGGAGCCATGTCTTACATAGAGCTCTGAGCATTGATATTTTTTTTTTGAGACTGATGCTCTAATGGAAATAAGCATTTATGTATTAGTTTCCAAAATGTCTTCATTTAATCAGCTCTTGCTTTCAGAAAGGCTGAGTTGTGTTTCTTCCCTTGAAACCCTGAGGCACCAGGGTGCACAGGTGCAGCCACTTGCCTCAACTGTTCACTACAATCTGTAGAATTCCATCTTTCACTTGTTAGAGATGTAGAACCATCATTTCACTGCATCTAACATGTTACAGGTAGTAGCTGTGACATGGTCACTCCATTACTGTGTTCTGTGTAAGTGAAGCATCCAGTCAGTACCTTTGAACACTAACTTACAGTAATTTCACACTTATAAGCCACACTTCTGGGTTGGAAAGTCCACGGAATGTGTCCATAAATAAGCTGCACCGGGTGATAAGCTGCAATTTTATTTTATTTTTTTTTTTCCCCCCACCTCACGCGGCAGAGGGAGTGTTCCCCGTCCTGCCCGCTTGCTCCCCGGCTCGTCTCCTGCCACGCGGGGCCGGCTGCAGCCGCGCGTTCCCGCTCCCCCCACACAGGCTCCTGCCACCCATGGCTGGCCATGGATGCCCGCTCCCCCGCGCAGCTGCTGAGGGCCAGGGAACGCCTGCTCCCCCCCCGTGGCTCGCAATTCTGGGTTGGCACTTCACCCGAATTTGTCCATATATAAGCCGCACCGGGTGAAAAGCCACAATTCTGGGATCGGCTCAAAACTTCAGCCAAAAAGGTGTGGCTTATAAGCATGTAATTACTGTACTTTCTTAGCAGAAGACTGTAGCACTACCAGGTACCCACATCTGGACTGGGAGCATTGTAGCTGATTATCAGGCTGTTGCCAAGAATAGAGTTTTTAGGAAAAAATCAACTTTAAATAGGCTAAATAGCTTTCCTAAAGGAAACCTGAAGTATAAGTGAGTTTAATTAAGTTGGAAGATTCATCGACGTCAAACAGTTGTTAGGGAGGTAAACACCTTGTATTTATGGAAGAGCTGAAGAATTTTAGCCATGAACAAAATGCTGCATGAATATAGACTCAGGAAACTTTATTTGGATAGGAGGAAGTGTTTAATTTCAGTCTGCTCCAGCCCACCTTTCTGGAATACTCCATGATGTTAAAATGCCAAGTGATCACTGTTTTTAAGTTATTTTGAAGTAAACTTGCATGTTCCATATAAGCTGAGGGAAGAAACTGAATATTAAGTACACTTTGATCTACTTCTGTGGTAAGGAGGCCTGCTGTGTTTATTCAGCTATACTTTAGTACTTTATCCTTACCATTTCTATGGAATTTTTCCAACTGTTAGTCTAAATTCTCCTGTTTCTCTAAAGAATGGTGATTGAACTTTTCTGTGTGCAGGTCTGACTTTTAAAAGGCAGTAAAATAGGGTTTGAAGCATGTTGCTTCCCATTTTGAGTTCTGATGTGGATGTCTGATGTAGAAAAATCTTAATGGGATTGTGTATGGCTTGATTTTATTAAAATTAATTTTGCCCCAAACTTCCCAACATAACTGTTGTCAGTCCTGTTTTATTGTGGATACAGAACTGTGTATACTATTATAAAGCCTGGGTATTTTTGCCATTTAGACTCTAATCTATTCCTACTTTTTGTTTTAAAAGCCTCTAAATTTGATAGTGTTTGTAATTCACTGATGGGATGTTAGCTGTGCATAAATTGTAGTAGGAATGGTCAGTTGTGAGAAATGAGTGTGTAATTTTCTCTCTAAGCCCTTCCTTCTGGTGTGTGTCACTAAATTGTCAACTTACTTGCTGAGGCACAGCTGTGATTTGACTCATTTTGCCAAATGGAGTTGTCAGGTCTCTTGTGTGTTAATGTTGTAAAGCTGATCCAATAAGCTGTGTGTGTTATTTTTATGCCTAAAGAAATAAGGAGTTATTTTTGTTACAATATCTTCAAAAATGAGTGTTCTGTACTTAGAGAAAACCTCTAACAAGCAGAATCGGGTATTTTGTCCTTGTTCTGCAGGGGCCTAAGGTCAATATTATTTTTTTCTGAATTAAGCAAGTATTTTTTGTATTGTTTTTTGGAACAAATATATATATATTTTTTTTTTTTAATTCCTTGATGCCTTCATCCCAGTGAAATAGCTTGTACATAGGCACAGGTGTGCTGCTGACAGGCGTCAGAGTAGCCTGGGTGAAATGAAGTGTGAGACTTGTGCTTAGGTGTGGAGATAGTCCTACAGATACAGCTTAAGAAGAGAGCTGCAGAGAAGTTGGAGCCTGAGGAAACCTATAAATAATGGATGCCTTTGAGCACTATTTAATACAAAGGAGATGTTAGGATAATGAAGATGATTGATAATCCAAGTTATTAGCTGACATCTTCCCTCCTGAAATGATTACTTATGTAACTCATTTGATTTCCCTAAATTATATAGTGGGAATGAATTGTCTTTGAGTTGCCTTCTGTCTAGCTAGTTTTGTGGTTTAATTCTGACTAGCTGTTATTTCAGGTTCTGACTTTGCAACTGTTCTGATGCAGCTTGCCTAAGAAGAAGCTCTTCACTATAAATATGAACAGGTTTGCTTCGAAGTAGAGAGCTGAACAGAAATTGAAGTGGGAAAAAGGCTGAGAGTTCAAAGTGAGAATGCATATTAGTGGAACCACTGTGTGAGGCTTTTGGAGAGCAGCTTTTGTTTGATTCTGAACTAGTCTGATGAAGTCCACCTTTATATAACTGATATTTAAAGGGCCTTTTCTACTTATTTCATAAAACTTGATCATGAATAAAATTAATTTTCTTCTTGTCAAACATGGTTTTCCATTATTCTTCAAGTGGGAAAGCTTAAAACTTGTAGAAAACTTGATAGATCTGAGCCTGGAAAGGCACATTTTCATACTGAGAAGATGAAACAACATTTCCTGTTTATTTCTGCATGTGGCATGCTTGCTGAAAGCAGGCAGAGCTTAAGAGAAAGATTTTACCTGGATATGGTTTCCAGTTCTTGTGCCTTTGGATCAGCACCGTTCTTCTAAATCCCATGACTGTTTTCAGGAGGGCTTTGCTGCCTGTTGCTGCTGTAGGTCAAAGATCAGGTTCTGGTTTCAGAGTGATTGCTAACCTACAGGCTGACTAAATTGTGCAAGGGAAGATCTTCCTTCAAAAGTACTGGAGAAGTCAGTGCATGGTTATTTTCCATTTAGGTGACTTGATTTGTTAGCACACAGATAATGGTGTCTGCACCTAAGAATTACTCAGACCATGAGCAAAGCTATGGATTGCTTTAGAGCTCCTGCTGTTCAAGGTAGGTTCTATCTTGTGGCTCTTGGGTCCCATGCTACATTAACGAAAGCAGTGATCTTGGGTGAGGCAGGGGTAGAACAAGTCTTTTCTTCCTCCCACTTATTTTAAGTTTGTTCTTTTTAAAATTTTTTTTTTATTTTCTGGGGTTAAAAAATACAGTAGTTTGAGAAGACAAAAAGGGTGTGTTCAAAAGATACTTCAAGGAGAGAAAAGAATTATAATAAATAATGTAATTAGAGGTTTTAAGTACATGGTGAGGACTATCTATTTAAATAAAGGTGACTTGCAAAACTTCAGTGTTTTTTGTTCATTTGTTTGGAGCTTTTTTTTTTTATGAATGCTGGAGCCACAACATCTACAATGATTCTTTTGAAATCAGTTCTGGATACAAAAGTGAGGGAGGATCTCACAGTTATGACAAGTCACAAGTCTGTAATTTCATTTTGCAATTAGTTCAGTCATGCCAACTGAAGCTTTTCATGCTTGTGAATTCAGTACTGTTCATGATTAATGGAACAATTAGAATTTGTGTTAAAATAGGTAAACACAGAAATCCTCTCACATTGGATTTACTGAGAATGAAGATACATCCACTGAAGCAGACAACATAATTCTTAAATGCTGGCTAAGATGTAAAATAACTATGACTGAAAATGGGTAATGATTTTCAACTAACAGAACTTAAAATATGAAGACTTGTCTGTAGGAATCCTTCCTCTAAAGGCAGTTTCTTCCTGGTTGCTAAGAGAGAATCTTGGGTCTCTTGGTAGCAGTAGAGATGGAAAAACCACCATTTCCAGTTTGTCCCCTGAGCGTCAGCTCTCCTGGGATGATGGCAGTATGGACCACAAGTGCCTGTTTACAATTCCTAGAGGGTGTTTGGTCATTTTTAAAATTCTGACTATTGGAGGCTGAAAGCAAGCTGATGTGACCCAGAAAGAGTCTTAGAAGTACTAAGAAAGAGTTAGCCTTTTAGAAACTGCTAACATCAACTTTTAAGAAAAGGGCTTGCTTTTTGGGTAAGGTGATTTTAGAGGTCGTTGTCTTAGAACTGCTACCAAACAAACACCTTTCATTCATCTTTAGATAAACTTTGTATTAGTCTTCCGTATTACTCTTAGTACAGCTTTCAGTCACAAAATGTAACTTAAATAATTGCTATATAGTGAAAAGAAAATTAATGTCTGGAGACTCTGTACTGTGCCAATACTGAAGCAGTGTGTTATTTGGTATCCTTACAGCTGGCATTCTTGGAAAAAAGAAATTCTGCAGACAGTAAATTTATCAGTAGAATTTGAGTCTAAAACATGCAGACTTGGAAAGTATTTTCCTTTCGGAGTATCTGGTTGTGGATGCAGTTTGTCCTTCAGAGAAGGTCATCTGTACACGTAGCCAAGATATACTGGACAAGAAAGATGGGAAACTGGTTGTATTTGTTCATGATCACTTCTACTGTGCTTTCAAACTTGAAGGCAGTTTAGGTGTTGAGGACAGAAAAGGGTGAATTTCTCACATTTCCTTCACTCTTTTTAAACTGTGTGTTCTTAAAGATGTATATTCAAATGAAGTAGGACTAAGATAAGGTCTAGTAATTGTTAACAATTAAAAGTGCCAAGTTCCAGTTACATGCAAGTGTTGTCTTACATCCGCATTAAAGCAATCTTGTCGGCTTTCTTCTTTAGTTGTTTGAATGAAGGCAGACATCAATTTCTTTGGAACTCTCAGTATAATGGATCGAGTGTTTGAAAGATTTGCTTTAATAACTGGGGGAGAATGTTGCCAAAATCCAAAGGAAATTGTGAAATGCAGTTTAGTAATCAGTGCAATGTGTTTTAAATTTAGTCCCTGAAGTCTGCCTAGAAGAAAAACTATGGTGTTAGGGTAAGCTGTTGGTGTTAATAAAGTCACAAACTGGGAAAGCAAAGACAGACTTAGTTTAGCATTTACCATTTGACTCCCAAAAGTTTATGTAGCTGTACTGAAACAGTTGCTTTCATTGGCAAGATTGCAGTTTACCTTCTCTCGATGGGTTGTGTTACAGTACCTTAATTATACTTGACTGTGAAGTTACAGGTTACTGTTAGCTCAGTCGTGCTAGGCTAAATCATTAGTGACTGCCACACTGTCAAGCACTTCCTAAAGCGGTTCTAGTGCTGGGGAGTTGGTGTGGGACTGATGCTGCGCCCAGGCTGGCTACGAGGAAGAGGCAGGGTGTGAGGTCACTCTGTAACTCTTGGCTTTGAGTTGTGGACTTGGGATGACTCTACTTGGGTGGGTCCCAGGCTTTGTTGCAGGGGACAGTATGTACACTATAGCTTAGCTTGCCTTTATGTTGGGTAGTGAGAGTTTGTGTATTGATTCAGTCTGCAAACAGTGGGGCTGTACAAAATTGGGTTCCAAGTTTAGACTTGTCCGCTTTCAGATAGTGTAGCTGCTGTAACTTTTTTCCTGTCTCTGGTGGAAAAGAAAACCAACTCAGACTTTGCCTTGTGATGACTCTTCTTCATCCTAATAGAGTTAAGAGTAATATTTCTGTATCAGCAAGAAACAGCTTTCGTTCCTATAGCTCTATAAAGCTCAGTGGTGTGGAATATGTTTTAGCACATGTCTAAATTGATCTGTTCCACGTATAGTCTGAGTAACTAAAAAAAAAAAAAAAGGTGGGGGGGCGGGGGGCAAAAATCCAAAACAGCAGCAAAGAAAGTTGCTTAGACTTTTAGTGAAGAGTGTCTTAGCCTAGGGTTTGAGTCATAGGCAGAGTTCTGTTTAAATTATTGTAGCATCTGGAATATTTATTAGTCTGTTAAAATATTGTCCAACTGAGCCCCATCTTTATAGTTACAGTAATTTCACACTCATAAGCTGCACCTGGTTATAAGCCACACTTCCAGGTAGCCAAGAAGACCACGGAATTTGTCCATAAATGAGCCGCACCAGGTGATAAGCTGCACTTTTTTTTTTTTTTTAAAAAAAGCGAGGATCCATGTGCAACAAAGTAATGAGTTAGTAACAGAATCACGCAATTGCGGGGTTTGCTGTCAGCTGCTCAATTTGCAAACAGTTTTCACGGACCAGCGAATCCTTTAAACGCAGCCCTGGGTGCCCTCCCCGTGCCGCGGGCCCTGGCACTCCCGCCCCTGGCAATGGCTGCTGTGGCTCCCTACTTGATTGGCAGCAACTGGGGCTCCCTGTGCTGCCCAAAAGCGGCTGCGCGGTGGGCTGGGCTTTGCCCGAAGCCGGCAGTGGCTCCACGGCAGCTCCCTCCCCAGCCAGCTCACACTTCTGGGTTGGCATTTTGCCCGAATTTGTCCATAAATAAGCCACACCTGGTGATTAGCTGCACTTGCGGGATCGGCTTAATTCTTCAGTGAAATAGGTGCGGCTTATCAGTGTGAAATTACTGTAGTTATTCAGCTTAAAGTACAGATAGTAAGCTAGATATGTGTTTGGCCTTCGCTTGTGCCAAGCACACCCCAAGTGTTGGCCTTTATAAAATTCCTTGTCTGGATAGTGAAGTACAGAGTTCCCTCTTTGTGTGATGCAAGGACTCTGATACCCTGTTGCGTACACGGGCTTATGTAGGCAGTCCGAGTGTGTTTGGGTAGATGTCATTAATGAGCTTGGCCCATAGTAGTACTGAGATTTTGTCTTTTTATTTTCTTTAAGCACTTGTTTAAAAAGTATTCTTCTCTTTAGATAATGTGTGTTAGCTTGTATGAAAGCATACCATGGTGAGAGCTCATTGAGCTTAGAGGCATTAGGGACTGGTATCTTTCTCTCAGCTTGAGTCTCTTCATGTGTTCACCACCCCAGCAGCTCCCTTTTTTATGAGAGAGAAAGGTGTCAGCTGTAAAATTCAGCCAGTCTTGTCTCTGGCATGCACATACAAATCCACTCTATCCATGTTTAACTTCCTGGTGTTTAGGTAAGACTTACATTGAGTCTGTCTTTTCTTATTTTGATTTTTTTTTTTTTGCTTTGGTGTACCATTTTGAACTAGTGTAGGCTAATGGTGAATCTTCTACTGGGTCAAATTATTTTATAGTTAGAAATTTGATGCAAGACAATTTCACCTAAAGTAGAAAGTCCATGTTTTATTTCAACTATAGCTTATGCTGTAAATCCCACTCTAAGCTTTTTTTAAACTTCAAATGTTGGATTCTCCTAATATACCTTGGCAAATTATTCCAGTGTCTAAGAATAAGCTACAAATATTCATCTAGTATTAAATGCCTTGATCTAGCAGGAAAAAAACAAAATATGAAAAGAAGTTTGAAGTCTTTGTCATTTAGATTATGACCTAGTTGTTGCTTTATTTTCTATTTCAGAAGTCAGTTAAACGAAATATAAGAACTCAGTTTTCATATATGTGTGGAAATGGGATGAGCTTCTCTTAAAATGTGGGCACTTGAGCTGTAGGTACCAGTTGGGGATGAAGATGAAGACCTGTCAATGGGCTTTCCCTGCCCGTGTGTTCTGAGGTCATTTATTCTGTCTCTTGCAGCATCAAATACTCACCTCGTCTCACTTTACTGGCATGACTAGAATCCACAGTAGTCTCTAGTTTAGCCTATATTCTCTTTGTATAGACAGGATCTTATGTTTGACTTGTCATAATCCATACTCAAAGGAATTTACTGTTGAAAGGAATTTGTCATCTTAACTAGTCCTTTTTTGCTACCTCTGAATTTGTCAGTTTCTGATATTGGCAGATTGTGTTGTCGAATATTCTTCTTTGCAGACATAAGTACAATACAAGAAGTGTAACACTAATCTGTGCTGGACATAAATAGAAAATAGAAGCACCTTCTTCTTTACCTTGTGGACTTCTGTTTACCTGTTAATCTAATTAATTGATCACATAGGCAGGTCAACATTTAACCCAATTGAAATTAAAATTATACAGCTAAATTTGATGGGGTTTATAGGCCTTTATCTAATTCCCTTGAAACCATGATACTAGAGGTTAATTTATGATTATGGTGGTTCTTGGGACAGAAGCTCAGAACTTATGACAGAAGCAGTGGGATTGCACTTCCTTCTTCATTTGTCAAATAATTGTGTTGTGGAAGTCTGGAGACATCTTAGTAGAGAGAAAAGAAAGATTTCATTACTTTATTATTATATGATCTGATTAATTCTCAAATTAGTAATGTAAGAAATGATAGGTTACAAATGAGTTTAGCAGCCCTTCCATTATTTACTGAATAACTAGTATGGCTTCCAAGATGTGAAACAAACATTAGAATGTGTGGAGTGTTCCTTCTAAAAGTATTTTATTTTCTGAATGTAAAAGTTCTTACAGTGTAAAAAGCAGGATATGAAATCAAGTATTTCTGCACTGTGGTTACGGCTGAATTGCACAAGTCAAAACCTGTCCTCTCCTCTTTACCAGGTAAGAACTAGTTTATATGCACTCCAAATAGTGCATAGAATATGCTTCAAATCAGTCTATTCTAAGTTGTTTAGATGAACTTATCTCAAATTAGCTCTCAGGCAGATGGAGTTTATTATTGTATTCTCTTCATTTTTCTGAAGAAGTTGAAAAAGCTACTGTACTTCACTGCTATTTTTTTTTGGTGCAAAATTATGTCAAAACTTATGGAAATAAAGCCAGAAAAAGCAATCCAGAGTCTTTAAGATGGTATTCTGTTCCATACATGTGAAAGCAGTTTCCGAAAAAATGTCGTTGGAAACTCAGATGGCAGCCTTCAGTTTAAAGGAGTAGCAAAATGAGTCATTCTTAAAACATAAAAAAAAAAAGAAGTCTGTAGTGTGTTTTTTTGTCCAGTAATAGGAAAAGGATTGACTCTGGATATGAAATGCTGAGCTTTATTGCATTTGCATTAGGCAGAATTAACATTATTTTGTAGAGGCTGTGGCACATTTTTGGCAAGCTGATACATTCCTCCCTTTCTCTGTTGCTTCCTCCCACTCAAGAACTTTTGTCTTTTCTATCTGCTTTTTGAGGAGAGAAATGTGGTGCGCATAAAGACCTCTGAAACTGTAACTCAAGTTTGGATTTGATATAAAGCTAAACTGTTACCATAAATTCAGATTACAGAACAACACAAAGCTAAAAGCCTTTGTTTTCTTATTTAAAGCCAAATGCAGTCAAACTGTAGTATCAGGCAGTAGGGAATTAACAGCCTGACTTTTGTAGCTAATACATGGCAGCGCTGAGAAATAACTATTGTGTAAGGTAGTCGTGCCTTCTCTGTGTGTGTTTGTGTATTATCTATTCTCCTTTGGGAGGAGGCTATTATGAAAGATGACAGTGAGTTAAATATAAGAAAAACCCAACACTTGTCACAAGAAGTGTATGATGGTATGATGCCAGCTACTGTCATGTTCTATTTTTAGCAAGTATGAACTTGGTCTGTGGTTTTACTAAGAAATCTTAGTCTCTTCTGGATGAATTTGGGGAAGAGCAGTGCAATTTTTTTGTTACAAAGGTAAGAACTTTTCATCATCAAACCTATTGAATGTCCTGTGAACTGTACATGAAAATAGCTACTTGTCATGAGTTGATACCTTGGAGGATTCTTTTAAGCCTGTTGTATGCAAAATCCCATTAGCAAGGTTCAGAGGTGGCTCCATACACTGCACACACACAAGATCTTTTATGAGCAGCCTTGGAATGCTACATGTGTGGTTGTTTCTAAAACAGTAGTAACTCTTCTCCTCTGCCTCTGTTTGTTTATAGACATAGATGAATTAAAAAGCTTGATTCATCTACAGGCGGCTTTTTATTTATTTAATTTACTGAAATAAGAAGTCTATAAAAAGTAGTGCTCATGGATAATGAAGTAGTTTAGGACTAATCTTTATACAGTAAGTATTTTTTTGTAAAACTATTAATACTTAACTCTAAAGACATTTCACTGTTGAAATCGAAGGTTGAAGAATTATGTTACTGAGATGAGAAGAGAGGAGGCAGGGGAGATGGGGGCTGAAGCTGACTCTACATAGCCAAGGATATCTAAAAATGAAGCATAAATACTAATACTAATTTTAGTTTTTAGGTCTTCTTCAAGTTTTATGCAATAATATATTAGTCTTGCATGGAAAGTTTTTGGTGGCAGGTGTGTCTTGTGAGAAGCTTCCCTCATGTCTGGCATAGCCGGTGCCAGATGGCTCCAAGGTGGAGCAGTTGTGGGATAACAGATTTAAGAAGGGGAAAAGTGTTTGTGTGGGAACAGTTGCAGGCAGACAGGAGTGAGCATGTGAGAGAAGCAGCTCTGCAGTCATCAAGGGCAGTGAAGCAGCAGCAGGAGAGGCCCCACGTGCTGGAGCAGAGATTCCCTGGCCCCCCATGGGTGAAGACTTTGATGAGCCAGGCTGTGCCCCTGTGGTCTGTGGACGTCCAAGGTGAAGACACTCACTTGGAACCCCTGGAGACCCCCCATGCCAAAGGTGGGTGCCCAAAGGAGACTGGGACCCTGTGGTAAGCCTGTGCTGGAGGATGCTCCTGGCAGGACCTGTGGACCATGGAGAGAGAAGGCCAGGCTGAAGCATGTCTTCTGCCAGCACATGTGACCCCACAGGGGACCCCTGCTGGAGCAGTCCGTTCCTAAAGGACTGTACCCTGTGGATGGGACCCATGCTGGAGCAGTGGGTTCATGAATTGCAGCCCATGGGGAGGACTCACATTGGAGAAGATCATGGACGATAGTCTCCCATGGGAGACACCGCATGCTGAAACAGGGAGAAAGTTGTTTCTCATTGTCCTGCTCTGATTTGATTGGTTATAAATAAAATTCTAAACAAACTCAACTTGCGAGTCAAGATTATTTTGTCCATGACAGTAATTGGTGACTGATGACCCTGTCCTCACCTTGACCCAAGAGCCTTTCACTGTATTTTCTCTGCGCTGTCCAGTTGAGGAGTGGGAGTGATGGGAATGGTGTCTAGCCAAGGTCAGCCCATCACAAAATTATAACTATTACATGAAATTTCTGGAAAAAACAGAATAACTAGCAATTTGATAGTGGAAGACACCTGGTTGTTTCCAGACAAAGCTTTTCAAGTGATAGCAAATACTTTAAAAAGTGATGGGGAAGTATCTAAATAAATATCTTGTCTTGGAGATTGTCATGGAAGTTCAGAGATGCTTAGGAATGTGGGGTTCTGTTTGATTGGTGCAGTGTTGCATCTTGACAGCTCTTGTTCCCGAAAAGTGTTTGGTGGGGTCAGAAGTTTTCAAATATTCAACTATCACACAAACCTTTCATTTGTGTTAGGTACTTAGTGATATGCCATTATGGCTTTTTTAGCTCATACATCATCTCGGTGTATGCTGCCTGACCACTGTTGCCATTTTCTGCCCTTTGCGTATTCATAATGAAACTGTAGGATCACTTTGTACAGTCACTGGGTTTTCCTCAAGAATAGACTGAGGAGCATGTTCATTTTAGTAAAGTTGAATTAGGGAAACATTAGTTGGGTGAGTACTTTTGTCCACGTGGGCAAACCAGTTTTTCTTGTTCAGTGGTAAGCAGCATAATGTAAAATATGTGCATTTGGGTCACATTTTCTTCATTTAATTTCTAAGCTAGTGTTTTAGGAGGATTGTTTTAAGTTTTCCTGTGCTGCTTATATTGATATTGAAATTTTTGAATTCTGAAACCTTTATAAGACCAGCTTTGGGAAAGCTAGCAGAAAATTCCATTATTCAGCATCTGAAGGCCTTTTATTTTTGTTTTTCCTTTATGAATGTTTTCTCAGCAGGTGTGTACAGATGTCACGGTATGCTTAGGCGCAGTTTAATGCAGACAGATGACCTGATGGGGAGTAATATTTAGTAGCATAGTCCCAGTCATATCAGTAATTCTGTAAACTGAATGTTCATAAGCTGATTCCTTGAGATATTTGGCCTAGTAGTGCTCACTTTTAGTCTTACCACTTAGTGCTCACGAAGGGTTTGATGAGCTTGTTGCTGGTTTTCGTATTGAAGACTGACCTATGATAGATATAACCCTGGAGAGAAACTCCTTTTTAAGGGTATGTTTCCTCTCCTTATAGATAAGGAAATCTATACATTTTTTTCAGTTTTGAGCATACTGGAATTAAAAAACAGTAGCAGGAAAAGTCCTCCTACTAAAGGTACTTGATGGTTTTTTCCTTAATTTTTTTTTCTTCTTTCCCAGCCTTACATAGCATAAACAGATCTATATTGTACAACTAATTTTGTTTGAAGGTTGTTAGCAATGGCCATTGAATAGGATGAGTTCTGATAAAAAACCACACAAATTCTCTTTATGAAAAGTAAGTAGTATTATGAAATGGTCCAAAGTATTGAAATGATAATTTATAATAGTTAATCTAAGTTTCTCAGTTTTGTAAAGTAAATCTTATTTCTTTAGAAATCCAAGTAGTAAAGGACCATTGTCTGGTGCACTCTGAACTTGAATTCTCTGATAGGAGGTGTCCGACCTGTGGATCACCAGTAATATTTTTGCTTACTGAAGCTTTTTTTCTGCATGTTTTGCTAAAATCCTAAATACTGTGACTTGAACAGACCCATGAGTGCCATCAGTTTCTGGACAAAAATAATTATTTAAAAGTCTTTTAATAAAATTGCTGCTTGTCAGTTGATCACACTTTTTCCTTGGTGTGTGCAGAAATAACTTGTAGAGATGCAAGCATGCTCAGATGCCTCTTTAGATGTGTGAAATGCTGAGTGATGTGACCCATTGTGCTGTTTCAAGACAGGCTTTTCAAGTGCTTGGTGAGAATTGTGTTGATACAGACATGATTTTTGAGTCCTGGCCTTTAGGGTCGCTTGAGATGTTACAGGTTTCATGTTAATACCTGAATTTTCAGTTAATGTGTTGAGAAGAGATACTACAACCATTCAAAAAGCAAAATTGTAACTGGGAAATGAGTAAAATTTAAATGAATAGCACTAATTTTCATAGTATTTTGGTCTTCTTCTTTACTCATTTATTTTGGTACCTGTTCCATTGAGTTTTAAATCGGATGGGTTAAAACACCTCTGACTGATGTCCATTGGGACACTGAGCCATTGACCACTACTCTCTGGATGCAACCAACAGCTCAGTGTCCCAAAGGACATTGGTGACAAATGGTGCCCCTCAGGTGTCTGTGCTATTTAATGTCTTCATTAATGACATAGTTAAAGGGATCAGGTGCACCCTCAGCTAATTTGCTGATGACACCTCTGTTCCGCTGAGACCCCACCCACAGTGCTGCAACCAGCCCTGGGGTCCCCAGCACAGGAAGGACACAGACTTGTTGGAGTGCATCCAGAGGAGGGCCATGAAGACAATTAGAGAGCTGGAGCACCCCTCCTGTAAGGAAAGAATTGGGATTGTTCAGCCAGGAGAAGGCTCTGGGTAGACCTTATTGCAGGCTTCAGTACTCAAAGGCACTCTTAGAAAGACAAACGTTTTAGCGAAGTCTGTTGCAACAGGACAAGGGGTAATGACTTTAAGATGAAGGAGTCTATTTAGATTACACATATGTAAGAAATGTTTTACAGTGAGGATGGTGAAACACTGTAACAAGTTGCCCAGAGAGGTGGTAGATACCCCATCCCTGGAAGTGTTCAAGGTCAGGTTGGGTGGGGCATTGAACAACCTGATCTAGTTGAAGATATCCCCGCTCATTGCAGTAGGGCGTTGGACTAAATGAACTTTTAAAGCTCTCTTCCAACCCAAACTATTCTATGATTCTGTGAAAACAATATTTTTTTTGTGCAGGTATGATGCATTTCCAGTAGTAGAAGCACTTGCTCAGGCAGATCATTGTATTCACTGTCACGCTCAGACAGAAAAAAACCTTTCTGACTGTTTTCTGAAGGTATCACACCCAACCTTTTTTCATCTGCCATTCTACTGTTGATCAGGTTATGAAAAAGAAGTAGATGAAAGAGCTGCATGTTGGGTGTTTGAGTTTTAGTATGAGTTGGGGTCAAACATAAATAGCTGTATTTATAAGGGAAAGAGGGAGAGCTGTGCTGAACTGATTATACTTGTAAATGCACTGGAGTTTTACGTAGAGCGCTGAGACAAAATGAGTGCTTGTTTTGGAATAAATTTAATTAAAATTTTCTTCAAAGGCTTTTTGAAAAACCTGTTAAATCAGTTAGGGAATCACCAATTTAGAGGGAACTTATTAAGGACATACTGTTGATTTCCTCAGCTTTTCTTTGTTTGTTGGTGTTTCTACAAATGTTCAGACTCTAGTGTCTTTAAGAGTTGCCTCATCACACAGTGGTAGAGTGGCTGGATTGTCTATAGCTGGATATTCTAAAGCATATCTGGACTTCTACAAAATTGGATTTCGTTTATCCCTCTTAGTTGCTAACCTAGCTTTAGTTAGGTTTGAAATAATTTATTATTTTAACACACACTGAAGTTTTTGAATACGTTGCTTTTTATAAGCAAATGTGTCATTTTTGTCTTGACAGATGTCAGGCTGTTAATATCAGCTAGTCTACTCTGCAGCTTTTACTGCTGCTGTTTGTTTTGAACACTTTGTTAAACCAGCCTGTTGCCCTAAAGTATGATTCCAATTCTCAGAACTACTTTTATTTTGCATGTGAGTGTAGCATCCACTATCCTGTGGCATAAAGCTGGCTTTGATATGTGCTTGCTGGTAGCTCAGTCATTTACCATGTACCGTCAGAGATCCTTGATGGTTACTGTCCAGAACTAGTGAGTTGTTGAAATTGTTGGTTATAACATTTCACCTCTTGACATGTGTATGACATTGCCTTGCCCTAGAAATGCGGGGCAGGCTGTAAGGTATGAGTTAATACATAAGATGAAAGAGCTGTAAATGTAAAACACAGAATACATAACCACTGGGATGCATCATTTAGATTTCCTGACAGTAACAATTCACTTTCACAGTTATAAACACAGAGGTTGTGCTGCTGCTGAGAAGACAGCTGTGTTGCTGCCTAATCACGCTCATTCCAGTGCATATCACATCTGTCAGCCAGGCTCTATTTTTGACTGCAGGTGCAAGCTTAGCCATCATTAGCATGGTACTTCGTGCTGTAAAGTTAAACAGAGTAGAGAGGCAATTTGGAGTTGGTTATGGTTGCCTCGTTTGTTGTATATTGTATTACAATGGTTAAGTTACAATAGGTCCAGTATGAAGTTTTTCAAGAAGTGCCTTTTGCTTTACTTTTCTGTTTTTTGAAGCTGAACTTCACTGCACCTCCTGCCTGTGTCTGCATGAGGAATGGAATGTAGAAGAGGTATGACTGGGATTGGCTTTGGACCTCAGTTTTCAGGTAGGCGTTTAGGGACCTGGAGGGCAACAGGAAAGTCTTCTGCAAGTATATCACCAGCCAGAGGGAGATGAAGGAAAACATGGAAAAAGCTGAGGTACTAGATGTCTTTTTTAGCTTGGTCTTTATTGGTAGGATTTGTCATCTGGAGTTCCAGACCTTAGAGACTAGAGGGAAAGTCTGGAGCAATGAAGATTTAGCCTCAGTACCAATGGACCAAGTAAGGGAACATTTTAAAAAGTTTGCTGTAAGGAAGTCCATAGGAACTGATAGAATGAACCTATGAGTGGTCAGAGAGCTGATATCATAGAAAAACCAGTCTGAATTGTTTTTGAAAGATTGAGATAATAGAATACTCTTCTTGAGGCGAGAATGCAAGTGTTGCTTTTGCCTCCAAGAAAGGCAGGAGGATCTAGATATTTGCAGACTGCTCAGCCTCACCTAGACCCCTGAGAAGGTGATGGAGCAAATTCTTCTGTGAAGCCATATCCAGACATAAGAAGGACACAAAGATGATTAGCAATAGTTGTTGTAGCTTTAAGAAGAGGAAATTGTGCTTGACCAATCTGGCAGCCCTCTGTGACAAAATGACTGGACTGGTGAAGGAGAAAAGAGAAATTTGTACTGTTTGACTTTAACAGTGCTTTTGTCATTGTCTCCCTTAACACCCAGCTATCTGGTCTAGCTAAGTACAGAGGGAAAGGGATTGCAAATTTGCTGAAATGTTAGGCTCCAAGGGATGTGAGTGGTGACACAAATTCCAGCTGTAGGCCAGTTAGCAGTGGTGTGCCCTAGGAGTTGATAGTAGTGCCTGGGCTGTTCATTTTCATTAATACCTGAGTGTTGGGACACTGTGAACCCTCAGCAAGTTCAGAGATGATGCAAAGCTGGGAGGAGTGGATGACACAGCTGAGCCTGTGCTGCTGTTCAGGCTAAAGACATGGGCTGACAGGAATCTCACCTTTAAAAAGGCAAGCAAATCTGCTGGAAGGGTGTCTGCATTCCAGCATCATCATCCCTGTACTTCACTGCTGAACTGTTGCCAGCTGCTGGCAGGCTGCTGGTACTCTGCCTTGAGCAGCATACTGCCATTTACTGTGGTGATTAGACTAAAATATGCAAAAACTATTTGGTGAGAACTATCAAAGTCCTGGAGAAGACTGTGGCAACAAAACTAAAACTTTTATTTTAAGGGTACTTGAAGTGTTGACGAGGTGATTTTCACAGCTCTGGATGGTTATTTAAACGTTACTTGATGTCAGAGTTCTGTGAGGCAAGGAATATGAAAGTGGTTTTCATCACAGCTTACGTAATGGTTTACTCCTTGAAAATTCCTGCTGTCTAGCCTTGTATTCTGAACCCACAGTCTGTACAGTCATCCCTGCTGCCACAAGTTGCATGTGATTTGTAAGATATTTCTTCCTGAAAGTGCAAAGTCTTTTCCAGCTGTCCTTTAGTCTTCAGAACTAATATTGTCACTTCACATTGCTGTTTGCTGAAGCACCTCTCTTTCAAGATTGTGTTCACAGTTCTCATATTTTGAAATATATTAGCTGTAGTTAACAGTTGCAAAGAAATGGGTTGTGAAGAGGTAAAACCTTTGAGGATGAAGATTAGGAATGACTCTTAAGTTGTGTATGTTTTCAGATGACCAGAATAGCTTTAATAGAAGTGTTGGTGTGTATATTAAGCATCTTGTGTGATGCCATATAAAGCATTTGATACAAGAAATTGGAATCCACGAGAAAGACTTGACAAAGATGACCCATAACAATTGTCATGCCCAAACTGGCACAAGAAGTAGGAGTGTGTGAATTCTGGAAGTCCTGATAAAGTGAAACTCTAACATGACTACATTTGTTTGAAAGGAGCGAAAAGCAGCAGCTTTGTGTCGCATCAGTGCTCAGTGTGATCTTAGAAACATAATAGTTCACAAACTTCAGGGGGAGAA
Organism: Sialia sialis; assembly: GCA_009812075.1. Taxonomy (NCBI): domain Eukaryota; kingdom Metazoa; phylum Chordata; class Aves; order Passeriformes; family Turdidae; genus Sialia; species Sialia sialis. The sequence continues at coordinate 21,000,528 of VRYO01001269.1, read as the reverse complement.
CTTGGAATCATTGTATGCTACAGAATATGCTCTTCCCTGCTAAACAGCCCAATGTATTAATTTCTGTTATCTAAGGTTTGAGCTGATCTGCTGCAGTGTGTCTTTATTGTGCTCCGATACTGTGACATCCTTCCACAGCTTTGTTCCTTCATGAGTGGTGTTGTATGATTGGAAAAGCCATCATAAGTTTCTAAAATATGGCCAGTCTCTGGAATGGTGATACTTGTCAATGTTGTTTAGCCACAGTACTAAACCAAACTGGGCTTCAAACTTTGATTAATGTGATTATACAAAGTCTAAGTGCCAAAGAATTGGTGCCACTTATACTTGATGTATATGTTCATCTGTATGCACAGCACCTTTGCAGGCTTCTGTGGTTAACTTTTTACTTATGTTGGCTTAGCAGATGTGTCAGAGGAAGGAATGGATTTTTAGAGCATCAGTGATACATGACCATATGTATTAATTTCAGTAATGAAGTTGCACAGGTATCATGAGTTTGTATGGGAAGGCAGAATGCAGTCTGTTTGGCTGGAGATGAGCAAAAAACCCCAATCTCTCCTAGTGTTCTGAATCTAGAAATATTGTTCCAGATGCTTTATGGGTTGCAAGGTGTTATATCAAAAGGATATTCTCAAGCTTTTTTATAAATCAAACTTCTGAAGACTTATATTTGCTGCAGTATTTTCAGCTAACAAATACACATAAGTGTCTATGCATCATCATACTGTAATCAACTGCAATCAGTTTGGCAATTGCTTAGATAACCCTTGTTGGAAGGAATATGTTAGTGGAAAGGGGTTCCTGTTCTAATCCTAATAACGCAAGCTGGAATTGTGTTGTCTGCTGGATTGTTATTTGAAGTGGATGCCAGAAATTCTTATGATAAAATCAGTGATAATCATTATGCCAGTTTAAGGAGACACGAGCTCCGCCCCAGAAGTTCACAGGAAGCAAAATCTGGAAAATGTGGTCCAAGATGAGACTGTATGTTGGCCCTGGATTACCTGTCATGCCAAATATGAGTACCCAAATTCTAAAAGCCTTTCTGCTTGTGTGACCTTAGTTTTATTTCTTGTCTGTGAAATTAATTTTATAATTTTGAGATGCTCTTGGCAGGGAATTGTTAAGAAAAATATTTATACAGTTGCAGCTGTGTGGCTCTTCCTTCTGTATATACTTGGTTCCAGATGTCTAGATCTGACCTGGAATTAAATGGAGTTGATTTTCTTTTTTAAAGAAATGGTAGTCATGTCCGTGATGCGTACAGTAGCATGACTGCAGTGTAGTTTGTTAAAGATCTTGAAGAGACAGTAAGTGTTTAAACAGAGTTGGTTTCTCATTTTAAATACAGGTATTTATGACACAGGTAATACGAGAACCATAGCATTACAGACAGGTAAGCAATCCAGGACTTCATGGAAATCTTCTGATAGACTTTGCTCAATCTGAAGTTGGACCTCAAAAACTAGCTTTTGCACTTAAAGATTGCTCAGTGCAATTGAAGCTGAATACGAAAAATACAGTGAAAACCAAACAATTCTGTAACAACTCTTTGAAGGAGGGATATTTTTTCCTGTAAGTTTGTACAAAGCCCAAATAGCAGCTCATAATGCAGTGACGCTATCTAAAAATATATGTTTATGTTTTTTTTCCATGTACTAATATATATCTTTATTATTTAAAATGGCATCTGTGATTTAGCAATACTTCTAGCTCCTGAAAAATGGAGATCTCAATCTTACTTTACTTTATAGGAAATGGTGTGTATAAATTGAAAGAAATGAGTCTAGAGCCTGTAAATCGTAGCATCTGTTTTATTCTGTCTGGATTGTGTGAGTTGCTTTGTGATTGTGTTAAAAAGTACAGTATGAAAGCTTCACTGTTTGAACTAGGTTCTAATATATGCAAGCTCAGATTTGATTTTGTGACTTGACTTTCTGTTTTGCTGTGTGTTGCTTGCACAGTTCTCTTTGCGGTTTGATAAAAATTACATTCTCTCTCTCAAAAATTCTTAGCTGTTAACCTTAACCTGACATTAATAAATGAGGTCATGATTTTATCTAAGGTATGAAAAACATGAGCTGGAAAAAATACTCAGTGTTTGAGAGATCATCTTCCAGGCTTATTTTCCTCCACATCTCAGTTTCAAGTGCAAGTGTCTAGAGATGCAAACTAATTCCTGACTTAGTGACTGAACTAAGTACGAGAGCAAGCTCGTTCAACTGTTTCATTCCAGTAAACATTGTTAGGGTTTATAACACTAACCTGAATTAAGCTTTTGTGTAGTTTTCAGTAGACATTTTTCTATTAAAAAAGTTGAAATAATATTGCTTGTTTGCTCAATGCTTTCTGCTTGCACAAACTTCAAGAAAAATGCAGAGATCACTGTTCATTTTGGGAGAACTGGTTGCTAAATATAAAAGTCTGATAATAAAAACACAGTAAAACCACATTTAAAGTAGTCATTGGAGTAATTTGGGCCAGTCTTTCTGTTAATTTTGTACTTGAGAAAATAAGATCTTTTGACCAGTAAAAAGCAGGAATTTTGCTTATGGGAGAAATAGGTACAATATTAAGAGTATATTTAGGAGCCTTGCAGTTTATTATTGACCTAACCAGCTTGTTCTGTAAGGACTTGGTGCCAGTCCTAAGAAATATTAAAAATGGACCTGATAAAAATACTTGTTGACTTTGTTCCTTATGTCATGGGCATCTCCTCACAAGTTTGGGAATGCAGTCTTAAAAAAGAAACACAGAAAAAAACCTCAAAGCAGTAAACATCCCATTTTTTCCTTAATTAGGTGAATGCAGTTTACTTAGGGAACAGGCTTGGGCTATGTTCACATAAATTCCAAATATCTATATTGAAAGAAATAGCAAATAATGTTTAGTTTTGTTCTGATAAACCAGTTTCAGGAAACGTGTAACTTCAAAAGAGAATGGATGTAACAAGGAAAACCTTCACACAAGACTACCACACGGGGAGCTTCACAAATACATTGTTCCTAGTTCCCTGCAGCTGCCAAGCGAACATGTTCACCAGGATTTCTGGTGTGGACAAGGCTTGGTTGGAAAAGCCTCTCTGTTCTTCAACAACAGTTTTTTTGAAAGCCAAAATAAGTAACCAGCAGAAGTGTATTTATTATCCTAATCTCCAAATTTGCACGCTTCTTACTCCTTTCCTGACAGGATGTTTTGGTGGACAGTGTGTCCCTCCCTTAAGGTCAAGACAGGACAGGGAATAGATCTTCACCCTTTGGAGCTGGAGCCATTTTAAACAATGATGCACCTTTGATATGTGACTGTCTGAAGAGAAGAGGGGTATTAGCTACAGCACTTCCTCATATTGTTGTGTACTCAGAAGCACGTCACTAGGAAAGTCTGAAATCTTTACAAAGTCCACATTGTAAACGGAACTGTGTGCAGAGTTATAATTGATGAAAACTCAATTTCTTGAAGACCTTTGTACCGATTAGTTTGAAACTCTGCCCTTGCTTTGTAGATACAGTTTTACTCCATGTGACACAGCTGTTTTAAATAATAAGACAAATGCTGAGGGAGTTTTTTGTAGTGTTTGAGTTTGTTTTCTGTTCATTTTGTCCCAAATCATAACTCTTAATTTACATCCTTCATATCTATATAGACTTTAGGTATCTTTATATAGTAGAATTAGAGGGCTGGATTGGTAGGGATTTAAAAATTATCATTATTATTATTATTATTTTTATTTTAAAACCAGTTTTCTGCTGGAAGTTTTCTTGTGCACTTTTTTCTGTGTAGAAACTCATTTCTGTCCTTACAGTGCAGTGAGTTGGTGTTAAGTGAGTGCTGCTTCTGGATTACTTGTGCTATTGCTCCTCATTATGTAAGCTTCCCAGTTTGAAAAAAATGTCACTAGTTTAATTTCAGTGGCATGGATCTAACATTTTGAGAAGTACTTGACAGGAGAAGTGCCAGAGATATCATGCCCGTTGACGCTGATGGGGTTTATTTGCTCACTGGCCTGCAAACTGAATTCTGAACCAGCAGTTTAATGTGTTTTCCTAGGTGTAGCACTCTGCTTATGGGGGTGTTGGTCCAAAAATCTGCCCTTATAGCGTTCTCCTAAAAAGCTGAATTCCATTTCACTGCTGACATATAACATATTTTCAGATGACTGCAAAAGAGCCCACTTTATAAATTAAAGTTAAATTATGAAGGGGACTCTTTGTGTGTGTGTGTGTGCTCTGTATTGTGGTAGTGGTGGTTTTTTTCCCCCAAAGATCTGAATGTAAGATCTTTGATTAACAGCTCAAAGAGCTGCCAGAAGATCTTATCAACTTTCGTAAGAGGTTTGATTTCTTTATGTTCAAACTAAAAAAACAAACAAACAAACAAACAAAAAAACAAAAAAAAAAACAAAAAAAAAAGCTACAGTAATTTAACAATTATAAGCTGCACCTGAATATAAGCTGCACATCCGGGTAGACCACAGGATTTGTCCATAAATAAGCCGCACCTGATGATTAGTCGCACCACTGGCGTAGGCTGCATTCTTCAGTGAAGAAGGTGCGGCTTATAATCGTGAAACTACTGTACTTTATTCAGGCAGTAGACTCTACTCACCAGAATGATTGTTGAAACAAAATCATTCTTGATACCCAAGCTGTAGATTTGCTTCAGGGTAGCAGTTGAAGGTACTGATATTTGATGGGATTTCAGGATTTAATTGGGAAGTGTTTGATTTGCTGAGAACCACATGCCAACTTAAGCTAAATATGGAGAATTCTTATAGAAGAATAGTAGCATAATTAATATCAACTAGCATTTTCAACAAGGATGAAATTATTTTGTGATTCTAAGTAAATTAGAAATAGTGCACTCATGGCAGTTGTAAAGCAAATCTTCTGCCTTCAAAGGAAAAAAAAAGATGGAAAAAGGATAGGCGAGGAAATCATGGCAGTCTCTTTTGGTTAGATTTAATATTCACAGCATAGTGATGTGTTGACTGCTGTGATGAAAACTTTCTATTAGTACCTTCAGGGAGATGGGGAAGAGGGGATTAGAGCTGTGACTTTCCTACTGAGAGCCTTTAATTTTGGTTTCTACAGAAATGAAGAGGACAATTGTCCACTCCTGAGCCTTCCTGAATATAAATGTGATGTTGTCTTTCACTTACCATGGGTTCTTTTTCTTTCTTTGTTTGTTTTTAGCTAAGAAGTTCTTTCTTTCCTCTGCTGTTTTTAATGGAACAGAAAATGGAGATGAAAAGGCATGGCTTCTGCTTTAGGCTGGAGTTTGCACAGAGGCTCTTTGGTCTGTTTCTTTTCTATGTGTGGCTTGCTGAGGACTGGAATCAGTCGGGGCAGCAGGACAGTGCACCTGGGAAGCTGAGAGGGAAGGGCACACCAGAGCTGTGCAAGACCAGTGTCCTCACTGTACAAAGTACACACAGTACTAGCTCTTCCCACCATCCCACAGTAGTGGTTTGGATCAGTTAAATTCTGGTAGCATTTTAATGTATGAATGAAGGGAACGAGGTAACTGTGGAAGAGCCCAGTGTTATCTTGTGAAACTGTACAAGCAAGGTGGAAGTCTGGCCCTAGCTCACATTTTGTTACTGATATTAGGACTTGATTTTTGTACTTTGGTTACTTGAAGACTTACCCTTCACTTTTGCCTATAGGATATTTATCTGTGAATGAAGATGTTTAAAACATGATACTCTGGTGTATATTTAGATAGTGATTGATGTTGGGGGTGGGTATTTCCTGATAGTTAATGATGGTCTAGAAGAGTTAGTCATCATTGGCCAGGAAATACCAGCTCCAGATTATATCAAGTTCAATTATCTAAAAGATATTTCAGTGTCCATCTGAATGTGGTACATCTCCAGAGACATTGTGTTCATAATAGGATCTTGTTTTAATGTTTAATTATAGAATTAATGGCTGTATCTGGGTTCTGTGTGCTATCAATATGTCATCTTGAAGTCACCACCTCTGCTGCCCTAAGTTTTGGGAAGTGGTCAGGCAGTGTTGCTTAAAAGTTGACTAAAATTTAGTAAATGCAAGAATTTCAGGTTCTCACGTAAAAGAATACTTAGTATTTCTCTTCCTCTCTGCCCTTGGCCAACACAATTGCCATCTATGTAAATTTTGCAATATATTTCAGATTGGGATTCAAACTGCATCTTTTCAGGCCCTTCTACTTTCTAAATGGAAGTGATGGTTCTGTTCTTTAAGTTCCATGTACACTCATTACTTTGTACCTGGCATGATAGAAATAAGTAGGTTTGTTTAAGAAAAATGGACAAAACTGCAGAAGCTAACATATGCCACTACCAAACAACCATGGTATGTATAACCAAATGGGGAGGTGCAGTGTATTTTCTGACATTTAAAAAAAAGTATTCTGAGTATTTGTAGGCCCCCTTTCCCATGATACTTATTCTGGAAACTTTCTCAAGTCTTTACTAATGAGGTAAACGATGTTGACTGAATATATTGTAGGAGTTCAAGAGAGCTAAAAGCTACCACTGACTTCTGTAATTCAAGACTGAAGGGACAAATTCTGGGAATGTCTTCCTGGCTGCCTCTATCTCTTCTGCTGCCTTTTGGCTTTTTTCCTTCTCAGGACAGGTGAACTTTTCCAGCTCTAATCTTGTAAAAAGTATATATTGGGACTTAGCTGTGTAATTGTAGGTCTCTATGCTTCCATTAAGTATTAAGCTTCTTTGGGAAAGGCTAAACTTCCTGCTGTCTAGGCTTGTAACTGTCTTACTAGTACACCTGGGGATCCTGTCTGCACAGTTATTTTTATAGATGTGCACTGAAGATTAAAGTAGCTCTGTCAGTCATAAAGACAAACTTGAAAGAGTGGAAGCAGGATTCACGAAAAACACTAAATTCACTTTACAGAACTAACCATACTACCATGCTGTTCATACCCAAATGTTTCACTCTGGGCCTTACCCTGTTCCTTCTCAGTTGTTTTTTACAAGCTTTCTTATGTTATCAGTGAGCATAGCTGGGGCTGGCCAAACCTTGTGTAAGCCTTGAAGATGCTGAGGAAATGAAGCATCTCCAGTGGCCCAGTGATGCAATTGCTCAGGCTTTGAAGAAAAGGTAGGGTGTTGCTGAAGGTTTCACTGAATCTGTGGTACCCAAGTGGAGGACTGTTGTTACCTCCTGAAACTCGCTGGTTTTCATTCTCTGTCACAGAAGGATGGACTTATGAGCACATTAACTGCAGGGATGAAAAAATGGAGTTCAGTAGATTATATTTTTAATTTTATGTGGATGTGTCGGTTGCTGTTCTGGTGGAATGTAATAAGTGACAGTCACAGTAAACTGTGCTAGCTTCTATAGCATGATATAGCTATTGTTTCTGATTAAGCTGTCCTAAAGTATTACGACTGTAGTAGTTTATTAGAAAATGTTTGCTTTGGATTCTCAGAACTGATGCAGACACTACCAGAATGGTGCAAAACAAGGCAGCTGAAGGTGGCTTTGATTCGTGTACGCTGCTGTGTTTCCCAGAGCCGAGTTAGGTACCCCAGCTGTAGCCTTTGAGGCCATGTGCAGTTGGTTTAGGTTTCCCAAAGTATTTCAGTGTACCTGACCCATGATGAAGGCTGTCCAGGTCCTTCCTGTTGCATGTCATATCTGGATGCCTAATGTGAGGGGGCGTGGGTGGTGAAGAGAATTTGAAGGGAGTGTCTCAGGGCAGCCTGTCCAGCGAAGCCTGTGTCACAGCTACATTCTTGCCTTACCTTCTCCCTCTTGCAGAACCTTGCCTCTTCATATTCTGAATTTTGGGGAACTGTATCATCTGGATTTGTCTGTATGTAACTGAACAAGTCTATATCGGTAGTAATCTGTGGAGTCCTTAAAACAACATACTTTTTTTTTTTTTAAATGGTAAGTAAAGTGCTGTGGAAACCAACAACTTAATTCTATAGGTAAAAGTGAATGTTTTGCAGTTTTCAAATCCTAGGTGGACTGGATTCAAATTGTTGAAGGAGGTATTTGTTAGTACTTGTTTGAATTAGGTACAACAATGTACTCCGTCAGTTCTCCTTTCTTTGACTGGTTGTGTAATCTGTTTATTCCCTGAACTAAGCTTGTGAATTTCCCCCTAATTTCTTAAAAACTAAATACCACATCTTTTTGTCTATAGATTTTGTGAGCTTTAGAATTTGAGAGATTCTGTGAAAGATTATAAAAAAATTGTGGAGCATCCTCAGAAAGTTTATTCCTTTTTAAAATGTGTGTCCTAATATAACTGAGAACATTGTGTAGAAGTGCTTTTCGTGTTCTTGGAACCTTTGACTTCAGTGAGATTGTTAAAAAGTCCCTCTAATTGTTTGCATAGGGAGAATCTTTAACCACTTAAAATAGAGTCAGAAAAGGTTACTAGTTACTGATATGTTGAAAGTTTGAACCTTTGAAATGCAATATAATACAAATGTAAATAAACACTGTGTGTTCTTACAGTGTATTTAGTAGATAAATTGAAATGTTTGTCTAGTTTGAAGACTTGAGTCTTGCCTTCAATTTGATTTTTAAAATTATTAAACTCATTAAGCTGATGCTATTAATATTCAGACTTATACTCAAAATATATTTCTTCTGTGATGCTAGTCAATAATCAGTCACTGTAAAAGCTAGATAAGATGTCATTGAGCAATAGCTGTGCCAATGATGGGGTAATTTCTTTTTATTCATGTTTTAGTTGTTATTTCCTTAATTTTTTTCTTCTCAGACCTGGGACATAATGCTTATTCAGTAATACTAACACACATAGCCTGGTCCCATAATCTCTGGGTAACTGTATCTATGAAAAGCACATTGTTTCTTTTCTTTTTCTTTCCCATTCCCAAAATAATTATATAGAGGAGAATCAGAGTCTGAGGTCTGGATTCTGATTTTGTACCAGAGTGAGCATAGATGTACTTCACATGGTGGTCATCACCCTGAGATACTTAGGTTTTACAGAGGTGTTCAGTCATCCCTTTTGCAGGTGTGTTGCAATTCCTTGGTCCCTTCTGGAGTCTCCCTTCAAACACAACGAAGGCTCTGCTGAGAGCTTCACATGTTATAGCTGTTTTAATTTTACTGACATAGTTGTTTTTGTAGCATAATACTATTATCCAGCAGGAAATGCAGTCTCCTACTGTGAATCTTAAGACTATCAAATATTTTAGGAATACTTTCTAACCTTCTTTCAAGTATCAGGGAAATAAGTATTTCAGATAGTCCTCTTCTGCACTACCCACACCCTTCTACCCCCCCATCGAACAAACAACAACAACAACAAAAATATAATTTATAATACAATTTAACTGCAAAAACTGGGGCAGATCACATGTATGTTCAGCTATGAATATGATCTTAAGCTTGGGCAAACTTTAGGTATGTTCTGTGAAGTTAGCATAGGTGGTCAGTCACATCTTAAGGGATTTTTTGCCTTACTAGTTAATCTGTTTTTTCACACAAATTTTACATAGAATACATAAATTCTTTAACAGGATTGTATACATTGGTGTATAATATACAAGGGGGATTTTTCTGTAACCCAAACTTGCGATTTCTTTCCAAGCCTTATTTCTTGGCTACTCTGTTTCTGTGAGCAGAACTTGCAGGCTGTATGCCTTAAAGTAGGCCATTTCCTGAATTTCCTCTTATTCCTTAATTTTGTGCTGCTGGAACTTTGCTCAGTGTGTAATTAGTATTTGTGTCTCCCACATGTGGCTTCAATCTCCTCCTGTATCTCCAGTGCTGGATATTTATATCAAGCCCACCTAAATGCATTATTCCAGTGGTGAGAAACTGACTCAGTGCACATTGCGATTCCTCCTGCGCCCATGTCTCTGACCAACTGTGGAGTTTTGGCATGCATTGCATTCCTGGGTGTGGTTGTAGGACAATCCAAGATAACCTCAGTTATCTTGGCTTTGCTACAGCAGCCTGTTGCATTTCAGAAGTTCATGTTAGAGGCTATGAAAAGCATTTAATTCCAGACTCTGAAGTTATTCTGTCACCTTCATCTTTAGTTCTTTTTTGTATGAAATCAGGGACTGAGAAATTATATGAGGAATAAAAAAAGGCCTGTGTAGATCACTAGCTTGATATTTCAAAATATTGGGAATAAAAATGTATGTAGTCGTGATTGCTTGTCAGCTTTGGGGTGTAGAATCCAGGGCACACTGAATTTCATTCTGTTCTTTCTGCTGTAGTTTCAGGACTCAGGAGGTTTCATCTTGTACCACCAGTAAGTCTACTTCCAGTCAGAATGACTGTAAAGTTTAATCTTAAGAAACTTGTAAAATTCAAGTTAATGGACCAAGAAAGGACTCAGCTGTGAATTAAATTTGAAAACAGAAGGACCAAGTACAGGAAAGAAACTGAACATGGAAAAACCCACTGTAGCTGTCAGACAATGATGCATGGACCGCAACCCTTTCTTGTGATAAGGAACTTCCAATAGGCAATGTGAATATGAGTATCCTGGAAACTGTTGTCACTTAGTGGTGTTGTCATCGCTCAGACGAGAGACTTGGAAGGGCTGAGGAGGTTCTGTCGGTCTGTGTCATCAGACACTGTGTGCTTTATAAATATGTTTCTATATAATCCCTCTGTAAACAGTGCTAGTGGTCAACTTCAGTGGGAGTATTTCACAATAGAGAGGCGAAAAAGGAGAACATGATTTTTGTCCCTTCCTCTGTAGAGTATTTTCTTTCAGACAGTGAGGGTAAAATGTAAGAACTCTGAACTCATTAAATACTTTATTTATCCTTAATTTAAAATGAGTGACTTAAGTAGGCTGCCCTTGAGAATAGTTATTACATTTGCAAATTGATGGATTTCATTGAAGAATATGTAAAATAATGAGTGTAAATAACTGAAGAACATGTTATTGTGTTGATGATTTATCTTTTTGGGTGATACTTGTGAGTTCATCAACTTTGCCTGACCGCTGCAAAATATCACTTTGGTGTTACTCTTAAATCTGGTTAGTGTGAAATTTGAGAATAAGTGATTTGTGGCTTGCAACTGCACTTTCTGAGGCATGTGATTCAAATGCCCTTAGACACTTGCATAATTTTGCTGTCATGGGACTAAATTGGTCAGAGAAACATATGTAAAGCTACTTGGCTTTTTCTGCTCCTACCTTATAGAAGTTCTGTGATGTAGGAATCCAACTTCTCAAGTCTCAGTGCTGGCAAAGCTGTGTATTTATGCTTGTAGGAAGGCTTTATATAAAAGCTTTCAGCATCTCTTACCTACAGTGGTTAGACTTCTATGATGTTAAACAAAATCTCTTACAGAGAGAGTTTTGTAGGTCTTGTCCAAGAACTCCTTCGTTTTCCAGAAAGTAATACCACTGGAGGAGGTCACTGCCTTTAGATGTGCTGTTTGATTGGTGTGCAGCTTCAGAGAGCTGCAGGTAAGATGCTGTTTTGTCCATGATCTCAGGGGGTGGAGTTTGAGCTGGGAGGATGCTGTGCAAACCATAAGCAGAGTAGAAGGGTGGCTCTGTAATATGGATAATTGCAGTACACCTGATAGACAATCAGCCTTTGGAATGAAATCTGACCTTTGAGAAGTAATGTGAGGTACAAGCAAGTGCTTGATAACGTGAGTAGGCAGACCTTAGCCATTCTGCTGTAGACAGCCTTTGATTTGCTGGAGTTTTGCTAATGTGTTTTTTTGCAGGACACCAACTGTCATCAGTTAACCAGGGGTGAAGATTGCTAAAGCTGCTGGAAGAATGGTACAGTTTGAGTGGACTTTCTGAGTTCTGCCATATGCACTGATATTTTCTGGCCGAGTGAAATGTGTGCCTTTGGTAATCTCAAAGGGACGTAAGGTCATGCTTGTCCTCCAGGGCTTTGTGGTCAACATCGATTCTTCCAAAATTTGCCAGCAAGAAGTTATCACAAGATATTCTGAGTTGAAAGGAGCCCACAAGTATCCATCAAGACCAGCTCTTGAATGAATGGCCCATATGTGAAGTGAACCCACAGCCTTGGCATTATTAGTACCACACTCCAACCAACCACACTCATCTCAGTGGAACATTATGCCAGCTTATTAGGAGATCTGATTTTCCTAGAGTAGAATAATCTCACTTTCTACCTCAGTTCAGTACCTATGTCACCAAGTCACTATTTGCATTCCCTGTTTCTAACTTCTGTGAATGCAGTAAATAAGGTGAAATTTAATATATGTAGAGGAATTGTAACTAAGGAATGTATAAATGATTCCTTGTGAAGGAATGTATTGTCTCCCAACTAATTTTAATGGTATTCTAAATGGTGTTTTCTGTATTGTCAATGTCCTATATGCTGCCTGTTCTATAAAAGAAAACTGCACATTCTGTAAGATTTACTTCCTTAAAATTTTCTTAGAAAGGGAAGGCAGGGCATACTGTTAAAAATGGTGATATATGGATAGAGTAGTTGTGCTTCAGTCACCTGCCAGAATAATGGAGGCGCCATTCAAATCAGTGGACTCTGTGGCTTGTTGCTGGTGAAGATAATGCAGTTTTCACTTTTATGGTTGTGTGAAACTGGCAGCACAATATCCAGTGTCCTTCTCACTGAGTCCCTATCGTGCCTGTCTTGCTGTCACGTGCCAGCTGTTCCATTGCAGGCATTTTTAGACTGCCTTCCTCTTCATCCTGTCTTCTGTTGCCCGGCTCAGTTGCTACCCCAGGAAGCAGCTGTCTTTTGTGGAAATGGGGTGATGTTCTCCATACCAAGATGGCAACAAAAGGCATGTGATTTCATCTGTCAGCCTGGGCAGCAGCAGCAGCAGCACGATTTCCTACTTGCCCTAGCTGTAGAGTGCATACTGCTTTTATGTCAAACTCATTCATACCAGGAGTGAAATTTTTTGCTTGCCACTGTGGGCATCCATCAGCAGGCAATGCAGAACATGCTAATGGTAGAATCTGAATTATCAGGGGAAATTTGTGTGAGTGATGCCTTGCTTACCTTCTGCCACTTTCTCTGTACTGTGTCTGGTTTTTGAGGAGTGACCTGTAGAAGTGCACTGTGCTGCAGATGTGGAAAGGCTGCCTTTGGGTGCAGGATTTCAGCATCGTCAGGTGATATTTCTGTCTTTGCTGAGCTTGAAGCTTCATTGATTCCTCTGATGGAGTTGAGAAGGAAGACAGATTTTCCTCATTATTTCCTGTTTGACTTTTCTTGTTCTTTTGCCAAGCGGTTTAAAGTTGGGAAGATGACAGGTAATGTATGATTCAAGAGGCTATTGCAGCCCTGTGGTTTTTCAGCATGTTACTTATGGGCACTGCACTTTCTGGCACTCTCTCTCTGCCAGTGAACTCTGTGTCTTGCAGCAGATCATTGTAGCTGTTTTACTGTGGTGAACAATACTTGATTTAGAAAGGTGAGAGACGTCTGTGGGTTTCACAGTTCTAGCCTAGCTGAGGTCATTCAGTCAGACTGGTGTTTGGGAGGACTGTTTGGCACCACTGGTGCTGCTGAATTGCCACTGTTGTTGGCAGCCCTGCCTGTAGTCCTGTACTGACCTGGACAGGGAAGACCTGATCAGGGAGCCTGATCTCCCTCTGGGGGAACATCACCGGCCATGCAGCTGTGGAATTCATTTTGCCTCCTGAAAGAGACAGATGTGTGATCCCACATATAATAGACAGCATTCTACTTTGCTTAAGATCATGATGGGGGTGAAGAAGGTAATTTCTATACTAGTAACAAACTACATAGCTCTCTAGTTCAGGGTGATGTTAATATTGAACTTCTTTCCTGGGTTTGAACAGTGTGACAAGAGAGTTATAAGCTCAGTTTGTTTGAATAATCAACATCTTTGTCTTTTTGTCCATGTCTCAGCTGGGAGCTTATTTTAAAGAGAGTTAATGATGCTTAGTTGCAGTACAATATGCACTATTTCTGTAGTTCTTATTAGCCCTAGCTGACAAAATGTTTGATGGCTTGAGATGTTTCTGACTTAATTCAGCATATATTGCTTGTAATTATATCTTCATTTGAAGCTTTTGAAATAGAAACACCTTTTCATGCTCATAATCTTAAATTGACTGTTTATTTACAGATTGGAGCTAAAATAAACACAATCGTTTAGAATCAGGTGGGAGAGCTGTAATGAGGAATGGTGAGACAGTTTTGTGAATATTTATGGCATCTTGGTATTCATGGAAGAGGGTGATAGCCGTAGCTCCTTGTATAGATAAACTGGGACCCTTAAAAACAGCACCAGCATTTTGAGATGCATATCTTAACTTTGTCTTTTAATGTGTGATTGGTTAACTTTTAAAGTGGTTGGTTTAACTTCCTCTCACTAAGTGTTATATGTCGTACTACACTAAGAGTATGGGAACAATTTTGATCCTAATTTCCAGGTTCTGCAGACAATTTCAGTGGAGGTTTTTAATTATTATGTGAAGGTTATTTTAAACTGTTTGTGTTAGAATGTATGTTCTGGCCTTTTCCTAATAATAATTTTGAGATGTGAGCTTGTGAAGAAAGCACACATGCAAAGTCTCGTACTTGGCTTTTAATGCATGTTTGTTTTTGTAGCAGAAATTCTGTGCCGATCTTGAAAGAGATAAAATCTGCATACTAACAGAGTTAATATAGGATAGAGAAACCTAACAGAAAAAAGTTGAATTAAGATCCCAATATTTTATCAGCAGGAAGGTGGTACAGTAAGTTTGAATCCGTTATATTCTAGTCCATTATATTTTAGTCCATTATATTCTAAGACTTGATCTTCTGAATTACCATAGTCTTAATTTTGACTAGAAGGTAAAATGCTGATGCGAGTTCTTGCATTTTGTTAGTAGGTAAAGCAGTTTTACAAGTTTGGAGCAGTCTGTCTCAGGTAATGACATGAAATGACATATATACCTTCCCCCTCCAGTCTTATATTAGATGAGCTGGTTTAAATATTGTTTACAGACTGGAATTAAAATCCTGTTGTGGTCTTGGAAAGACCAAATATTTTGACTAGATTGTTAGAGAAATGAACATACTGCTTCTATTTCTTAATTAAAGCTTTCATTAAAAAAAGTCTTCATTATCATGAAGGAATTTTGTAATTATTAATTTTATTTTAGGTGAAAAGGGTAGAAACCATCTCTTTGGATGTATATGGAGTTATTTATTCAGAGTAATACATTTTCATTGTTAGGTATACTTAAAGTGAATTTGTAAAACTGAACTTTTTTTTCTCTTCACTGAGTTTAGTGGGAGTCAAAAAAAAAACCATTCTGGAGAGAAATCCTGGGATTTATTGATGTCTGAAGCTTTATGTTATAATTCTCACTGAGCATGTAGTTGTGGATTCATTATATATTATTGCTGGTCAAAAATAGTGTGTTACTAATTTTAATGACCATTATGAAATCTGGTAACATCTGTGGAAGGAAATGTCTGAGAGATTATTATCAGTTTTTAAAAAAGCACTGTCTGTGAGATTTTGTAGCAATAGCGGTTGAATTCCTATCTACAGCCTCCATAAAAACCAACATTACTATCCTTGCAAGCAAAAGGCTTTAAATGCCAAGTGATGGGAAGGAAGTATGCATCTGTTTATAAGAACAGATATGAAAAACTTGACTTAGAATTCTTCCAAAAAACCTCAAACTTCAAATGCTGACTGATCAATGTATCCTTTTATCACTTAATTCCATAGAGATCAGCCCTTCCCTCCTCTCCCCTCTTACCCCATATGAAAATATGCAAACATTGAAATCAGTAGGATGAAAGGTTCTCACGTAAGTCTGAGAAGCTTCAGGACTGTTGGCATGAATATAAAAAAAATCTAGCCTTGATTGGAGTTGTGGCAAATTGGTATAATGGCATAATAATTCCACATTGTGGGGTTGTTCTTTAAAAGAAATGCTTGAAATTGTCTAAAAAACCATTGTTTTGTGAGGTACAGGGAGAAAATTATGTAAGTTCCCAGATGAAACCTTTTATAGCCCATATTTGACTTGACTGTATCACTTTATCATCTCTCCTTTATTTCACCCCCATAGATTTTTTTTTTTGTTGTTGTGGTTTTTTGTTTGGTTGAGTTTTTTATTTTTGTTTTTGTTTTTTGGAATATCCATGAAGTCATGGTTATAACTTCAAGAGAGGGATTTTTAAGAAAAGTGCTATAGCAGAATCTGAGTGGGGGAAAAAGAAGTAAGCCACCAAGTGCACGTATTCTTGCTACTGTCATATGAATGTGGTTCTGGTAACTGAATCTGCTACACTTGGGATTGGGGAATGGTTTTTTTCCCCCCAAAATTGCACACCTCAGGATTTTATGAAGGTAAAGGCTTATAAAAAATATTTCTTTATTTTATGTTGTTATACATAATTTTTAAAATCACTGAAGTCATGCTTTGATCTTATGGGTTTGCAGTAAGCAGACATGGGAAACACTAGGCATGATGTGAGGTTTTATGTGCTGTGTCATCATAAGGAATGCTAGTTGTCTGTATACAAAATGGTACCAGAAAGATGGAATTGTGTTGGAATTCTCTGTTTAGACACCTCTCATAGGGAGCGTGGTGACAGATTCCTTAAATGCTTTGTGAGTTCTGTGGGTGATGAAACATGTGGCTTGTATTAGAGTCTGGAGAGGATGCAAAATATTTTAAAGGTATTTAACTGGTGAGGGAGTTCAGAAAGCATTGTGTTCTCTGTGCTTAAAAAAATTTATAACTTGTATATGACTTTGTTAAGCTAGCTTCTGATTTGATTACATTTTTGTAAAGGAAATGGATTTGGGAAATAATTCTGTTAGTTCTTTGTAGCATTTTGTAAAGAGTTATTATGAGAGAAATGTTGTGGAACAACTCAAAACTTGAACTGGACAGATATACAAATATATACATTAATTCCTACTATAATAAATAAAATTCGTGTAAAGAAAAAATTATATTTTTAGAAGTCAACCACAGTTGCAATGCTGGATGGACACCAGAGTGAGTTCCTGTCTTTTACATGAAAGTGAACTTCTTCTGTTAGGCTTAACGAGGAAAGATCAAACGATTTTCTGATATTCTGACAGCCAGAAAAAATTACTGTATCTTTTGTCTGGGATCATTTTTATTATTAAAACCTGCCACTTTTTCACAAAAGCTTGATACAAAGCTTCACAATTTCACTTTGAGTTCTAAATTAATATTAAAGATGCCTTTTGTGTCACTCCCCCTCCTCCTTCTTTGCATCGGCTGCAGTCAAAAGTGTGGTTGATTTAGCGTGAACAAGCTGAAGAAAACCCACAGATAAGAAGGCCTTAATTATATTTAGCTGTGGAGGATGGGAGCGATTGAAGTGTCTTGGACTGCCGTGTAACAGCTGCCAGACAGTGACTGAGTGAGTGCTTGGGCCCAGTGCAATAATGGTGTAACAAGGAGTCATCTGTCATCCTGTGAGTGACAACTTCGTGGCAGTTTAAGCTAATTTTCATTTCGTAATTGAGATTGACTGGTCCACCCATGGTTTGTTGCCACGATAATTCAAATTTTGTGAGCTATCGGGAATATACAGATTAATTTCATTTAAATGTCTTGAGCTATGGAAACTCCTGCTTCTGTGTGTTTGGGAAAGGGAGATCCTTACACTGTAGTGAGCCAGCTCTTGATGCTGTTGGGGCAATTGGGTGTGAACAATTCTGCTGTGGTGCTGTGACAGCTGCAACACGGAGGTGTGGCCAGCTGGACTGGCCCTGAAGAGACACCAGCTTGGGAGCTGTGCTGCTTCACAACAAAGGCTGCATAGCACAGTAATTCTCTCTGATACAGTCAGTGTTGGATCCTGGGAAAAAAAAGATTAAGACATGAAATAAGACTTCCCAGCTGGTCAGATTGGACTGGGTGATTCCCTAAATGGATAGCTGCACCGCCTCCACTACAGGTTACAATAACTTTTGGAAGTTTTGATGAAATAGTTAATCTGGGTGGTTTGGGGATTCTTTTAAAAAATTCCTTTCTATTTTTAGTTTTTAAACTTTCCCAGAGATATTAATTGTCCTGCTTGATTTTGTATCATGAAGAGAAAGACTCTTTTATTGAAAGTTGGACTGCTGGAGAACTCTATTGCTTTTTCACAGTTTCTGCAGCATAAGAACTGGAAAATCATAATTCCCTTTTTATTTCTAACATTATGATACTGTAATTTTTGTAGCTTTCCCCACTAGAAAACTGGTTTTCTGAGGTGAAGACCTTTGATGTATTTAATCTGTCCTTGAGCTGAAGGTGTTAAGTAGTCCTTGCTGTCCTCCTTATCCATGCTTCTTTCCTGCACCTTCCCGTTTCTTTTCAGGAAGGGAGTATTAACGACAAGAACTATACAGTATTGAAGCTGAGTGCAGTCTTGTTTTATGCTGTTGCATCTTGCTGGCCTTGCTCTGCTCCTTTCATAATAATTACTACTGTTTGTTTACTTGACAATTCAATTTTTAGAGGAGTAAACATGAATTATGATCTTTCCTAGACAGTAATAACTAAATCAATATTCATTGCTATTTATAATTACTGTGAATTTTTTACCCTTCTTCCATGTGCTTTTCTCTGCTGTTTCTTCTTGTGAAATGTATTTCTAAAATCAGTTTAATGTCCTTTGGAACAATTTGCATCATCTGTAAACAGTTGCTGAACTATTTTCTTTGGAGAGAACACCTGAATGAATGAAACATTGCTGGTTGTGGTGGAGAGCCTTACCTCCCTGTTTTGTGTCTGAGCATGCTACTACTCATGTGGATTTACCTAGTTTCTCTATACCTTGATCCTACTTGCTGACAGACTGAGCAGTGCTACTATTTATTCCCACTGATGGCTTTTCGTATAGCTGATACAAATTAATGGTTTGTTGTTCCTAATGTTTCCAAAATGTGGGTCCGTGGGCTTTTGGGCTGGACCATGCTGTGGGCTGGTATGGAGCAGTGTTGCAGTATCAGTTGTCCAAAATCCAGTGGCTTTTGCTTTCGTGAAACATTGTATTTGAACCAAGGGTAAAGCTTCACTATGAATACAAGTATATTTTTAAAAATCTTACTAAAATATATCCCCCTAGTGATATAGTTCAGAGTGCAGTCAGTTCCTGAAACATGCTCTCTGGATCAGTAGCTCATTTTGTCTGCTCTCACCTAAGAGCTGGAACCAAAAATACAGTGTTCATATGCTTCTGGACTCCCAGTAGGTAGGGAGTGATCAGATCAACAGCACAAAGGTATGATTGGCTGATTTATATTCGACCCTGTCTGATGCTAAGCAGATGATGTTTAGCCTTGTTTATTCTACACTAATTATTTGCTTGTAAAATACTCATAGGTCCTACGGAAGTAAGTCCAGTGTGAAAATTCAAGATTTGTGACTGATCTACCAGTACAAACACTTACTTTATTTGCAAAACATTATTTTTTTAAATTTTTGAAGTGCATTTGACATACATAACATGGGATTTGACATACATAGCTTCAAACTGCAGTTCATGGAATTGGATGTTTAAAGAACATGCTTTTTGGCTGTTTCAGCCCTTTTTGTACTTTCTATTTAATTTAATTTTGAATTTCAGCGTGTATTTGTAAAGATACCTTTTAAACCAAGACATTCATGTTTGAAAACTGTTGAGTTGTCTGGTATTTAGCTGCCCTGAATGTAAATGATTCACTTGGAAATGACATGGCTTGGTAAGTTAAAATTATTCACGTGTGTGCAGATGAGCTGCAAAGCAGAATTGCTTGGACTGCTTTCCACAAGGCACATAGCTAGTGTTTCTTTACTAAACTTCTACATATTTTCAGTTTTTATAGATAATATAATTCAACTTACTTTGCATCAAATCAAGTGTTTAGACCTGCTTTCCATCAGTGATTGACAGTCTGCAGGGTATTTTTAGAGTGAGCCTACAAAACAAGAGGATTACTGCCTTATATCTCTGCTCTTAAACCTCTCAGTATATTGTTTAGGACCATAGTCAGAGTTTGCAGTTACTATGGTGTCTGTTGAACTGGGATATTTGCTTTAAAGCAGTTATTGATGGAGAAAATGAGGCTGGCTTTCTTGTATTTGCTGAATTTCACACGTTTGTGAGAGGGAAATGATTTATCTTGCATCTGTTAGAAGGGGCATTGCATGTCTTTAGGAATAACTTCTGCCTTGCAATGATCAAACTTGTATTTTGTGACAGTTTAAGAGTCTGAATGTTTACTTTGGTGATACTTCTGTTACATAACGTTGTGGAATACTGACTCCTGTGTTTAATTGCTGCAGTCTGGGGGTATTTATGTTTAAAAGTGTACTTTGGAAAATCCTGTGCTTTAGGACAGGGTCTCTGGTAGCTGAATGTTTTAGCCACATAATGGTTAACGGTGTGTTTGAGTACAGTTCACTATTTCATTTCCTGGTATTTCATAAGCTGCTTGCAATTTTTGTTTAAGTCTGGCTTTTGCCAGTAAAATGTTGCTGTCATAACACTGTTTTTTCCCCTTCTTCCACCCTCATCTGTGGTGCAGATAGAATTGTCAAGTGCTCTGGAAAGAGTTATGGAGTGCTCACGTGATACCTTAGTTCAGGTATAAGGCAACCAGTAATCGGATAGATTTGAGGATGTCTTATACTTCACATCATCTGATAACCATGCATCACGATTTCAAAGAGTGCTGTCAAAGATGTTATTGTCACAGCTCTGATCTCTTTGGTCTTACATAAAGAGTTTAAGATTGCCATTGCTACTGTATTTTCAAATTATGATCTAAATTATTCTTTCACTGCTGAAAGGTGAGTTTTCTACAGCTGGTATGCTTGCTTCAGTAGACTTTTAGTTATGTATCCAGTAATTTATCTTCAACGAGGAAAATCTCCTTAATTGGAACTCTAAGTAATAGTAATTGCACAACAAAATGCGTTTGGCTGAGCAAATGAAGGAATGCTTCACCTTTATGCATATTTTGATTGAACGCTTACTTGTAGTATTGTATTATTAATGTTAATTGGGTAATGAAAGGGTGAATGAGTTGGAAAGCCATGTGGTGAATAATGTGGTTAGTCAGCCTGTATTGCGAAACAGGGCTGTTAACGTTTTAGTGAGCATGCTCATACGGTTACATGCCTTCATTTGCTTCAGTGTGACAGTGCTGGATTTAATTAGATTTTATGGGATCTAAACTTACAAAAAGGCTCAAAGTTCTGCATTCAGAATCTGACATGTGGGGTGACCTTTTCTTCCTTAGAAGATAAGGGTACTGTGTGTGCTTGTGCTGGTGAATAATTGCAGAGAAGCTGTTGCAGGGAAATTGCAGCAAGTTTTGGCTAACCTTTTCAGTAGGCTTGGAGAGATAGGACATTACATGTTTTTGTACTGTGTAAGTGGGAGAGGAGGGGAGAGCGTTTGCTTAGCAGCAGTGCTTAATAAGGATTTTTCAGAGAAGTAAAACTCCGTCCTGGCAGCTTTATAATAGACAGGGACAGACTATTTACCTTGGCAGCAATCAACTCGCTTTCCTAGCCTGCCTCTCTTTTTATAAATGAAATGTTCTTGTGTTGTCATCTTAAATTTAGGGGCTCAAATTGCACATTAGAGAGCAAAAGAGATTGAAATGTTTTGAACTGCTTCTATTTGTGTTTGTACTGCAGGTAAACCTGCCAAACCCAAACCTCATCCCAAGAGAATGACTTGAAAAAAGCATGTTTCCTCGCTGATGTCCTTGTGTCCTGGTTATAGCCAAGATTTACCATAATGTTGGAGTGACAGCAGTGAACTGTATTTTATTGGAAAAAGCAATGTGAAATGCACTTCTGGAATAGAGAAGTGTGGGCTGTTCACGTTTCCTGGTGCAGACCATTGTGGATTTTATAGTATGATTCAGGTTTTCATAATGCTCAAAAGATAGCTGTTAAACATTAGTCTATGGACAGATGTGACCAGGTTGTACTTGCACAAGAACTCAGAAGCCACTGAGCTTTCTAAAGATACAGATTTTCACAGCCATGCGGAGGAATGTCTCTGGAGTGTTTTCCTAGTAAATAGGTTAGGTAAACACGTTTTTTTCAGCGAGATTAAGAATATTTGCATGTCCTCTTAGGTCTGTCAGGTGGCTTTGGGAGGAAGGATGCATCCCGATTCAGAAAGCATTGATACCAATAAATGTGAGAAAAACACATTAGAGATGGATGAGGTTTTTGCTCTGGGTTTCAGGCTCTTTTTGGCTTGGCCCTTCAGCATTATTAGATGTATTTCACTGGGGAAGAGCACATAAGGGAGCAGATGGTTGTGCAGCTGCTTAGCCCTCACCTGTTTGTAGCCAGCAGGCAGTACAGGTATGAATGAGACCTTTTTTTTTTTCTTTTAAATCACTTAACCTGATAGTATTAAGTTAATTGAATTTGTTTGATATGGAGGCTTGTAAATTTTAGAATGATCCCTATAATACATTGTTGTTAAAACTGTATTTCCCTGCTGTTTGAAGTGCATACTTCTAGGAATTTTGTTCATGTGTCAATACTACTCCTGGTGGTTCATGCTTGTAGGAGGACTTTGTACTACAAGTCAGGAGGATGGCACCTGGAGTGGGAGTGTGTGTGGGGGGCGGGGGGTGTGTTCCTTCCTGCCTCGGGATACTCTGCATTTGTGGCAGGCTGCAGATAGTACTTTGCCCTTATTTGACCCATGACTTTCTTTTTTCTAAGTTGGTAAATAGGAAACAGTATTAAATTCTGAAAGAAAATGGATACTAATCCCAAACCTGCTAAATGGTTTTAAAAAAACTGACTGAAAACTTAATACCCATTTTTATCCTTTTTCATTGTGAATAGAAAAGATAATAGAGAATTGAATGCAGATTAAATAACCTTTTTGAAGGCTAGAGTTAATAAGAAAGATAAAAATATTTGTGATGTTTCTTTGTCGTGACTGTTGGAACTGTAAGTGGTTTCTTAGAGTGAAATATGTAGTACACTCTAGTTTAAAATCTAACCAGTTGAATTTGTGCATGCAGTTCAGGTACCCATATTATCCTTCTACCCTGCAGGTTCTGTAGTTTTGATTGGATTGCCCAGAAGCAGCAACTACTCTGCAAGAAACAACTCCACAGTGTAAATGAATTGCTTATCTAAAGATATGGTTACATGGGTAAACTCCTGCAAAGCTAAGCTCCAAATTCGCATCATCAGCAGCTTCCTCCTGACCTAACTTCAATTAATATGAAAGCTTACCCATCTCTCACTGAAGGGTAAATTGCTGGCTTGTGCTCACTCAAGGGTAAAAGTGAACACAGTTGTACAGCAGAGCAGCTAACAAGACATGAATTAACATGCTGGTTTATCTTGCAGTAATTTGTTCTGCAGCCATAACCTGATGATGCACAAGGCAGTGAAGCCAAGAGTGCTTCAGCATGCACTTTTATTCATGGCAGTATTGTTTCTGTCTCTGTTATTTCTGACAACTCTGCCCCTGAGCTGTCAGTGGGCTGATAGAGGTTTAAATGGTAGTTTTTCTGTTGGTCAGAAGAACAATGATGATCCAGCTCTCCTTAAATTGCCTTTGGAGCTCTGTTTCCAAAAACATAAATTTGCATAAAAATAAATGGCAACATAAATTTAAAAATTCATTCGTCTTTTTGATGCCTTTTGTAGGTAGGTGCTTTGGGAAACGTCTAATGTTAGTCTCATGTTGTAATCTCTTGAATTACAGAAGTGGTGGAGAATTTCATGTTGTGTGGGTGGTTTTGTTTTGTTGGGGTTTGTTTTGCGTATTTGTTTTTTTTCTCCAGCGGGAGTGACCATTCTGATACTTAGCTGTCTGCAGTAAGATAACCTTGAAATGTACCGGGACCCAATGTGACTCTGTTTCCTTATTTCTCCAGAAGGCTCAGGGCTTTCAGCTTTTGTTGTAGTGTTGTGTAGTGTAGTGTTGTGTTTTGTGATTTAATTAGATTTTGAATTCCCTATCTTGACTATTCACTAGGTTTATCTTCAAAGTCCTCTTTCTCTGGGTCCAAGCTGGATTTGTAAAAGTGAAAAGGAAATAGAGGTTTTGGTCGTTTGGTTTGTCTCTTGGGTGATTTTAAAATATTTCTAATTACATGACAAAAATAAGTTGCTAAATGAAAAAAAAATTAGAGTTCAATAACTTTCACCTTACATAATCCCAAAACCTAGTATCAAACTTTTTATGGTAATAATGATGCTGTCAGTTTAGTAGAAAATACCTTGATAGCTTATTGCAGCCTAGGCTGCTGTCTGTTGTGTTGGCAAGCTCACAGGGCTTGCATGGAAATGTGAAGTGCTCTACAAAGAATTCAAGTAGAAAATGCTCACTCATCTCTCTTTAGAGATTCTAAGTTCCAGACGAAATTAGTAAAAATTTCAGCACTTAATTGGAGCAATTCAGTGCTTCTCTCCTGAATTCTCAAATATGCAGCTTGTGTGAATTGTTTTATTTAACACTTTCCCATCCGGTGACAATTCCAGTTATGTTGTCCTGATATGCATGTTACCAGCAAATTAGGTATTTATAGGACGTACTGTTTTCCAGCCTACTCATAAGTCTGATATTTCAGAAAACCCAAGTGTGGCCATTGGAGAGAGCTTGCTGGTTGCCTGACAAGAATTAATTTTGCTGCTTTTCAGCATTTCTGTCAGATAGAATAAGCTTTTTTTAAACTGCCAACATGACCTCAAAATTAGAACATGTAGGAAAATGCGTTTGGTTTTTGGTGAAAAGGAAATACTTTGGGCAAAATGCCATTTCAGTTTCTCATACAAAATGTAGTTGAGGAACTCTTATTCTTATCCTCCTCTGGGAATTAAGATTCCTGGTCAGAATAAATGTCTGATAAGGCGTCAGTCTCATGGCACCAGTAATGCCTGGGAGGAGAAGTCCAGCAGAATGCTCACATAAACAAATGTTATGATAAGGCAATTAGACTGCGGTTTCTCACAAGTGGTGCAGTGGTTGTGTGCTCTCCTCAGTCCTTGCTTTGCTATTCACTGAAGTTTTTGAGATTCAGAGTTACCTTGAGATCTTCAAAACTGACACGAGTCTTACTGCATCTACTTGGATCTGCTGAAGAATCTGTTGCCTCTTTTGGCAGAGCAGAGTATCTGTGTCCATTTTTCCCTCACTGGAGAGCAAGGTCGGGCACCTGGGCTGTAAGCCATGTGCTGACCAGATTTCTGCACTTTTCACTGAAGCAGCTGGAGCAGTGGTTTTGTTCATTGTGCTGTGACACTGCCAGTCTGCAGCAGGGACAAGAGTGGCTGTCTGTCTTTATGCGCTGAGGTGCCATGTAGAGATTTGCTGCAGTGTGTTTCACCTGCCCAAGGTGATTGAATGGCCTCCCTTGAAATTCTTCAGACTGATGCAGAGTCCTCTGTCTGTGGTTTGTGAAACAAAATACATAGTACAAAACTAATATTGCTGTATTGCCTCCCTAAGAATAGTGCTTTGCAACTCCTCTTAAAACTTTGAGAATTGCCTTTGCACATTCAGTGATTTTAAAATGGCTTATAGCTTGTAAAAAAACTAAAGTTTCTAGAAGAGTGTTGTGATTTAACCCCAGATGGCAACTAAACCCCATCCAGCTGCTTGCTCACTCTTCCCAGTGGGATGGGCAAGAGAATCAGAAGTGAAAACTTCATGGGTTGAGATAAAGATAGGTAAAACAAAAGCCACACAGGCAAGCAAAGCAAGAAATTAATGTAGTGCTTCCCATGGGTGGGCAGGCAGGTGTTTGGGCATCCCCAGGAGAGCAGGACTCTGTCACACAGTGTCTACTTGGGAGAATGAACACTGTCACTTTGAATGTTCCCTTCCCCCTTCCCCTTCCTCCTTCCCCCTTTCCCCTTCCCACAGTTTTGCATGGTGATATATGCTGTGGGCCATGCCTGTGGTCAGTTGGGCTCAGCTCTCCCAGCTGTGTCCCCTCACAACTTTTTGTGCCCTGCAGCCAGCTCAATGGTAGGGTGGGGTGAGAAGCAGAAAAGACCTTGACTTAGTGTAAACAGTCCTTAGCAAGAACTAAACCAATGTGTTATCAACATTTTGCTCAGCCTAAATCCAAAACACTGCACTGTACCAGCTACTGGGAAGAAAATTAACTGTCCCAGCTGAAAGCAGAACAGAGCTGCTTCAGCTTATTGAGTGGTAAGAAATGCACGTTTTTTATTTTGCACATGTTCTAATCTCTAAATCCACTCAAGTATATTTAAGAAAATATTTTATGTTCCTAGTTATGACAAGCATTTTATAGCTATGAAGGAATGAAGATAACGCTTCTTTATAGCTAGATAATAGTGATTGAGAATCCTTCAGCAAGTTCCCATGCCTGCACTTACACTGCTTGTTAGACCTCCTGACTGTTCTAGGTACCTGCTAGGGACACTTCCCTATAGCCTGTGGCGTACATCCCAGCCCATCACTTAATTTGCATCTGGATTTTGCTTGGAGTGTCACGCCTTGTTGCTTTCAAATGCTCAACAAGCAACTTTGAGCACAGTGAAAGTGCGTTTAGTGTGGCAGTTTTCTAATGTAGAAATACTTCAGGAATTATTTAC
>VRYO01001269.1:20888104-20972987 GCA_009812075.1 Sialia sialis | reverse complement strand
CTTATAATCGTGAAATTACTGTAATCATGAATGCTGAAAGAATGCTCCAGAATGCTGCAAGACTCAGGAATAATGGAATTCAAATGCCACCGAACTTGTGTGTGTGACTATCATGCTTATTTGCTCTTAAACAATTAACATCAGCACACTTAAGTTGCCCATATTGATATAATGGTGTTTTCTTTATCCTTGGGTACATCTTTATTACTTATCTTACAATATTTCTTTTAATAGATGATGGAAAGATGGAAGATTCTAGAGAAATTAGCCAGTATCATGCCACTGAGGGTATAGTGGGAACTGATCTGTTTAATTATCTGCTGCTTGAGGGAGAAAGTAACAGTTGCTAAATGAAGTTTTAGGGAGTCAGAAACAAAACGCGCACCTTTTTGTTATTGGAAATGGCTAAAGTGCACCATGTGATACAAAACAATTTAGTACTGTAATTAGTGGTGGGCAGTGATTTTCTGTAATGCTTTCAATTTCTGACTTTTGTTCAGCTTTGGAAGAGTTGCATTTTGACTTTAAACTTCTTAAGTGTCAGATGCCACAAACAGGAACGTGTTATTTTTCTCACCTATGTCATATAGTTTTGACTGGAAGATACTAGTTCTTTTCAAGGTTTAAAATGGCATTCCATCTGCTTTTAAAGAAGCTTTCATTCAAAGGCCAGCTATTGACACCTGTAAATACATTCTGTACTTTATTCAATCTAATGGAATATAAACATATGTAAACAAATTAGATTTTGTTGACTTGCATTCTACAACATCTTTTTTTTTCAGTCGAAATGAGATGTCATGATTGTGAGAAGGCTTATTTTTCAGTAAAGACAACCAAGAAGCCTTTCAGTATGTCTTCAATATCCCCCACTTTGTATCCCATATGATTTTATTTCTTTTTTTATTAGTAAGAATTTCTCTGATAGCTTTTTGGCTAATTGTAGTTTGAACCTAGTAAAGGTGAGCAAGTCTAAAGCATAGACTGGATTGTATATAGACATAGATACATAAAGGCATAGAGCATGCAAAGTTTTGAATTCTGGACTTCAAAAGTGTATTTGCAGCACTGTCTTCCCCCTTTGAAGAAGTGCATTTCTCAGTTGACTGTAAGAATTCTATCAGTAGACTAAGCAAGGGCTGGACTGTTCCCCTCAGTAAAAGCGTGAACCTATCTCTTGTACTTAATGAACAGCACAAGCACCTAATTTAGCAGTTTAGAGCTATGAATCCTTGCCTTGCATGAGTGCCTTGGAAGCTTTTGCTGTTGGTGTCCTGCTTGGTTGCTTTAGGTAGGTGTTTAAATTTGGGGAGGCAGGATTTCATGTGCATCACTCTTCAGAGCTTCTCTGTCAGCTATTTTAGGTAACCGTATGCTCCCAGTAATAGATATTTTTGGGTCTAATGCTTCAGTTGCTGTGGAAAGATGTTAAACAAATCATGTGGATTTGTGTTTTCTGTTTTGAAGTAAATATCCATCTTTCTCTGAATCTGTGTCCGAAATACTTTCCTGTCACAGGCCCCTTCCATTCATCTTTGCGAAAGCTCAGGTTTTCCACAGTGTCATTTGTCATGGTAGTGGTTGACCCCTAAATGTGTGTTGGTGACTATTTGCAGTATTCTTTTTTTCTTCTTCTAGGACGTGAAAATCTGAGAAATGAACAAATTACGGCAAAGCTTTAGGAGAAAGAAAGATGTCTATGTCCCAGAGGCCAGCAGGCCTCATCAGTGGCAGACTGATGAAGAAGGCGTTCGTACTGGCAAGTGTAGCTTTCCTGTTAAGGTAAGAGTTTCTGCCTTTCTTTTGGATATCCATGAATTATTATTTGGGGTTTTTTTGGCAAGTGTAAGCCAGAGAGATGCTTCATTACACACTGACCTATTTTACAGTCAGCTCTCATTGCAGAAGATGTGGCTTTTTCCTTAAAACCAGATGGCTCATGTAACAAATGCCTTGGAAGATCGGTCTGAGATATCCTACATTATTATCTACTTGGAGTAAATCACGTAGCTAGGTAGAGATGTAATACAATATTTGTCTTCATTTTTCTGGAAGATCAGAAATAGCTAGACCTTGTGGATTTCATGGAAAGGTACTTGGTTCTCTTTGTTAGAAGTGTAGTGGTTACAGTTTGACTTGCAAGGTAAATGCTGGGCTGTGCTTGGAAAGCAATCCTTCCTCTCTCTTGATAACTGAAAATATTTTCAAGTAACACCTGGGATTTCAACCTGTGTATGAGGTTAGAAGCACTTGCTAACTTCTGAGAATGTCTCTGTGCTACGATCTTGTGTGTGTGTATTACAGATTACTAATGCATATGAAACTGAAATTACCTTCTAAAATTCTGGTAACTCATTCCAGATTATCAGGGTATTATAAATAGGTATGTATTTCCTTTTTGTGTCCAATTCCCTTTCCTCTTTATTTAAGAAACAATCATTTAGTCGTTTATAATAATATTTAATATTAATACTTGATAAATACCAGCATAAAAATAAATATAAAATTTAGGGTGGCTTGTTGCATATGCCCCCCTTTGTTTCTCAAGGTACACTAATAATAGATCAACAATAGGTTGGAAGCAGATGATGCTTGAGGAAAGCTAATGGGTTAAATATCCGTGTTCAAGGAACACAGTCTATGGTTCTGGCACCTAAGGATCTTTCATTAGTTTTTCACTGTATTATGCGTAAAGTAATTCTGTCTGATAGATGTGATGTTGCTGGGTGGAATTCTTTAAACTGACTGTTGCATGTTTTGTGAAGTTCTGGATTGGTGTAGGTGTATGGTATGAGTTAACTTTCACACGAGGTTAATGCCCTGCTGTACCCTGCTAGAGTTGTTTGTGTGCTCTTACATTTACTCAAGTGTATACAATGTTTCTAATTCATGGCTGCTTGCTTATTTTTGTCTTGAGTTATTTTTCTGCGAAGAGGAAGGAACTGTAATTCAGTACTAAACAGAGATGGTCTTTTGCCAAAGCTTTGAAAGTAATTGCTCCCTGAAAGCTCAAACTTAGATTAAGGTTTAACACTGTCTAGGAGAGAACAGAGTTGTGATTTTGAGGACAGTGATTTTTTCATAGTTTAGGCATTACACAGGTTGAAAAGCAGAGTGCTCAATTTCTAGGCATTTAGTTTTATTCAAACTTTTTTAATCCTTTACTGAACACAAAGGGTGTGAACCACTTCACACTGTTAAAAGACTGACTTTTTTTAAACTCTCAGTCAGGACCTGCACTTCTAATGACAAGTGCTTCCTGTATTTAAATGAAGCATTCATCTATTCTGGGCACATGTACCCAAAGTCAAAAAAGGTTTTGGCCTATTCTGTGCTGAAGAGGCATAGAACTGGATGAATCTTTGCATCTTGTCATCATAATGGGACTTAGGTGCACTCATTAGTCTGCTTTTAATTGTAATTCACTGAATTAATTTAATTTATTTCTTGGAAAAAAATGCTTTTAAGGTAAATATAAGGGACATTTCTTGATTTGGTCAGAATGGCAGACTATTAATAATAGCTAAAGAACTTGCAATTAGCTGAAAACTTAAATTCAGAACAATTTGATATTAAGAGGAATTTTATCTTACTTGACTAGAATTTATTGTCCGAAATAGTGTACCTTGATATGGACATAGTGGAAATTTTTATAAGGCTTGAGATGCAGAGTGGGTGTTAACTGGTGTTTAATAGATAGAGACAGGAAGTATGCCATTGTGAGGGAACAAGATAAACCAGATGTAGAGTCATCACTTTAGTGGGTGGTACTGTATTTTGCTCTCAGAAAGAATAGAACTTTGTGCTATTGAAGGAGAGTATCCTGTTACGCCTGTCTTGGGTATTTTTTGGGAATTCATACATTCCAGGAAAAGTATGCAGTCTCCTACGTCCTTAAATATATAATGGGGTGACTTTTCTTCCTGATGCTCTTCAGTGGAGCAGGACAAAGTGAGATATTTTGGAAAGAATGTTTAATTAATAGAAATGCATTCAAATCTGAAAAATGGTGAATATACCTGAATTTTCTTTAAGTTTTGCAGTGGGAATTCCAAAATGGTCTGTTGTCTGTAGTGTAACTGCTCAACCACACTTGAATATGTTGAGGAGGAGCGGGGGCGGGAACAGGATTAGCCTGTTCTCACTTACTATGATCTTCCTTGCCCGCTCTCTAAAAATCATCATCTGTAATTCTCTGGAGCTCAAAGTATAACTGAGTAGCAAGACCAGAACCTGGCTTTTGCAGGGTTGGTGAAGACTTCGTCTGTACTCAGTGAAGACCTGAGAATTCTTAATAAATATTGCTGCAGCTGTCTGTAGGATTTTCTGTTGGAAAGAGAAATACATGAGTCTAGTGTGGTAGCAGATAAGTTGTGGGCTTTGTTTCTTCTAATGCTTGCCATTTTATTTAGGTAAAACTCTAATTTTATTTTTTTTTTTGAGATAGAGAAGAATAGTGCAAATATGTAAGGGAATGTTTGTTTTTGGTTTCTCTTGTAAAAAAATCTCTTTAATTGATTTGGTTTTTTAACTTCTTGCCTTTGGGCATTTATATTTTGCCTAGAGCTTGGGTATTTGTAGAGTGCTACCACAAATTTATCCTTTTTTAGACATTACAGAGCATATGGAAATGCTTTGAAAGTCATGTTACAAACAGGATTTCATCTTGCCTTCAGACTTGACTCTGTTAGTGTTGGACAGGGACTCCAATAGCTGCGCATTCATGGTGCTTGAAGGATGCTGTACTGCAAACAGATCTAATGTTATTGAAAGATTTTCTATGTTGGCATGTTTCTTGAAGTTCTTCCTGTGCTATGTCCACAGCTGATCCTTATTGTTAAAGTCCTTAAGTGTTCTGTTGGATTTAGAGCAAATCTGATACATCTATGGATCTTCTTCCCTTTGGGAGAGAAGATGCTCTCTGGAAAGTACAGCCAAAATTCCTGTTACGTTCCTTTATGTTGCTTTAAAATTCAGGAAAGTAAATTTGATTTACAGTTGGTTCTCTCCAGTGCTTGTGCTCATAAATTTGGAGGCGGTGATAATCATGAATGAATACTGTTCCTTTTAGTCAATAGCACTCCTTTTTGTTAGCAGCCTGTGTTTTTCTGCTAATTGGTGAGGCTGTGTTGCATGTAGCCAGGTATTGATGACATTTTCACAATCATCTTAGTGTGTGTAGATATAATTACAGGTAGTTCTTCTGTGTTGGAAATCTAACCACACCTGAGGTGGTAAGCTGACACTCAAAGATAGGGCTGTCCCATGGCTGCTGACTTTCCTGTAGTGCTCTTCTGTGGAAACTGCTTTGAATCCACTAAAGTTAGATTGAAAGAAGAGCCAAGGAGAGACAGGTCCTGTCAGCAAAGGTATGAAAAGGATGTTGAACTTGTGTTTAGAAAAGTGATTTGCTATTTTGCTATTCCATTGGGAACTTAAATGATGTTGCTCTCCTAACTTTGGTGGTATGGAGGCATAATACCTTGCAGCTTTTATAGGTGTTCAGCAAGAGTTGTCCCATTATTAAATATGGCACTGATACATCTGGCAGTCTGTGCAGAAGTCTGTTTTCAGGGACAAATTCTTTTCCACTGTCCTAACAAACTGAAGGGTAAATACTGTTTCAGTAGTGAATCCTTCCTCTGAGAGAAAAACTGTACCAGATACATGCAGTATATAGGGTTGTTAGATTAAGAGATTGTATTTGAAACTATTTAGAAGTTGAATATTCTAAGCTGTGCTTGTCAGTGCTATAATTTATTTGTACAATTTTATAAATTAGAATTGGAACAAAGGAAGTTCATTGACATACACATTTTCAAACTTGCTTTCTTGCTCCAGACACTACCTCACTGAAAACATGCAGCTGTTCTGTGGTATAATGACTAAAATATTTGATATTAGGGCTTCTTTTGTGTGAAAAGCCTTTTTGAGTTTCCCTCTGGGTAAGTGGTTTTCATTCATACAAATGCTCTTTGGAGTAACTGGCC
The DNA here is from genome assembly GCA_009812075.1 of Sialia sialis. Lineage (NCBI taxonomy): Eukaryota > Metazoa > Chordata > Aves > Passeriformes > Turdidae > Sialia > Sialia sialis. The sequence continues at coordinate 20,966,997 of VRYO01001269.1, read as the reverse complement.
TGTGAAATTTGTATCAGAAAAATTAGGTCATTTCCTTCTACCTAAGAGAACTAAACAAATAAACCATTTGCAAATTCTTGATGGTTCTGATCAAAGGATGTGTTGAACAGAATATTAACAGCTGGTTACTACCTGTTTTTTCTAGAAGACACAGCAGTTGTGTGTATCTTGGATAACTTAATTAGTTTTGTTCTGTTACTTCCAAGTTCTTGGTAGTCAGTCCCTTCTGACCTTAAGCCATCTAAGGCTACTGTATGTATCACCTGCAAGTTTACTTGCATTTTTTTATTTGACCTGAAAGACTGAAGATGTTGGTGAAAAAGCTGGTGTGGAAGAGTAACAAACCACATCTCTGTCTCTAGCATCCAGGGTTTGCTGCTGAGTACCTGGTATCATTGGAATTAGCCTTTTCACTGAATTTGGTTTCTGTGTTAATGTTGACAAATAACAATTGTATGGATATAGTTGTACTTTTATATCTAAAAGAATTTTACTTTCAGAACAAGTGCTCTTGAGCTGTTTCCTGTCTAATCCTTCCTTTAATGGGAGATGTTTGAAGACAGTGTTCTGCTTTGTGTTCAAGAAGAGACAGAAGGAAAGGAAACAACTAGCACAAGCCCTGTAGAGTACCCTCACTGAGCACCTGTGAATGCCAGTTCTCATCCCTGGGGTCCCTGTAGAGCTGTGCATGGCACTGCTGAAACCACCATCAGTAGGAGCTAGGCCAGTTCAGTCACTTTGCCTTGTCCTCTCATACCACTCGTTGCTGCCCAGGTGTCCTGTTTGGTTTTGGAATTTGCACATTGAACTTTATTGCTTAATGTCACATTTATGAATCTCATATAAAAATAACTTCTTATATTTAATAAGTTTATAAATACAGCTTGCATTCTGTTTCTCCAGGTCAGAAAGACTGGGAGCAGCATAGGTGACTGTGGCTTTTATTTAATGTCTTAAATGCACTTCTAGTTTGAAATAATAGCTGTGAAAGAATTTACCAGCGTGATGCTGAAGTGCCTTTAAGTTAAGCATGTGATATTTTTCACTGTGAAAGCCTGAGGTACTTGAATAGTCTTTGGAAACTATGTTAAGTATTTTTAAGAAGTTAATGTGACAAATCTGCTGATTTCTGAAATGTTGTACAGCATTACACATTAAACACTAGAAATCTCTACCTCTGAAGGCATGAGCTGATGTTAGCAATGAACAGTAAACATTCCTATGGAATGCTAACCCTCAGCAAGCAATGGCATATTTAAAAACTCTTGCAGCATTTAACATCACAGGAAAAAAGCTGGAAGACAGCAATTATGAAATACGCTGATTATAATGGAAGGTGTGAAGCTTACCTCCAATATATTCCTATGCATTTTTGTCATGGCTAAATGGAATGTAAGGCAATTCCTAATCTTTAAACTTTTCACCCTAGTGTCCAACCCCTAGTTTTGTTTGAATAGCCTTACAAACAGGAAGTTTTAAATGAAGCTTCTTGCTGAGTTTTAAAAACCTTCTGCCTTTGGCAAAGGTGAAATTCCTAAATAGTTTTATAAATTACAGGTTGTTTTAAAGATATGACAATTAAAATTGTTTGGATTGCCTTGCAGAAATATTTATTTTAGATGTAATTTAGCTGTTGGAAGTAAAAAAGTTTTCATTGGGTTATACTTTTTAATTGTTTTTTTAAATTAGGAGATCCCTGGTGTTGTACATGGAAACTGAATTTTTTCAGGAGTTGAAGAAAAGATACAGTGTGCACCTGTGCAGTTCAGTGTGTATAAGGCTTTGTGTTATCAAGCCTTTATTTTCCTTTGTATTTTCTTTTCTTTTTAAAAAAGAAAGTATTAAATTTATTAAATAGTCCTGAATTCCTGGGAAAATAGGAATTGCACATCAGAGCATACAGTTGAAAACCAAAGTCTGACAGTACATACATAAAGCTGTGAAGGGACTAGGAGAAATAGTGTGTTTAGCTATATCAAGGGAAATTAGCAATAAAAACCTCAGCAAAATTACATCTCTTTCTACAGTGAGACATGTAAACTACAGGGTAGAAGGTCTAGCCTATTGATCTCCAGTTACAGAAATGTCATAATACTTCAAGGCTGATTTCTCTGATGCAGATGTGGAAGTAGATCCTGCCCTAAAGCAAGTTCTGTCCTACATAACCTTCTGAGTTCCCGCTCTGCTTCATTTTAGGGATTTGTAAGAAAATGAAGAATATATAGCATTTGTACATCCTGTATTGAGCTTCTTTATTGCATCTTCAGTACTCCTGACTCACAGTGTTGTTTCTGTTGACAATGATAAAGGTCATGTGAGAACCAGGATGTGAAATGCACAGTGTGGCTCTTAGGTGAATGTGATGTAAAAAAATAGGGAGAACTACTAGTATAGATACTGCTTTAGAGTCTTTTGATCCTCATTATTCAGAGACATTTAGAAGTCGTAGGCTGCTGTGGTTCCTGTTTTGGGAAATTTAACAAGTTGGTGAGACATTTTGATTGCTGGTGACATGTGTAGCATCCTAACTAATCTGTGCCTTTGACTTACCAAAATTAAACTTTGTTGATGCTTAATCCTAGAATTTTTGTTGTCTGTGCTTCTACAGCTTTGCCTGAGCAAACATCTGTTTCAAACTAATACATTTAGAAAGCAGGAGCGTGAGTGTGAAAGGAGATAAATAAAATATTGGACATTGGAATGTAAATTTTAGAAGTTAGTGGAAAAGGAGCTCAGCTTTAAGATATATCCAGGATTTCTGGATTTAAGCATATGTCTACTTGCAAGACAGCATTTCACACTGAAACTTTGGTGCTCAGGCTTTAATTCTTGAGCAGTGCTAATTCTGGAAGCATATCTACACATGCAGATGTCAAGTAGTCAGTCTTACTGTTGCAAATAATACCCCAGAACTTACAGAGAGGAAGATGGAGGAATGTTGTTGCCTCTAGGAAAAATACCAAGAAGTGCTGGTGTGCTTTCTGTATGGCAGCTCATTTCCCAGCATGGGATACCTCGGCCAAGACGTCAAGTAAGCTCATTTCCTGTGTCCGTCTAGTTTCAAATGTGATCCAAAGAACCTGATCTGTTACTGCAAATAAAACAGCGCTTGTGAACATCTGCTGATACAGAGGGAACTTCAATTATTTGTGTAGCCGAGTCTGTTTCAAAGTGAGACTGTAAAAGCATATTGCCAGACTTGAATAAACAGAACTGGCTTGAGCGAGTTGTCAGGTTGAAGGAGCTTTGGTGAAGGATCTTCTTTTTGCCAGCTGTTGTTGTTGAACTTTGAAATTTTGAAAACTGAGTCAGCCAAGTAGTTGTGAGAGAAATGAAAACAACGAAGATCAGGGCAGAATTGCTTGTACTGGGACAGAGATGGTGTTTAATTTCTGACCTGATATTTTGGCCCTTGATGTTTTAGTAGGAGCAATTTCAATAGCATGTATTTGGGAGATGACAGTAAGAAAAGTTCACCAGAAACACTTGTTATGGTAACTTGAATGGTTGGTTTTTAGATGAAGTTGGAAAAAGTTTAAAATGTTGAAAAAGAATCAAGTTTCTCAAGCACTTTTCAAATTCTAAGATGCTTTGCTATGTGGCAGTTTAACTTTTTCCTGTGTTGGTTTATGTTTGGTTTGAGATTGATACCAAACATCACCTTCAGTGAAAGAGAACATAAAAATCAGTGATGAAGAGTTTTTGGTTTCTGTTTCATTTGCTGTACCCTAATCTCATCTCCTTTTTGCTAAAAATGTTAATGTAAGCAGTGCTTTTATTTAGTAATGTTTGCATTAAGGACTTTTCTCCAACAGCCCCGAAAGTGTTTTATTTAGATTAGTACTTTTATGTTATGTTACTCTGTATGTGGACTCTGCCCACATGGATTTTAGCTTTCTGTAAAAGCACTGATGGTTAATTTCTGGTATAACGATTAAATCTCTTACAGAACAACTTATGTCTTTGTATTGCTGATGTCATGACTATCATTCACTGGTTGCTATGGAAATTAAGTAGGAGTGCATTCAATATTAATACTGCATTCCTGCTATGTGCATTTTCCTGATGGAAAAGTACTCACTTTCTCCAGGAATGCTAGCTGCAACAATCCCTCTGATAAGAAATGCTCTTTGCAAATATGTCCTGGGTGCTCTTTTCCTTACTGTTCCCAAAGTCATCATTGTATGGCTTAGGCAGTTCACGTTGGGTTTTGTGTACCCAGTACTTATGTGTCCCAGGCCTTGAGTGTGTTTGGGATGATATGCTGTCATGGATTTGCATGAGACTTTACTTATGTAGGACAGTTGCTCCCCAGCCACTTCAACAGTATGTCTCTTATCCTTTAGTTTGAAAGGGAAGTTCCTTTCAAAGATCCTGAAAGGTTGTGTATAGAAGTGTGGGATTTGTGTATCTGCTTTAAAGTGGTTTCCATGTAATCTCTTTCTGGCAATGTAACAACTGTTTAACAATACTTTATTTTTCTGACATCCTGAATTCTGGTGTTTAACTTTCGTTTCAGACTCTTAACTAGTAGCTGCAATTCCTCTATTAAATTTTGAAATGTCACTCATAAAATGTAGTAAGTGGAACCATTATTTCAAATTTAAGGCTAGATTGAGAAAGATTTACAATTTAGCGCTTTGGTCTAAAATATAAAGCAGAGGTTCAGTTTTGACAGAGTTTTTTGCCAGTCTTCTTGAGGAAATGTTTTTGTCTTTGATTACAATCCATTAAAAGCCAGATAAATAGTGTAGCACTGGTTAAATACAGAAGCTGTCTGTATCTACTCTCAGACTGATGAAAGAAGCTTGAAGGGGACCTGCTGCTTAAGGGCATTTGACTGTGAGAAGAAGAGGACCACAGCATTCTGGTAATAGAATTTAAATTTATTTTTACAAGAAAGAAGAGTATACTGGCATGTATAAGCAATTAACACACCACCACTCCATCCCAGAAAAATTAAAAACCAAAGCGAGAAGAATTTTGAAATTGGCTGTAAAATGTTCAACACCAGTGCTAATGATGAGCTTTTGGCTTCTGCAAAACTGGCTTCTGTAATGGCAAGAACAAGGTTTTTTTCCTTTTTTTATGAAGGGCTCAAAGTGTAACATGTAAATGCAAACAAAGTACCTTTTGTCCTCTATATCATAAAGAAGTATTGTATGACAGTGTAATTTATTTTATAATTCAGAATTGATTGATGCTTAATGAGGTCTGTGGATTGTACCCCTTTGGTGTGGATAGATGCACTTGATATGTGTAATAATGTCTCCATTCACAGGAGTGGAAGCAGTATTGAAAACAGCAGCTAAACTTGCTGTCTCCAGCAGCAGTGGCATGACTGATTGCTGGAAGTTGGAACATGGAACTTGAATGGAGGTTTGGCAACACAGGGGAGAATGGTTGTCTGTTTTGCAGTGTGACATGAGGCAATATTTACCCTGCTCTGTTTCTCCCTTTTCCAAGCAAAAGGCAGGTTGCCAAGTACAGGGGCTGAATGGTTTGAATCTTCAGTTGGAAATATTCTGGCTACACTGAAGTAAATGGGATGTGCAGATAGGTCAGGAAATCTGGAAGTTGCCCTCTATATGGATGATACAAATGGTCATGCAAACTAGAAGGTTCATTCCTTACACTTATTTTTTTTCCTGTCCAGTATAAACCTCAGACTTGTTCCTGTCTATATCACTCTCTAAAGAGAAGTTACTAAACCCAAAACTTTCTCATGACAAATGTATAACAGAATTTGTGCATCTCTGGAACTTCTCCCAGAGAAGTCATGGCACAACTGAGTAGTTGATGATGTACATATGTACTTCCAGACGCATAGTAATTGCATCTTTAGTGGTTACTGTTTGTGTATTTTTAGGATTAAAATGTTCTACTTCGTGTTCTGGAGAAATGAACAAGATCTTGCGCAAGTTTTCAGCAAGCTCAGCTGGGGGAGTGCAGTTGCTGTTTTGGCAGCTCTAGCATTCAATTATAAGGCTTCAGCCTCACAGAGCTTATTTTGAAAAAGCTCTAAAGAGTCAGATCTCTTTTATTTACCTTCTAATTTCAGTGCAGTTTATTTTTCAAGCTGTTCTCGAGCTGTGAGGGCTGATTTAAATGAAATTCTTCCAGAATTCTTCCATCCACATTTAACTCAGTTTAAAAAAAATGCCACATACTGAGATTGTGCTAAAGCTCTCTGTCACTTAGGATATAGTGAATCTTTCAGCAGTTCAATGATATATAGAGCTTCCTCTTCTGGAGCATCTTGTCTTGCATGAAAAAATCTCAACTTCTCAATTTTTATTAAATCTTTGAAACAATTTTGATTTTCTCCATATAGTTGAATCTCTTAATCTGAGGGTGCTTCAGTATGGTACTGTGAGTGAAATGGTTTTTTTTGTCCAAGTCTAGTATCCTAGTTAATGAAAGGAAATCTAGGAGATTTCAAATAACTCATGACAGAATAGTCTGTTATAGAGTGCAACTTCTTAATAGGTTATTAAACTTGTTTTTAATAAACTGCATTAAATGACACAAGCATCGATTCTGAATATTTCTGATATTTTAAAGCCACTTTTTCACTTATTCACTCTCTAGCCAGCTAGAATCTAAAAGCTGAATTGAGTACAACTCTTACAATGGCAAGTAAGTTGGGGAAAGGTTCTTTTGCCTATAGCTCTTACTACAAAACTTCAGAAAGGTTTTGAGAGTTTCTTCAAGAGTTAAGTACTTTGAAGAAGGATATTAATTTTTCTGCGAGAACACTTCCTTTCACTGTCAAAAAAACCTATGATGGGAAAAGGCAGGGAGATTGGAGAAATTAAAGCTGGAAATCCGAGTGTAAAACTGTCCATGGTAACCTGAACACTACACTCCTGTCGTATTTCTTGCAACTGGTTTCTCTATAGACTAATATTATTTTGGGTTGTAAATCTAAAAGCTTGACATTTCTATTCACTGTTGTGTTGTTAAGGGTTTTTTTAAAGTAGTGTTTGGTGAGATGAATATATGGGAAACAGGTGTTTTTTGGTTTGTTTTTTTTTAAAGCGCTCTTTGTAAGGATGATGAAAGTCTCAGTATCTACGTAACAGCCTGTTGTTTTAGTGAAGATAAACAATTTTGGTTTGCAGTTTTAATAAAGGAGGTGGGAAAATTTCTCATATTTGGACATTACCATTCAAAAATATTTGGTCATCTTACTGTGTAGTGTAGTTTGGTTTTCAGTATTAAATATATTTATCATTATCCAAAAATAATTTATTCACCATCATCTCTATATTGATGTAAGGTTTTCATACTATGCTAGTAAAAAAAATTACTAAAGTTCACAATGAATAAACAGGAGAGCAGTTTTCAATACTTTTCAATTACATATTTTTCCCTGGGTAAGGAAAGTCTGTCTTTCCCTCCAGATTTCTAGTTGTATTACACTTTTCTGCTGATGCTGGTGTTCCCATAGATATACACAGTGAAACCTCCAAATGCAGGTTTAAAAGAGGGCTGGTAATGTCTGTCGCATCAGCTGTGCTAAGTTCAGAGCTTGGATTCATCAAAACCCTGGGAGTTTAAGGAGCTGCTATTAACCTTTTCTCCCCATACTCTTTCATGCAGTACTTGGGACATGTGGAAGTGGACGAGTCCAGAGGAATGCATATCTGTGAAGATGCTGTGAAGAGGCTGAAATCTGTATGTATAATTGTTGAATGGAAACTTTGGCTTTGGGGTGTGATGTTACTGGGAAAGGTCTGTTTGGAGCAGGGCTCCAGCTAAAGACTGAACTTTTGACCCATGTTAGGAGAACAGTTGGCCAGTTTGAGAGCACTGCTGCTCTTGGGGGACGTGCTAATCTGATGATGAGAGGGAGAGTTACAACTGTTCTTTCTGCTTGCAGAAACTATTTGCAAAACAAATGTGTAAAAGTTCTCTATGACCTTTCAGGCTAAGTTGGTACCCACATGGGACTTCAACCATTGTTTTTTAACAGCTTTTCCCTCTCTCTCTCTCTTCTTCTCCCCCTCTCTCTCTTTCCCTCTGTTGCCTGCCACTTTAATAGTGACTTAATTCACCATTATTATACAAAATATTACTTGTTTTAGGATGCTTTTTTTTTTTCTAATGCACTGCAGCATTGTAGTCATGCATGAAATAATCTGGCTTGCATCTGCTCAAAGTGGCCTAAAGGCTGCCTAATTCTGATATGTCATGAAGTGGGCTGCTCTTAGTTTGGCTTCTGTGAACGTTTGCTCCCGTAAATGGCACTCGTTCAAAGCTCTTTGTATTTCTGTGGCTCATTTGAAGAGGTCTTGTCATCTCTTTCCTGCAGTAATAATACCACAAAATCCTGCGGAAATAGCCAACTCCAGAAAGGCAGTGATCAGTCTGTCAAGGAACTGAGGCTTTAACATCATTGGAAAGAGCAGGAGAAAGGACATTAAAAACTTGAATTTCTAATAGAGAACTGCAGTCCTTGTCTTCACTTCTCTTATATGTTTTATCTATGTATATTCTTCAGTATGCATTCAGTGGAAGAAATCCTTGTATTCTTGCAGCTCAACAAAATCCATCAAGTCCATCAAGCCCTTCTACTGCACTTTTTCTGATTTAAAATGTGTGCCACTGGACATCCCTTTTCTTTCCTCACCTGAGAACTCAAATGGTTTCCATCTGAACTGGTTTTTCCCTTCTTCCTAGCACACAGGAAAGGATTATAAGTTATCTTTTCTGCCTTCTGTTGTGCTTTAAAGTTTGTGAATTCATTTAATGCTCTGATTAAAATCAAGTCTTTTCATTCTTTTCTTTCTCAGCTAATGTATAGTAACCTGTTAAAGCTACATCCCATCTGTTCCCATTCAGTCCATAGTAATTAGTGATTGATTTTTATTAAAAAGGGCCACACAAAATATAAATGAGTTTCTTTGTTCTGTGGATTTAGTTTATGTACCTAAAAGCACAAATGCTGACTGCATAATCAATTGTATCAGTTTTTGTCTCTTTCTGATTTTTATTTTCTCAGAATACTTTTCTGTTAGCAGACCAAATAGCACTGCAGTATCTACTTTGTGCAATTTCTTTCATTCTCTTCCCTGGGGAGCTATGCTGTGAAGTAGCTGTTCTTTAGTTTATAAAAATCTCACAATTTCATGAGCCAGCTAAGTGTAGCTAAGCTTATAATTCATGAGACATAGTAAAAGCATAGCACTCAGTTTCTCCTGAAATCTAGATTTCTAGGATTGTGATTCTTGATCACATGAATTATTGATTCAAACGTCAGACTTGGATATCTGACTTTTACAGTTAGTCAGCATTTCCTGAAAGTAAATAATTAAATTTCCCTAATCCATGTTATGTCATTTTTCCAAATTGTGGATGGCATGAATTTACCCGTTCTCTTAAATTAACATTTTTCTTCAGATAATTCTGATTTTTTTCTGCTGTGTGATGTCTATGTGTACACCAGATACGAATGTGCATCTCTTACAATTGCTGTTTGTGTCCTTTGTCAGTGTTGAAAGTTGAGAAGTAGAGGTGAAATTCTCTTTGTGCCCCAAGTAATCTGATTACTGAAATTACTTTGTGTGCTTTAGTTGCTAGACTCTATCAGATCCAAGGTCTATTTGGAGCTGCTCGCTGCAATTCAAGTCCTGCCCCTCACCCCCAGCATGTGGGTTTTAAACCAGGGGCATTTCCTTAGGACATCACCATTACCAAAAGCTCTGTTCTGTACAAGACACTCTTAATTTAGCAGAAGCCAAACACTGGGTGATATTTCAACCTGTGAAGAATGGGATAAGAAAACAGTTCGTTCTTCTGGTAGTCCCTTGCTTTTACATTACTTAGTCATTTTGATGGGCTTTCTGTTGGTTTTGAAAGAATTACAAGTTTGAGTTGCAGTGCTCAAACTGAAAGACTTGCTTAAGGGAAATTGGGCTTCACTTTTAATGTGGTTAAATGGCATTAAAATGTATGTGGGCTATTTTAAACTTCATTCTGTGAAGGTAAGGTGTAGGTTTTATAAATCCAGTCAATAAAAATTAGAATTGTTGAAATATTTGTATCCTGTAGCTTCCAAAAATTAAGTTCTATCTGTCTTTTCTTATTCTAATAGATATATTTTTGCCTCTTAATTCTTGCTGTACAACAGTTAGCAATTCATTTGGGAAACTGAAGAGTTGTCTTTTATAGGACTGACTGCTGGATTTGAAAAGATTTTGTGTGATTTGCTAGAATATAGAACAGTGTTAATCTTGACTTTAGGAATAGTTTAATTACTGCTTTGCTTTTCAAAAGAAAAGGTGCAAACAAATCTCTCTGTCTCTTTATTGTGGGAAATAACCTTTCAGGGATTTTTTAATTACCTGCTCCTTTAATGGGTGTAATTGTTTTTGAGTGCTGCATCTTGCAGAACTTGCAAACAACTGATGGGTGAGCATTTTATTCAGACATGGCTTAGTTAACTACTGAGTACAAGAAGCCACTTCTAGCTCAAGAATCGCTCATCCACACTGTACTCTGTTGTTATAGTTTTATAGCTGTGAAACTGCACACCAACAATGCTGTAATTTTCCGTCTGATGAAATGGCATCACAGTCTCATTAACAGATCAAAAACCCTCATATTCAGCTATTAGTCTATTATTAACATAGTCTTATCAACAAAATTTACACTTTTCCTTAATGGAGTATTACCAATGTAGCTTACATTATTCCCTTAGTGGAGATATAGTGCTAGCTTTTTATACATTTAATATCTGATACGATTCTTATAGGTAGACATGAATTTAAAATATTTAGTGCCAACTGGAAAGTAACTTTAAGGGCCTTGTTAAGTGTATTTGGCTCAGGTGTGGGAACATCATGTAAAGACAAAATTGTACTCTCTCATGTCATATTTTGATTTTAAATCAGCTTTAGCTTGTAGTATTGGTTTCTAACTTGCCACTTTTTGTTTTAAATTATGCATTTGTTTTAATATATGTTCTTGTTTTAGCAGGTAAAGAGACATAACTTAATATTTTTTAAAAAATGCATTAGTTATCTCTAAACTACATTAACATAGTGTTGTTTAAAACCCATTTTGCATGATGCCTTTTCCATTAACCTTGTCTAGTTTATCTAAAAAATAATCTTGTTTAACAAGCACTTTTCTGAGAGTAAAATTAACCATCACCTAAAAATGAGGTAGCTTCTGGTGAATCTTTAGCTTTTGCTGTCTTTAAAAAGCTATTATTTAGTGTAATGCAGTAGTCATTGCTCAACTTGGCAGCAGCATCCAACCCCTTCTCATTATGTACACTACATTGTGATTAATCCATTAGTTCCCCTCCTAGTGTTCAGCATATCCTGTCCAAATACATAACTGTTCCTGCCTCCAAAAGTGCTTAAGTTTTTCAGCTGACTGAGCACGGAGATGTTCTGTACACAGTGTCTGAGTTGATGTAAATATGTTACAGGTACTTGGTAAAACTCTCTGTGGAAGGACATTGGGCAGAGAGGGACACACCAGCAGGGCCAGGAAACACAAAGTTGAGATGGATACTCCCTCCTTAACTTGATGTTTCCTGGCTTTTGTTGCCTTGCATCAGAACCATAGCTTTGATTTAAATATAACCTTGTTTATCAATAATTCTTCAGACACTGCCTCAGGATGTTTGCGGCAATACTTTTAATATTGTAGTATCAGTGATGAACAGGTTGGAGTTGCACAGTGTAAATGTGGGGTCAGGGGCTGTCACAGAGACACTCCCTGTCTCTTCTGCAATTCTCCACCTCTTCATTAATGCTATGCCAGAGCTTTCTTACAAGTGAAGTAATTTGGAAAGACGGCAGGAACAGCTCTGTGCTTCACGTTGGCTTCCCACACACGTGGAGCAGCATGTGGCTGTGCTCGCAGAGCAGCAGGCCTGGTGAAGTCTCCTCTCGTGTAGTTCACTTTCCACAGTCTGGTAACAAAATAAAGCTAGTAAACTAAACTGCATGCAAATATACTTAAAATTGTGTGCTGGCTTTTTCTTAATGTGGATTGGGCAGTCGGTATAATCGCTTTCCTGAAGAAATTTAGGAAATTGTAGTTCAGCCTTTGGTATCTTTGCACTTGCCTAACTGTCTCTGCCTGCCTGAGCTGATTTTAAAGGCTGTTCAACCTATCAATTCAGAGTTGTAGAATGAATAACTAGTATTTGTATAAATATTGCATAAAGCCTTGGAAGACTTTAGAGAAAGTGAAGGGGTCTCATTTGTATTTGAGTTTTACCACAAGGTTACCATGAAATCCCTTGCTCTTCAGAGAAGACCATGTAAGATGTGAAGCGTAAGAGTAGCATGTAAGGCAGAGCAACAAACAGATGGAACAAAATGCTGCAGTACTTACCCCTTACTTATCAGCTATAGATGCTTCTCCAACATGCAGAACATGAGCTTTGGGGAAGAGTGATCAATACAGAGCAAACTAGACTGCAGTTCTGGAGTTAGAACTTTGCATTTCACAAGAGCCTGTATGGTATTTTACTTGTTTAACCACCATGTCTGCTGCCAAGTTTGGTTCATAACCTAACCAAAAGGGACTAAACAAGGGGGAGTGAAAATAAAGTAACCACTTTGCATGAAATTGGGGCTGAGGTTTTCTTCTTTCCACCAATTTCAGGGCAGTAGCTTATTAGAATTGTGTGTGTACCCTTTGATCTGCATTTTCATAGGATTATTTTCACATTTGCCTGTCGCACCTTCTCATGGATAACTCTAAAAACCCCTTCCTTTCCCTCCAAACCCTATTCTTGTGTGTGCTTGTTGGTTTGAAAACCCTGGGACATTTTAGCTACCTACAGTAATAGCGCTCGACTTGTCCCCCCTGTTCCTCCAGGAAAGGAAGTTCTTCAAAGGCTTCTTTGGAAAAGTAAGTTTAATGCCTTGTTTGTGCTTGCACTATAAGGAGTTACATCCCTGGTATAGCACTGCCATAAAATCAGGGTGTTGAAAGTTCCTTAATCAGTTTCAGAATATTTGCTTCTAAAACATACTTGGAAATACTTTGGTCAAAGAATGTGGTTTCAAAAGTGACCTGAAACAGAAACTTGTGGGCTGTATCAGAAATTCAGTGTTCTGAAGTCATTTGGTATTCCTGGGGGAAAAAAATAATTGTTTTTTTAACCCTTAAACTTGTGCCAACCTACATCACCTGAGCAAATACCTACAGAACAGTTGATGTCTGTGCTGTGTAAGTGCTTCATGCTCAGCTGCCTGGCAGCATGAGTTGATCCCCAAATATTAGCACTGGGAGAAAGCAATGAGCCATCTCTTAAGCCTTCCTTTTTTGAGCACAGTCCCAATTCAAAGGTATGTGAAGATGAGATCAGGCATTTGCCTGTTATGTTTTCCTAATTTCAGCTCAATCTCCAGTTTCTATAATTGCTCCTGTTTTCACAAGGACAATGTCTTAGATAAAAAGGGAAGCAACTCTGTCCTTATTAAGAATGTGCTGCACTGGTGGCTGGGTGGTTTTATTCCTGCTGCCTACATTTCTGCAAGGCAGAAAGTCCACTCTCTCTTTTACCTCTCATCTGTTTCCTACCTCTGTGTTTAAAATTCCTATAAAATATTTTAATCCAGATTTCATAGGGAGTTATTATAAGATAATGGCTTCCGAAGTATCTTGTTACAAAATTAAACTTTGCTTAAATAGAAACTAACGGGTTTGTAACATTCATACATACTGAAGTCTTTTGAAGCAGATTATTCTCTGGTCATGGATTGGTTTTGGCTTTACTTGGGGAGTAAAGTAAGGTTTTTGTAGCTGATCCTTTTTCACCATTCACTCAGTGGTGCATGTCACACAGGGACATCTGTTTTTCCACTTCTGGTCTCTTCCTGTGATCTGGGAAAGCACACATCCGAAGGGTAGTGATGGTGAAGGGCTAAAGTACAGAAGATGGCAAATCTGTCAGATTAGTGAGAACAGTTCTGTATAAAAATCAAATCTTGGAGTTGGAATCTAGAAACACCAGACCCAAAGTGCTAAATTGGAAATAAAACAGCCTCCCACCTCAACCTGATTAGATATGTTAGTTTTTTCTCTACTTGTCATTTCTAACTTAGAGTAGGGTACATAAGAAAGCAAAGATGTAAAAGGAAAGGCATTACTTAGGTAAAAGTCTTTCTTTGACTTTTTAAATTATTAAATATGCCATCTTCCCTATTACATCTTAATGAAGTACTGGTACTTCACCACAGCATTTTTTATTTCCTTTCTTTTGTATTATAATATTTTGACAAAGAAGGACCTACTTCTACTTCAGATTGCGAATTTCATTAATTAGCACTGAAGCCACTTAAATCCATAGTGTTTAGGTATCCCCACAGTACCAACGGTGCAGTATCTTTATTACAGCTTTGGCCTACAACAGGAGCCCACATCTAGGGAAATCTGCAGAAAAAGGGACAGCTGTTCTCTTATTAATAATTGAGAAATACTAATAACTCTAATATCTTTTGGCTGTCTCATCTATAATTTCTCCCCAGATGCCTTGCATTGGGATTAATATAATATTCCAAACTGCAGAGCTATTTGAAAGAATCAGCAGCTTTCAGAAAGTCAGTCTAGACATGTTTGCTGCTTTCCCTGTCCTTATTTTTCTCCTTGTAAAAGGTAAATACGATGGATTTGTGTCTGGAAATGTTCAAGTGATTAGTATTGAAAATGCTTTGTTTCAACTTTAAATAAAAATTAGATGTCTGTTGATAGCTCCTGGTTAAGCTTTTCTGGTTGTCAAATAAGCTGCCTTTTTAGGCAGCTCCTTTTAAAACTAAAGCTTTTCTGTTGCAATGAATAGTAGTATAGATTTGATGATCTTTGAAATGTTCTACCTCCACAGAGTGTGTGTATTTCTCATCACATAATATTTTATACAGAGTCTGAAATGAAAAAATTTCTTTATATGTACCTCAGGCTCTGGGCACATCTTAGAGCTGTGTCCAAGTGGTAGGACAGAATAAAATATAACAGGCAGCAGAACCAGAAACAAAGTAAAAGTATTTTAAAAATGCATTAGTGGGCAACTTCTGTTCTGGCATCCTTAATATTTTGTTTTCCACCTTACAATATGACAGGGTATCAAAACAGCTATTTTTTGTTTGGTGGATGCCCATCTCTAGGGCACTGCCAGTTTGCCAGTGAGTTTTCTGTTGTGCCTGACTGCCATGGACCTGCTTTGCCCTCTGGCCTCATTGTGTTAGGATAAGTGCCCACCTGCCCTCCTGGAGGCATCTGAGGACTCTGAAATGAGTCCAGGTAATGAACCTCATGCTGGAGCAGATAACTGACCTCCCCAGAAGTGCTGAGCAGTGATGTTTCTATCACTGCTGACTCCGGAGTGACAAATCAGGCTCCTGGGAGTTGATGCCACCTGTGGCTCTCCTCAGGCAGTGCTGTCATCTAAAAGCTCTAGAATATGAAGACAAGCTACTGATCTGCATATCTAGATGAGTCCCTTGGTAGCAACATTTCAGAGCATCCTGTTCTAGTGGATATTGGCTTCTTGCTTTAAATATTTCTGTGTGGAGTTGCCTGTACCTCCCAGCATGTGTTACACAAGCTGCAGTCCCGTATTGGAGTTCACTTTCTGTGCAGTATCTTGCAGCTGGTCTGATCTTTGTCCAGTATGTGCCAATAGTGCAAATGCTCCTGTCTACTCTGTAATCACAGTTTACTTGGCAATATCCTGCCCATAATGGAGTAGTACTTTGATTTGTATATCCAATAGAAACTGAATTGGAGGAGTATGTTCCTTTACACAGATAAGCTGAGAATTCAGTAAATGTAAAAATCATTCATTGTCCAGCAGTAGTACCAGTGGGTTTGGGGTATAGACTGTAGGATAAGCTCTTTCAAAGCACTACATCCACCATAAATATAGAAGAACAAATTGGATGATTTAAGTGAGTTTTCTTTTTCTTAGTGTAGCAAACCCATCTTTGGTTATCTTGCATGTGGAACCTAATGTTTCAGTGGGAAAAGAAGGCTTAGGAAGCTCTTTAGCCTTTTTCTTTTATTCTGAGAAACATGAAGTTCATGTATTAGCTATTTCTAAATCCTCATTTGGTAAAATAGTGACTGAGGAGTAGCTCTGCTGAAGATGAGCATTGCTTTATGAAGTGTCCAGTTAAACTTGGTAATGCAGACTTCAGGAACTGTTCACAGTTTCTGTAGGGACGAGGTTTTTATTGTTTGCTGGGGAAAGATGTGTGTCTAATGATGGCAGTCTAAACCAAACAGTTACCTGCAGGCATTATCTTCTCTTCATTGTTTGTATTTGCTTGAAATAAAGATTTTTAAGAGTTATGGCTAATAAACAGCTGATACTCTTTTTTAAGCAGTTCAAGGAGACAGATCATTTATTTTGGGATTAATAGAGACTTTCAGGCTGTGGAAGATAGCTGAGCATTGAAAATACAGCCTATATTTTGTGGGTATTGATATTGACTTTTATAACAAAATGTTAGAAGTGACTTTTATATGCTGCAGTATTTTCTAACATGTATGATGGTAAATTTAAGTGAATCTGCTGTTGTGAATTGCACTCTTTCCATTAGGCATTCCAGAATCTAAATTAAACATTCTCTGGGGGTCCAACAGGCTGGATGGTCATTTAGAAACTTGCTTCTGCAAGCACTTCTCTGTAGCTTGCTTTCATGCTGTGCTTATTTTCTCTCTTTTTTTCTTCTTTAAATGCTCTTCTGTGCAAGTCAGTGCCATTCTCTGTTCTCACAAGCTTTTTGAAAATGCTCAGGATGTCATTGCTGCTTCCGAAATCAGGACAGATAGTTCCTCCCCAAAAAACAAACAGAAGTTCTGCCAGCACCTTTTTCTTCACACTGCTGCTTTCTCTGAGAATGAAACCAATGTGATGTAATTGGAGACGTTTCTCTCCAAGATATTTCATTCTTACAGCATTAAAATCAGTGTTGCAGACTTGGAACATACAGTAGCTTATGCCAGAATGTATTCTTGTTCCATTACTTGCTGTAAGAATATAAAGGGTATATATGCATCTGCAATAAACTATTAAAAAAATTGTAAAATAGTTGCAATTCTAGTTTAAAGCCGCTAGCTGAAACGCCTTAGTCTTTTTGGTTTTTTTTCCTGTTGATGCTTTCTTCACTCCCTGCAGTGGTTTCTGGTGGGTGCCATTAGCAGCCACTATGTAAACCAGTGCCTCAACACACATGAAGGGAGTATTTTAATAACTGGCTAAAGTAGGGGGATTGTGAGTTAAAGTGACATACTAAAAGAAAAGGTATTACATTTCTAGTAATAGTAGTAGTAGTTTTCTGTAGCAACCAGCAAAATTATGTTGATCTATTTTCTTTTCAGTCAATTAGCTTCAGAAGAATATTGTGTTTATATTGTTTTCTGTAACTTTCCCTTGAAAAGTAAACAGCCTGGGAAGAATCTGTAGTTTAAATGACTCCTGAGGCCTTCCCGTGTTCCCCACTTTTACTTAGCTTCAGCTTGGGGCAGCTGAAAGTTCCCACAGTCAGGTTTTGGATAAAAGCCAGACCGCTCTGTGCTGCGTCTGCCTGCCACACACCACTGTTTTTTCCAGATATACACCAAAGGGTTAAGAAATCTATTTTTATACCTCTCTCCCAAGAAAAGACATTTAGGTCTTAATAAATTAGTGAAACATATTTGAGTGATTAATCTTAGCATTAAGCTTATGAGTTTAATAAGCTACACAGTAACTGATGATTTTGGGGTGCTTTTAACACTGGTTTAAGGTGATGCCATGATTCTGCCATAGGTCTATTAGGGCACAGGGTAGGGCTGGTGGAAATATCAGGTAAGAATTTTCCTATGTTTAAACTTGTGCTGAAGAAGCTACCTGTGGTGTAACTCCTTATGAATGAGTGTGTTCTGACTCTAGTGGAATTCTTCACCACTTGGTCAGTCTTGAATTCTTTACTGTCAGTGGATGTACACCTTATTTCTGCCTCACCTGTGGCCTGTGCCCTCTCCCCATCCCCACGATGTGCTATTTCTGAAATACTGGCTTTGGCTTGGTTCTCTTAATGTTTTGCAACTTGGATTGAGCTTTGGGCACCTTACTGACCATGGATTTCATCTACACTTAATGTTATAGTTCTTGGAGAGGGGAGGTGGGAGGCAGTTGGCTGTTGGCATAAAACTGTTTTGTTTTGTTTTTCTTCCCCTTTTTTTTCTTGAAAGTCTGGGAAGAAAGCCGTCAAAGCAGTCCTGTGGGTTTCGGCGGATGGACTCAGAGTTGTAGATGAGAAAACAAAGGTTAGACTTCTCTGGGAAAAAGCTTTAAATCTCTATATTATAAATGTATGTGTTATGGCTTTAAATGGACACCAATCTTTATGTTACTACAAATGTTGCTATTTGAAAGGAGGACTGAAGTGTGGAGTTTAGTTTAATAATTTCTTGTTTTGTAAACATACGTACACCTGCTAATTTTTTTCCAAGTTAATTCCACACTACTCTCAAGACACATTCTGTAAAATGTAGCAGGTGTAGCACAAGCTTGGAATATTTTTTGTTGCATTTACTGCAACAAGCATTTGTTTTCCTGGTAAGTTCTGTTGGCAGTGGACTTGAAGAGTCTTTGGGCTTTGTTCTGCACCACTGCAAAAGGTTGCAATAGTAATGCAAATGTAAACTCACATATATATTTATTAATCAATATCATTTTCAGTGCATCCAAATCCTAGAATGGATCTGAATGTACAAGAGCTTCCAAAAATGCAAAGAAGAGAGTAAATTAAATAGGGAGATTGTAGCTTCAGACTCAAACTAAATAGTAACTGCGTATATCAAATTAAATAGTGTTTAATATCAAAGATGTTGGTCTGAAGTAGAAAACTAATATATTTGTGGCATGATTCTAGATGGTTTTACAGCTTTTTTTATTGTGGAATTACAATTTTTTATTATGAATTAGAACATGGTGTACCACCAAGGCACATATGTCCAAGTAAGAGCAAATGATTCTTTGCTTTATGTAGGTGTAGGCAATTAGAAATAAGAGTTTTAGGCTTACCACCACAAGTGCACTAGAGTTATAAAAGATGTCATGGCTATGATAACAGTTTTAACTCTTGTCAGTCTGAAATGTTCATATCAATTGACACTTACTTTTGTCAGCCAAAAAGATGATTTCTCCAAGCCAAAACTGACAGGCAGAGGTAATTCATATCCCTCTGGAGTGCAACTGCTTGTCAAATATCTGCTTGTGGTTAGACTTCTCCAGGGCTGCTGTGCTGGTGTGGTTCATCAGAGCTAAAGTTGCTACCTCTCAATAATTCACTTTCTAGTACAAATATACTGAAGTGAATGAATTCAGTCTACTGATTGCCTCATGTAAAAGTAATTATACATGAATTATTTTTAGAAATGTTGCTGCATATATGTAATATTTTCAAGTTGAATTTTAATAAGTTGTGCAGACTCTGATGGTAATTAAAAATATAGGATTTAAAATGAAAATAAAGTATTGCCTCCTGGTGGTTGAATACATCAGCAGAAGTGCCAAGTACTAGCCACAAACAAAATGAAATAATTTGGGAAAAACTATTCAGAAATTAATTTTTAATGAGGATGACATAATCTTAAACTGCACTATCTCCTTTTTAGAAGCATTTCTCCTATCTGTGGGATTAAATAGGGAGCATTTGGTGCTACCAGTGCTGCTGGTGCTTTTCTCTTGCATCCCTGCCTAGCTGACTGGGAGTTGAGTTTTGCTCTTTGTGTAGCACCTGCAAGACCTTTTCACACTTGCAGAGCTCTCCCCTAAGTTTCAGTGTTGTGTTTTAACCACAGTGAAATCTTTCTGGTTGCAAGACTACAGAGCTGCTGTAAAAAGAAAATAAAGTGTGCGTTCATAGTCTAGAGGCGAGGCCATAGGAAATCATGGAGTCTCTAAATTCTAAAGTGGTGCCTTGGCACACCTCTCCCAAAGATGGGTGGTGGAGAATGTCATCTCTTCTTTTTGTTTCGTACTGGGAACAGATTCTGAATGACAGATAATTACAGCCACATCGTGTTGTCCTGCTTTTAGTATAACTCATTTTTGTGCAATTACTCTTGACAATGACTCGTTTAAGTGTTTGGCTGTATTTCCTCACATTTCTTTTATTGTGGGGGGGATTTTTTCCCTCTAGGATCTTATAGTTGATCAGACAATAGAGAAGGTTTCTTTCTGCGCACCAGACAGGAACTTTGACCGGGCATTCTCATACATCTGCCGCGATGGCACAACGAGACGCTGGATCTGCCACTGCTTTATGGCTGTCAAGGACACGGTAAGTTGAGTGTGGTGTGTGGCCAGCTCTCCCAGCTCTCAGCTAGAAGTAAAGGGCAGAAAATGTGAGTACCTGGAATAGTGCAGTGTGTTTTGACTCCAGCTGAGATATTACTTAGTTCTTGGAAATTATTTTAATTCTAATTCCCTGTATCTGAAATACTTGCCATTCCTCTGTGGTGCCGTCTTACGGAGAGAAATGCTGCTCAGCCTGTGTGTAAAAGGAGTGCAGTCAGCCTCGGATAATCTCCAGCAGAAGGGAGCTACTCTTCTAAGAATAGACAGAAAAATTTCTCGTCTGAAAATGTTTACAGCCAAAAACTGAACCAGCAATGACAGTTTTTCCAGGATAAAATCATAGTGAGTAAATACAGACTGGTTATGAATGCAGCGTCTTGTATGTGAGTGTTATCTTGAATGAAAATTCATCTGAATGTTAAGAGATTGAGCTAAACTGAATTAAATTAGCGTTCTACTTGCTTCTGCGTAACAAAAATGTTTTCAGTAGGTTTAAAATCAGTTTCTTGCTGTGTAGGTAAGTTATTTAACTCTGTGATCTGACCTTTTCTTCTCTCTGCTACTCATGGAATTCTGGCTATATTATACAACGTGCTTGAAACCTCATGCAGAATCACTGTGTGAACTCCGCATAGCTGCGTGTTCGGAGCAATGATGCTTGATAATTTATCATTTTTCTTTAAACAATGAAGTCAGAAATTCCCAGGAAAACTTACATTAGAGCTGGAACATTTCTGTTTTCATCTGTGAATAAGAGGTCAGTTCACTTACTGATTATGATAGATGAGTTGAGCTACTGGTAGCAATAGTGCTTCTGATTCAACTGTAGCAGCTCTATCAGCTGGGTTGCTGGACTTCCTCTGACTTGAATTTCCTTTTTACAGTTATTGGATAGTGGGTTTTTTTGACCTGGTGAATAATGGAAGCGCTTTTCATTAGGCATTCCTAAATCTAGCCTGTGCATTTGGTCAGGACCATTAAGAGGTGTGAGTAGTCACCACTGTACTTTCACAGATGCACACAAGGGCAGTGTCTCCCTGAGCCCTCTGTAAACTTTCTCCAAGAATAGCATTTACCTGTGCTTTAGGACTTACACCTTAAGAAGGCTTCATGAGAGTTTCTTTGTGCACAGATGTATCCAGAGGCAAGGGATCAGTGCAGGCAAGTTATCGCACTGGCATCTCAGTGGCAGTTGAACTAAACAGATCATCCAACAATCTCATTCATTCCTGGGTGGCCTTCTTGAACATGGCTTGTGCATTAGTAGCTGGGAGCTTTTATGTACCAGGTTTAAGGCTGAAATACAATTAAAACAGTTTTCTTTAATGCCTTAATTAGATTTGTCTTGTAAAGGCAGGTTATCAGTTTGTGATGCGTGAAGCACACGTATGTTTCTGTTCAGTCACTGTGTGATGCAATGTTGTCTTGTGCAGGGGGAAAGGTTGAGTCACGCCGTGGGCTGTGCATTTGCAGCATGCCTGGAGCGAAAGCAGAAGCGAGAGAAGGAGTGTGGAGTGACTGCCACCTTTGATGCCAGCAGAACCACATTCACTAGAGAGGGGTCATTCAGGGTCACTATGGCTACTGAACAAGCAGAGAGAGAGGAAATTATGAGACAGATGCCGGATGCTAAAGGTATGAAATGCAATTTAAACAATCATCTGCAGCGAGCAGAACCAGCACTGAGGCCTCTGCGAGGATTGAAGCTTTATGTCCTTACAAGCATTCCCTTTTTTGAACCTTGCTATGTTCAAATCATATTCCCAGACAGTCAGTTCACAAAAAAAAAATGCTCCTGATTTCACTCAGCATTTTCCCACATCTTCTAGAAAGTGCAAGTGGCTTCATATGCGAAGTCTGCTTCTGCTTTGTTTTGTCAGGTTGCTTTATGGCAGAGAACACTGTAGGTACCATACTAAAAGGCCTTATTAGAAATTTGTTAAGCTTGCTAGACACGAAGTAATATTTATGTGGTCTCATGCTTGGGGTAAACGAACCAAAAATTATGTGCATTTTTCTTAGAAAATAATGTATTTTTATTTTCATTTTTAAGGCAGGTTACAGAGTGTATATATAGAGCTATACTCAGTGAGAGAAAAACAGATCAATCACAGAGTACTTAAAAAGTCCAGAATAACCACTCCCTCCCCATAAAACACACAGGTGCTTGACTGACTATTAATTACATTGAAAATTAGTGACTGATTTGAGAGGAGATAACACATTCTGAAATTAAGTGAAAGTAGAACTTCTTATTGAAGTTTTATTACAGAGCCTGGAGTTCTGCAGCTAACAAAAAAAAGTATAAATACTGTTTATAACTTGCTTCATAGTGAAGTCACACTTTTGTTTCCGAGGATTCTGCAGCAAGTTTTATGCTGCCCCTTGATTGCAAAACTTTAATCTTCGTTTTCATCATCCATCTGCTTGTTTCCATACGTTAGTTTTAGAATGTGCTAAATGAAGCTTAAACACAAGGCCTTTGTTACTTGAGGGCATGAGTCAAAGTCTTGACTCAATGAAGGTGTGTGAAATCCTTTCCAAGAAAGACTGATTAGAAAAGTTTCACTTGAATGAGCAGCTGCAGCTCATGGGTACTGAAGCTTGCAAGAAAATGTAATTAGTTCCTCCTACCATTCCAGCTCCTCAGAAATCTCCAGTCTGACTCCTCTCTTTAGCAGATTTTTAGTTATTCTGCTGATGTGTCAAAAAAAAAAAAGTCATTGCTTTTTCTAAAATATTTGGAAAACAGTATAGGTAAAATGAGAGTTTTGCCAGGATAGTGAGATTTCTTTTTGTCCGTGTTGATGAGGTGTATTTGTTGTCCCCAAAGCCAGTTCATTTATGAGTGAGAAAGAGTTTTCCAAGAGGTGGAAAAATCTCCCCATTGCAATTCTAATCATAAGTGTCATGATTTAAACAAATCTTAATCTACATTTCTGCCTCTAGGCCTGTCTGACAGGAGCATTGTGGTGCTATGCAAAGCCCTGCAAAATGAAGCAGCTGACTTTAAGTCGGAGGAGTTTCCACTGCAAGTAACTCATGATTGGGTAGTAACATTGCAGCTAAATTCAGTACAGAAGTGACACAGGAACTCTTTGCAACTGTGTCTGGTGTTAGCAAGGCCTGTCAGCTTAGTGGCTGGATCTGCCTTGCCGCGCATTTCCCTCTACCTGTAATGTATTTCCTGGAGGAGCTGGAAGCTGCAGCCCAACCTGTTAAGTGCTGCTGCTACCTTTGACCTGCTAAAGCTTGTGCAGTGTGTTTGGCTGCAGCTGCTGATTCTGCACAGCTGGGAGGGTGGCTTTTAAAAGAGGGTCCTGGAGCTGCGTTCTGCTCCTGCTGCTGCTAAGCTGTGCTGCCCTAAGTCACTTAATACAGTTGGTAGAGATATTTTGTCCATGGTTCTATGTGAGGCGAAGTAAAGGTCTCAAATACATTTTTCAGTCCAAACCATAATTTCAAGTATTTCTAGAGTTGGGATCTCAGGAATGGCTAGAAAACATACATATGTAGGGCCATCCTTTTTAGGAAGTGGCTTACCTTAGAAAGCTGTGGAGCTTGGGTATGTCAGGTAATGTGGTGAAGACAATGAAGGTATACAGAAATTGTGTTTCTGCTGTGCTATTAGAAACTCATTTGCAATAGTACTAGTTACGTAAATTCCTGCAATTTCTCTTTTCAAACAAATCTGAGTACAGTTAGGCAGCTGAATGGTATTTTGCTTTACTCTTCTAACCTCACCCTGTTTCTTCCAGCAGTTGAAACAGAAGTGAAAACAGTAGCACCAGGTGCTGCACCAAACAATACTGCCCCCTCTTCTGGGTCTCCAACCTCTCCTACTGCTGAAGTTGCTGCCTCTCTGGATAAAGAAATGAGCAACCCCCACGCTATCCCTCGGCGGCACGCCCCTATAGAACAGCTTGCCAGGCAAGGGTCTTTCAGGGGCTTCCCCGCCCTCAGCCAAAAGATGTCTCCTTTTAAACGCCAGTTGTCTTTGCGAATAAATGAGCTGCCTTCAACAGTGCAAAGGAAGACTGATTTCCCCATGAAAAACTCAGGTAAAACCAAATTATTCCAATGAAACATTGCCTTAAATTGCCCCTCCTTTCTCTCTCTGGGGCTTCAAGTAACTCCTTACTTTCTAGTAAATCCTTCTTCCTGCCTCATGTTGATCATTTTTCATGAGCAAACATCACCATGTCAGAAAATTTCTGCTTTGGGAATAGGCAAGAATTTCAAATGTGGGATTCTCATGCAGAAGACAGTTCTAATTGCTATATGAAGTACTGGAACACAGCTTGAAGTGTTCCAAGAATGGGTGTTGGTGAATTACTAGGTTTTGGCTCTTCCCTCTGAGTCACTGAACCAGTTCTTCCACATACTGTCAGGGCATCCTGAGACAAATCCCTTCAAGGTCTTAACCACTTGTCTTGGGATCATGTGATGTTCTTCTGCAGTCTGTCCTTCTGCCTATCTGAATTCTTTTTGAGAGCAGTGAATTGCTTTTCATGTTGTATTAAGAGAACCTACTTGTTTGGGTGGTACAGCTGGCTGTATTGGTATTGTGTGGTACAGTTTTCGCATGATGGGGTTTTCTAAGAATCATCACAGGACAAACTCCTGGGGTGCTCATTACCTTGCATAATGTCCTTGATTTCCCTTAGCTAGGTGTTATCCTTCAGGCCAGCTGTACTCTGTTGTACCAGCAACAGAGCTGGTTTTAGAGTTCTAAGCTTTGAAGTATAAATTACTATGGCAAAGGCAAACTCAATAAAAATACTTAGTCTGACTTCTTTCATAATCCTTGTTTAGTGACCTGTGCTTTATGACCAACTGAGCCAATCAGTTTTGCAGTAATAGTGCACTGCTCAGTGGTGATAGTCACTGAGCCCACCACAATCTCAATTTTTCATGATTCAGAACATTTCTGATGCATGTTCCCATATATACCACTGCCAGTGCTGCTTACTGTCCCACTGCATGCACTGCATTGGAATATCCCTCAAAGAATCAATTTTTGGGCATGCCTCCCCCTGGATTTTAGACCTGGTGCATGTTGTGTGCAGACATTTTATGTTTCCTACACTATTATGTGCTTGATTATGCCTGTTCATGTCAGTTCTGTGCAATGACGGACTGATGATTGGTACTTTTGAAGAACACTGCCATTAGTAATAATGAGAACATCTGGTAAGCTGGCAGCTTTACTCCAGATGTTACATTATCCATATGATACTGATGCTTCATTTAAAACTGAGCATCCATTTTATCTGAGCATTCAGCTTTTGCTTTTATGATTCTAGCACGGGAACTGGGGATTTCAGCTACCACTGAACTGGAGCAATCAACACTAACTCTAGACTGAACTTGCCACTATGCATTGCTTCAGTACATTTAAAGTTCATTTAGTTACTGTACAAATATGTTGTTGGAACACTTAAATCTGTCATAAGTATTTTCATTTCACAGAATGCCAAATCTTAGAGCCAAACCTTTGAGAAATTTAGCATTATAATACTGAAAAATTTGAATGTCTTCTTGAACTGTAGAAAACCCTTTTTATTTTCTGATACTTGCATCCTTTAAATCTGGAACAGTGATCTCCTTGCCCTCTTGACTTAATCACAAAATACATTAATGTGGTGTTCTATTTCAGGCCAGGTCTTCAACACTAATGTAAAAAAAAAAAGCTGTCATGCAAATCAGTAGCAAGAACATGTAGGACATAAGGGAACTAATTATATTTCCATTTCACATTGGTAGTTGTAAATTGTTTCTGTATCCTTTAAACTTTCAATTTAATGAATTCTGTTTACATTTTAGTCCCAGAGGTAGAAGGGGAAACAGACAGCATTAGTGCCCTGTGCTCTCAGATCACCAGTGCTTTCAGCACACCATCAGAAGATCCTTTCTCTTCGGCCCCCATGACAAAACCAGTGACAGTAGTTGCACCACAGTCTCCTGCCTTTCAAGGTTTGTGATTTCTTTGGGTGCTGGATGAGGCTTGAATGCACATAATGTTGCTTTCCAGTAACACATGGTCTTAATTTCTTGTGCAAGTCCTGTTACCAGTATTCTGGGTGAATGCATTCTGCTTTACTCATCTTGTCTGTTTAATTTTTCTGTGGTTTTGTTTTTAACAATAAGTTCATACACCTACCACACGATAGTTACCTATGAAAGGGACTGGCTTTGAGGGTAATGGCTATTTTATCATTCTGCCTCCTGAACTGCTTAGGAGTGTGTCATAGGAACCAAATCTCGTAAGGGAAGGGATTTTATGCCACCATGATTACATTGTTTTTTACAGAAATTCTTAGATAAGGTGTGGAAAAATGCCAGCTATAGAACTCATAGCTGCCATTAGTATTCATTTCACTTCTATGCTTTATAAAGAGTTGTGTGCAAAAAGACCCTTTCCATGTTGAATGTAGTTATTGTTACTTTGTATCTACAAAGTATTCTTGTTTTGAATCTAAAATTAACTGTACAATAACTACTGGTGAGCCATATCTCTTCCTTACAGAAACAACAAATTTAAATTCAGTCAATCATCAGAACTTAAGGCCTCCTAAAGGACATCAAAATCCACCATCCCATGATTCTCTTAACAAGTGTTGGCTTGGTGAAATGAAACTTACTACTTTTATTGACTGTCAGTTCAGTTTGGCTAATTACACCAACTCCTGTCATGTGGAAGTGTCTAAAAGTGTTGTATGTTGATAGGTATGACCTGGTCCACTAATACTCCAGTCACGTGCATGCCTTGCATGAATTAATTGCACTGATGTTGTCTGCTCCCATTTTAGTTAATGGCACTGCCTCTGCCTTCTGTGTGCTTGCTGCTAAACCATCCCAAGCTGCTGTAGTGTCCACAGCTATGCCAGTTCGTGAAACCAATCCTTGGGCTCATGCTCCTGCTGCTAATACTGGAGCTGCAGCCGTGGTCACTGGTAAGACTGGAAGTAGATCCGGTGCATTGCTATAAGAACTTGGATCAGAAGCATAATTGAGCCCCTGAGACAACTGTCAGTGCCACTTAATGGCAAGTGGAAGGAACAGGAACAAAAGCTGGAAGTAGTAGCGTTTTGCACGAGTGGATGGAGGGAAGCAATGATCTTGCTGGTTCTAGGTCTATAACCTGAGCTGATTCTTATTTTGGCAGCATTTTATAAAATTGGTGCTTAAAAAGGAAGTAATGAAGTTGTATGTGAGTTTGTGTGTATGAAAGAGGAAGAATCTGTGTGTACCCAAAATAATTTTTGTGTCTTCTTTTCACTAACATACATAAGGAGAGATTAAGCTGGTTGCTTAAAGGCTCATTTCTTCTGTTTAGTAAGTTTAGTCTGTCCCTCCAGGCCTTGTCTGCACTGTATAAGGTGAAATGACTGTCACCCATGGGGGCACATGTTCTAGAAGGCTGCAATCTGAGTTACTTCATTTCATGGTGTAAGTGCCACTCCATGAGAGAAACTTTGCTAGTGCAATAGTAGGTTCTGCTTGGCCTTGTAAGAGTACCAGACTTTGTCTTTAAAACAGTTTCTTAGACCTTTATGGTCCAAGTCCACAAAGCTGTGCATTCAGAAACTGATACTCCCCAGTGAGGGGGATTAGTGATTATGGACTAGATCATTGCCACCAAGTTATGAGTGCAGGCAGCAGCTTTCCTGCATACCCTGAAGTCTTAGATGTCTGCTATGAAGAAAAAAAAATCCCATAAATCTGCACTTTAGTGAAGAAGCTCTTACCTACCTCGTATTGATGAACAGAACAGTACAGTGGATGCATAAGGATGCTTCCAATGGTGGGAGCATCTTTCAGTCATGGCAGGAGGTGGCCTGTGTGTTCCTCTGTATACCCTCCAGTCTTTCTAACCATAAAAGGATGAGGCGTGGAAATTTTAGTGACTTGCCCGTGCTTTCCTTCCCAGGCACCGAATGGAGCAGCACCTCCTCAGGTGCAGCCTCACCAAGTCTCTTCCAAGGAAATCACAGACGTACTCCCTCAGAGGCAGACCGCTGGTTAGAAGAGGTCTCAAAGACTGTCAGAGCCCAACAGCAGCCAACCTCAGCCCCAGCCCCACAGCCACTGCTCCAGCCTCCTCCAGCAGCTCCAGCCTCCCAGTCAGCACCAGCCTTCCCAGTCAGCACCTTCATTGCACCTCAACCTGTGCCGGTGGGCGTGGTACCGCCCATGCAGCCAGCGTTTATTCCAGCTCAGCCCTATGCTGTAGCAAATGGGATGACCTATGCAGCCCCAAGCGTCCCTGTGGTTGGGATCACACCTTCCCAGATGGTGGCCAACGTCTTTGGTACTGCCAGCCACACTCCAGCGGCCCACCCGCATCAGTCCCCCAGCCTGGTGAAGCAGCAGCCGGTCCCTCAGTACGACAGCAGCAGCAGCAGTGCCACTGCCAGCCCCTTCTTCCACCCGCCTGCGCAGCACAACGGCTCCGCCGCCTTCAACGGCGTGGAGGGGGGCAAGTGGGCTGCCGAGGACAAGCATTCGCAGCCGCCCGCAGCCGCCCCGCAGGTCGACCCTTTTGAGGCGCAGTGGGCAGCTCTAGAGGGCAAGGCCAAGCAGCGCACCAACCCCTCCCCCACCAACCCCTTCTCCAGTGACCTACAGAAGACATTCGAGATCGAACTTTAAGCGGTCCTGGGGGTGAGGGGGGTGGTTAATTGTACATTAGGATAGAGGGATAAAGGGAGCAGAGGGGACTGTTTCTGATCAGTTTGCTTTGATAATCCCAAAGGTCCCTTCAAAATAAAATGGGTTAGAAAGAGGGAGCAATTACGGGGAGGATGGAAACACACAGAGAATTTAATGTGCAGTTCTTAAAAGGAACCCTGGAGCCACCCCACTCTGCATTCCCTCCTCTCTTGGAAAGCTGGAAGTCAAATGGAGCAAAGAAAGGCACCCAGTCCCAAAGCCTGTTCTGCAGAAACATCAATCATCTCACAGAAAGGAAGGCAGATGTTTGGACCTGTGTCCTCCTGCTGCCCTGCAAGCCCTGGATGTTCCCCCTCAGGGAAGGATTGGGTAGGGTGGGGGGGTGGATAGGGGTGGGATGTTGTCACCTTAGCAAAAGCTAGGTTTGTGGAAAAAGTTGAGCTTCCATTTTGAGTAACAAAGTGAATATTATATGTAAAGAATAAAGTAAA
The DNA here is from genome assembly GCA_009812075.1 of Sialia sialis. Taxonomy (NCBI): domain Eukaryota; kingdom Metazoa; phylum Chordata; class Aves; order Passeriformes; family Turdidae; genus Sialia; species Sialia sialis. Next base: position 20,937,507 of record VRYO01001269.1, on the reverse strand, counting down.
GCCAAAATCTTTATTTTTATGCATTTAGAATATTTTAAATAGTTGGATATTAAAAGCTGTATGAGTTGTAAGTAATCTTGCCAAAGGTTAAAAAACAAGGGGGTTGGATGTAAGAAATTGTACATAAGATTGATTTATCGCTGATTCTTATAGTAAGTAATATTGGGGGGGTGGAAAAAGGGGCTCTAGCTTGTTCTTGTATCTGTTCATTGTAAGTAGCATATTGCAACAACAATCACAACCAATAAGTCATTATATCGTAGTTTTAAATAAAGAAAATTAAAGAACAGTATTGTCATGGTTTGAAAACCATGGGGAGAATTTACTGTTTTTTATTGGAATCAGTCTACATATTCTATATAGTATGGATTTTTTTCCTTTCATATATTGCTGCAGTTTCTTTGTCTTAATCTATTGGTTCTAACACTACTGTGACAACTTACTGTCATCATATCTACATCCTGGGGCTGCCTGGGAAACCATTTTATGTTTGTCTGTCAATAGTTCTTAGAGGTTTTTAACGTTGGTTTTATTTTTTTCCCACTGATTTGTGAAACCTTGTGGTTAAGGCTGCAGCTGGTCCAGGTTCTGCCTCTGGTGACTTGTGAAAACCATCTCATTTTAACTTTACTTTTAAACTTTGGCCTTACAAGCAAATGTAAGTTATATATATTTGTACTGATGATTTATAATCTGCTTTAACAGAAATAAATGTTGGTGGTAGAAGCACTGTCTATAAGAGATTTATTTTGCGCCCTAATTCAGTTTTCAGCATTTGCCCTTCTGGATATCTTCTGTCCTGGAAGGTGAATGTGGAGGAGCACTGCTTGCCAACCTAGCAGCTTAAGAATAGTATCTTAATACCTCTCATTTTATACAATCTGTTATGGTGCATTGAACTTTAAAACTGAATTTCAAAATATCCTTGTGACGCATAAACACTTAAGGCTCTAAAATAAGGGCCTTTACTGAAAAGATTTACATCAGATTCTGGGTTTGTAGGACAGGATTTTCTATCACTGAATATTTACAGAGACAAAGATGAAGACAGCAACATTCAGTAACAGAAAAAAGGAAAACTCTTTTTCCCCTGCTATTAAAAAAGAACCAAATGATGAGATGATGATGCATTTTCACCTATTTTCTGTTCTTTCAGTGAGCTAATCTCTACCCTGTTAGCGTGACTGGTTCTTGCTCCATTCTTATGAGCACCACGTCAGTTTAAACACAAGGAAAAAAGTCAGACTCCATAACCCAAAGGGGAAAAGAAACGCTCCCTTTGTTGGCCCTGGATTTGAGCTTGCCAGCGGTTTCTGTTTCCAGGCGAGTCTTACAGCGACAGTCTAGAAAACTACAACTTTGGACATTATAGATTCTTACCTGTGTTCAGTATGATATGAATAGTAATGCAAACTCTCCCCATGAGAATTGAGTTGGTGTCGGTGCTTCTTTCAGCTTTCAAAAAGCAAACAAGTATTCATAGACATTTATAGTAGGAAAGAACGCAGCTAGTTATATATCTTTCACAGTAAGGGCCCTAAGATGAAGCTGAAAATAGCCCAGTATAGCTACACCCTTCTCCTGCCCTGGAGATAAGCACTTCCTACAACCCACTGTTTAGGGAAGAAAAGGAACATCTTGATGCTCACATAGAAAAGTAAACCTTGAGTAGGTGATAAAGTGGTACTATGGAGGGAGAAGCTGATCTTGTCAGAAGAAATGGAAAGATCCTTTAGTTAACTTGAGGGCATGGATTTACAGCAGGGAGCTGCATGTCTGTCAATCCCACCCTTACTGCCATGGTTGTGCAGCTGAAAGGAGGTCAGCATAAACTCTCCCCTAGCCAGAGCACTTCCAGTGTTAAAGTCCTGCCCCTCAGCAGGCAGCGGGCTGTTGACAGCCCTCAGGAGTCTGGAGAAAACACTTCCCGGCCCTATCTTCTATAACCATAAAGTTTAAATGACAGCTGAATATACAGAATATTTAAATATTCTACAAATAGAACCTCTGACATATTAGAAAGGGATTTTATAGAACTGGCTACTTACTCTGAGACAGAAGGGTCTCATGCTTCCACACTTCACTTCTAACCATACTCCTGAGCAGACCCTGACTACACATGGAACGGAAGGGGCTTCAAAATGACTGAAATTTACAGAGTCTCTGATTAGTCCCTGGTCTCAAAAGGCACAAATCGTATCATATACTAAAATGGTAGAATATTCTATCCACACACAGAGAAGAAGGTGCTGGTCTGAGATGTTAGATGGAAAAATAAATACAAACACAAGTGGATATTTTCAGGGCCATCCTATTGTTCTTAAATAGCCAATGATTTCCACTTCAAATCTGATACTGTAACACCTGCCTTGCATTCCAACAGAGGAATTTTTCCCTGATTAAATTAAAGGATTGTAAATGCAAAGTAAGTATTTTTGTCTTTTCTAGCAAAGAGAATCTATCAGAAGGACCCAGCCCCAAATAGCTGTGACTGTCACCTCTCTCTCCTGTACTGGATTGCTTGTAGACTTTGCCATTTGTTCACATCCTAGAGCAGTGCGTCCAGTCCTGAACCATACCTGTGCTGATGAGAGTGCAGTCATTAGGTCAGTTATTCTTATTTTTAGGTCCATGTGAACTGGATTTACTGGGTTTAGAGCACAAACCAGCTCTAGGCTGTCAACCCTGGCAATTTACACCTATGTTTTGCTGTTGCCTGATGGGTCCTGAGTCAGGACTGAAGGAGAGGAGGGTGGTGTGAGCACAGTCCTGAATTAGCTGCAATTCTTAAAAGCCTTAAAGTAACACAAGTAGAAGACAAAAGTAAAATAACCCAATCCTCCATCGCCCCAACAAAATATCAACATCTATACATCATTTTATAGCTACATCTATGCAAATAATACATGGTTAATGTTGCTAATAATTATGATTAACCCATCCAAATCTAGAATGAGGAAGAAGGGGACTGTCAGGGCTGATGCTAAGGTAGAACAGTAGTGTGGGGGCTGTAAAAGAATCTTTTTGCTCAATAGTAATTTCACTTTGAGATACTGAAGATACCTAAGGGCTTTTCCTGGTTGGTTTAACTTGATACAATCATAATACAATCTCACCTGCCACCCCAATGTCAGATTTTCAGAGCCCCAGATGCATGCTTGCTGCTACTCCGTGCTGGTCTTGAAATGAAGGATGCTTTTCTGCATCTGGAAGTCCTAACTTGTTAGCCCATAGCAGCAGGCATCAGCCCTGAGATGCAGAGCCAGGCTTTCCTGGATTTAACTGAGACTAGAGCAGAGCCTTGGGAGGTTTATTCTGCAAGTGAAATGCCCCTACACTTGTATTTCTATGTGTTTATTATTAGCCCCTGTCCAAGCTCAACATCAGAACAGCACAGTTCCAGCACAGGGCAAAAAGATTACCTGCTGAGCCTTCCTCAAATGAGTGCTATTTAAACTGCAGCATCTCAGAACAGGTAACAGTGTTGGTATATTCTACCCCTAGCGTTCAGCAAGGGCTAAATGTAGTTTTTTATTTTGTCTTAAGCCTTCTGTGAAGCATTGCTTCTGCATTTCACTCCAAAGCTGACTGCAGCGAGGCAGAAACCGAACTGACCGTACCAGAAATTTGTCTAAGGTCTGCTGGAATAAAAGAGCTACAGTAACATGACATTACAGCTTCATCCTGAGAGCCAGTAATCTCCTAGGACCTGAACACTAATTTTATATGCATCAAGCTGTTTCTCACTGCCAGAGTCCTTTGCATTTAGATGGAAAGTGCTCCCCAGGAGCACTTGTTCAGCAATGGTTATTGGAGGAACAAATGTTCATGGCTCATTAGTGCTTTGGTTGGAATGGTCCAGGCCCATCTTCAAACACTTCAGAGATTATGTGCTTAAGAGGACTTCTCTCTTGCTTATATGAAGAATTGGTCTCTCCCTCTTTGATGCTGGTCATCTGCCTTCTCTAGTCACATCATCCTTACATCCCTACTATCCATCTGGTTTCCGTGAGTGACAGCAGCTACCCCTAAGAGATGGATTAGGTACAGCAAGGCATACAGGGGAAAAGGAGTTTACAATAAACCTGAGGGCAGTGGGTTTCCCACCGTTGAGCATTCACACACTGTTCAATTCCCTCTTGAGCTTTCCAGCAGGGCAGAGTTCCTACAACTGTCCCATTCAGTAAAAGAACAGAGTTGAGACCTCCAGTCTTGTCATCAGTCACTGTGGCGGTGGCTGTCACTCGCGGGGGTGCGCGGGGCTGCCCTGGGGGTGGTGGCGAGTGCAGCTGGCGCAGCAGAAGCTGGAATAGTACTCGTTACCACAGAGCTGGGCCTGCAGGATCAGGTCACAGTTGGCAAGGTGGGGCTGGTCCACACACTCTCTGCTCAGGTCCACGACGTGACTCACAATAGCTGCAGCCAGGCAAAGGGTGAACCAGCTGTAAATTTATCCTCAGATTGCTATTCCCTCCCAAAAGACACAGCACATTCCTGTTTCCTCCACCCCATCTCTTCTAAATTTAGTCCAACATCAAGAAGGAGATGAGTTTCAAGATGAAACAGACACCTCTGGTGAGATACAGAAGGAAAATACAGTTTGCAGGAAGAGGAGAGACTACTCTACCTATTCTCTATGTAAAGATAGCTGGGTGGTGTCCAAAGTCCAACTACAAATCATGCAACCAACTATTTGGTCAACCAACTATGGCATTTTGGCCTCAGGAAGTTAACTGGGCTCCCAGTGCCCTGGTCAGGGATGTTTCCAGCATCCTGCTTTTCTGTCCATGGAAAGCTAGGGTCCTGCTGCTCCCCAGACCCTGAGTCTGGTGCTGGACTGGCACACAATGGGTATGATAGCAGCCAGGGGCTGGGGAGAAGAGAGGCTGGGCTGTACTCACTGCTAGGCTGGCTCCTCAGCAGCTTCACCTCCGAGCTGGCACTGACAGAGCTGCTGCTGCTGTAGGCGCTGCACGTGTAGGATCCCTCGTCAGTCTCTTGCACGTTGTTTATGGTCAGGCTTCCATCCTGGGACAGGTGGATGTGGTGGCCATCCCCCCACATGGGAACTCCATTCCTGTGGTGAAAAATGAAATATTTCACTATTGCCACCCATGGGTGCTAAAGGAGCTCTGTGTGCTCTTTAGAAAATGATGTTTTGTGAAAGGAGTGAATTTTTACAAGTTCAGCAGGAAGGAAGAAATCTTTTGCACAACCTGGCCCTACAGTTGGGTGGTAACATGAGCCTGAGCTTGCATCCGTTGCCCAGTGTCTGCGTGGGAGGTAACTGTGTCTGTGTGCTCTGTGCAAAGACATTGCCCTTTCTGCTAGCACACATTCTTGAGGTTTGAGGAGCTGTGAGAAAATCCAATGTGCCTTTCCCTCTCTCCAGGTTGTGGTCTGGCAGTACTTGTTTGGCTGGCATTGATAGCAGCACATATTGCTTGATGAGCATATGGGGTAGTGAACAATGAGCCCTCTTTCCTCTCGCTTTACAAGTTTGTTTTAAAAAGCCAGCTAGATTGTGTCTGTTCAGTTCCTTCTGTAATAATCTGTGCCAGCAGGAAAACTGCCTGAATTATGAACTCCTAGTTATTAGCGATATGAAATTAATTTCACTGAAAAATTCCAACTCTGAAACATGCATCATTTTGTTAGCTCGAATACCAAATATGTGGAAGAAAAGCTCTGTGTGTGAGATGGCCCACTTTAGTCCTAACCCTTGGAATTTCAATACTTGCCAGTCCATCTCTCTGGATAGTTTGTAAGAAAGCTCTAAAGCAGAACTGATTATTTTCAAACAGGAAAAACAACCCACACTAAACACTTGCACAAATTCAGTTTCCTGGTAAACTATCAAGAGAACACAGCTTTTCACATTAAAATGCTTCTAAATCTCCTTTGCTCCCACTTTACAGCAAATGGAGAAAACTGTTGCAACAGGCATCTGGGACAAAAGAGCCTAAAATGTCTGTCTTGATTAGGCAGAGAGGGTTTTTAAAAAGACAACTACAGCTTTTCCTCTGATTGCTCATTTCAGTTCTTGTTATTTTTGTGTCACTCGTTTTCCAGCACAGAGCCCTTCTAAACTCCATGAAATCTTAGTTTAATGTCCGATTTCCTCCTTATTTGGCTGAAATATGAACTTGATGACCCCCATACCCCACAGGGATCTTGCCCAGGATTTTTTTGGATAACATCCAAGTTGTTTTAAGAAAGGGTAGGTGATACTAGGGTGGGGCTGATAACTGGTCACTGCCATACCTGGCAGGCACTCTGCATTAGTATTTGGAGGAATAATGATGAGATTTGGGAAGAGAAGGATAGGGTGCTCACCTTGACCACCTTATATTCACATTGTTGCCAGTCACTGTACAGTGAAGCTGAGCAGTCCCTCCCTCAGGTACGGTGATGCTTGGCAGAAGACCAGTGATCCTCAGCTCTCCTAGACCAGAAGGGAAATCATTACTAGCAGGGAGGCAACACCATGCACCTCCTGGAAGTCAGAGCATTCCCTCATGGGAAGAGTCCAACACATCCCATGATGAGCTACAAGGCCCCAGGCCTTGAAACAGCATGTTTGAGGCTGTGCTGTTGCTGCTATGGGGAATGTGGATTTCCTAGGACTTTGGCCCAAAAAAGAACAAGTAACAGAGGTCTCAAAGAGCTTCTACCTCCAGCTGGACACATCTATGTCACATGCACAGAAGAACCATCTCCTTAGTTTCTCTTGCTCTTATTCCACACCACTATCCCAGAAACACAGCCCTGAGAGTCATTCTTACTGTGCTATCAATCCCTTTTCCCAGCTGCCTGGAGCACTGTGATATACTGGGCACATACAGATCACCACTGGGTAAAACAAGTTGTTCTTCCCTTGCCCTCAAGGTGCCTGTTAAACTCTAGGTGTGAAGCAAAGAGGCATAGCCAGCAAAGGAACTCAGGCTGGCCCTGCCCAGCCTTCCCTGTTTCCCAGTCCTGTGCACACTAGCTGTTTGTGCTTCCACCCACACAGTACCTAGAGGTCGGAGCAGGACGCGGCGCTGGTCACGGTCGCGTCCATTGGAGGCAATGCAGGTGAAGAAGCCAATGTCTTCAGAGCTGACCCTGCTGATCACCAGGGCCCCATCTGACTGCTGCCTGTGCCTGGGGAACAAAGCCACAATGCCCCTCAGCTTGTGCTTGGGTCAGGATGGGACTCCAGCCGGCACAGATGAAGCTAAGCCTTGTGCACAGTTTTGTAGCACTGAGTGAAGGTTTAGCAGCTCAAATGCTGCAGGGCTTGTAATGCAACTGTTGGTCCTCAAATCCCAGCACTGATGCAGTAAGACTCTGGAAAAACTTGCTGCTAGAGCAGATTGCTGGGAGCAGAGAGAGGGGATAGCAGCACCAGTAGCTGTGGAAGTTCACTGCAGATGCCCTGATCTCTCTCTGCTGTGAACTTCTGCCCTTGCTCTCTGACCATCTAGATTTTGGCAAATTTGCTAGCCATATGTTCTTTTTCTGCTAACCTTGTAGGTGAATAAATTTGAGCCCTGTCTCACTTATAGACCCTGTGTCACAGCTCTTCCCTCAAGGGTTCAACATACGTACTTCCATCTGTGAAGGAGGGAGGAGAGGGCAGGCCAGTAGTAAAGCCTGGCCCTGATGGAAGAAGCTGGACAGCCTAGAGCCAGACGGGCCCTCACCACACGGCCAACAGCTCTGTTCTCTCAGAGAGGAGACAGGGGAGGAAAAGCAAGGACGAAGCTCTTCTCATGAATGGCTGGAGCTGCCTGGGAGCTCACCTGGGAGAGGAGAGGGGCTGCCCATCTTTCTGCCACTCAATAGTGAGAGCTGGTGATGCTTCCACTGTGCAGGGCAGTCTGACTCTCTCCCCAACATTGGCCTCCACTACTGTGGGCATGCTCTTATCCATTTTCAACCTGCAAAGTCCACAAGCACAGCAAAAGATGTAGAAACTTCCTTGCTCAGCATTTGACCTTCAGCACAAGGCTTTATCAATCACTGGCTTTATTTTTTGCCTCCAATGGCAAAGGGAGGTCTGTACTCCCATGAGAGCTCAGATGCTTGCCATGGCAAACATTCACTCCCAACACTGAGAAAAGAGCAGCCTCTATAAAATCCTGCTCCAGTTCAGCACAGATTGGTGCTGCACTCCTGTAAGCCAGCTTAATTTACAGACAGCAAACCTGGTTCTTTTAGCAGCCCTCTGGATAACAGCTGAGGAAGCATTAACAATGTGAACACATGGCAAACAGTACAAAGTCCTAAACAGGGCACTGAGCAAGATTTCCCTTAGGTGCTTATCTGGCATACAGAAATGAGCCTTTTTACGGTGTGAAGAGCCTATTGCAATCACCTGACTGCACACAAGGTCCAGAAGCTGGTTGTCCACTTCATGCAGCAGAAAGTTTGAGGTCATGTCCTCACAATACTCATCTCATGTTCTTTGCTCTTATAACTACAACTAAACACTGTCTTAGAAGGGAACTAAACCATGATGTTCCCACAGTTAAATAAAACGTCATCCACCCTACCCCCATTCTATGACCTGAATTCTTGATCTCAAAAAATAAAACCAAAGAGCCTTAATTCAATGAATCACTTATTAGTGCTTTTAGGGCAGAAGAAGCTAAGGAGATTGTTGCAGAGGTCAGCAAATTGGCTGGGTTTTAGGTTGTAAACTCAAAAAAAAGAGAGAGACCAGACCATGGCCCTATTTAATCTGGAATCCCAACTTGCTGCATTTAGGGCAAAAATAAATTGTCCCCCTTTATTTCTGTGGGCCCTTGAAGCAATAAGAAAAACACACAAAAAACTACAAAATATACCAGTACATGAGGAGACAGTTTTGGGTCAAACTGGTTTGTTCACAATGTATTTAAAATTAATTAGTGGAGGCTGAAGGAACTGAAGTTTTTTTAATATATGTATGTCTATTCTGTGCTAGTTAAGCAGCTCCTACTTGTTTTGCTTTTTTTCAGAACTGGTTTCTCTTTCTGCCTGCACTAACATGAACAGCTAAGGATGCTGCCTCGAGACTTCTTTTGTTTGAATCCAGCTCCTTTGCTGCCAGCTTCCCTGTGCATCTTTGCTCAGTGTATGCTTCTTTCAAGAGACCCTCGGGGAGGACAGAAGACAGCTTGCGTCTGGGATCTTTTCCCGTTGTCAGCAGTTCAGTGCTGCTTGCTTCCCAACCGTGCCCTGGAACAGCTGATCCAGACCTTTCCAATCTTTGGCTTTTCTACATGAAGAGATGCCATATGGTTCATCAGCTGGGCACGGTGGACAAACTGTTGCTGCAGGTGAGCCTACCTGTACGTGAGCTGCTGACGCACAGAGGAGCCGGCTGCCTGCGCGAGCTGCCTGCCTCTGGATAACCCTCGGTGCTGCGGATTTGCCTGGTGAAGGACCTGACCTCTCTCACCCTCTGCCAGCACAGTGCTCGGGTACTCTATTCAAAACAAAATGCCATATGTGAATAAAAGGACACTTCTTACTGTGACCTCTTGCATTAGGGTTTCTGTGAGCTTGGGAGAGCTTGCTGAACTGGAGCCAAAGAGCTCTTCAGCCATCTGCTTTTTGGCTGACTAGTGCAGCAAACCTGCACAGTCTACTAATGAGAGTCACAGACCTGCAGGCAAGCAATTTTAGACTCCTTCTTCTCCTCTGTCAGTGAACACGTTGCAACATCCCTTAGGCCACAGTGCCTTCTGCCCCATGTGCCATTGCTGTGACAAAGCACACTTTAGAGATTGAAGGCTACAGGGTGCCTTTCTGGCCTGTCTTTTGTGACTACTCTTTCACTTTTTCCATGTTTTGTTTCTGAAATAAGGCACATTTTTCAGAACAAGGCATTATTTGTTACCCAGCAGGACCCGTTTGGGCAAAACACAAAACATAATTGCACCAGCAGTTATGTTTTGGATCAGGAGGCAGCTGATGGCTCTCAGGGAAGAAGATATGCTTGCTATGCTAGAAATGGGGTGGGTTACAGGCAAGCCACAACTCCACTTATGGGCTGGCACTGCAGGGGAGAAAGTATTTTAGGGCTAAGGCTTTATCATGAGGCAACACTAAAAGAGGCCCTGCTGTCTGCAGCTGGCTTTATGGAGCCTGTGGTCAGTAATCATTAATGAGGAGCCCTGAGTTACCTCTCCGGTGACAAGTCACCTGTGATCTGCAGCTGGATCTGTTGGCTCTCCGTCCTGCCGTCGGAAGTGCGGCAGGTGTAGGTGCCGGCGTCCTGGGGCTGGACGTGGCTGATCACCAGGGAGCTGTCGGACTGGTAGGTGTGCCTGCAACACGTGCGGGGAGCGCTGCTTGCCTGCCGGCCTACGGCAACCCGCCAGGGCACAGCGGCTGATGCCACCCAAACCATCCCCAGGGAGAGCCCTCCCTGGCTCAGGAAAACACAAAGCCTGCTGACCACAGATGGGTCGCAGGCGAGGGAATACTGCAGCAGAAAGGAGGTCAGGAACAGAGACAAAAAACTGGGATGGAAAACAGGGAACTGCTTTCAGTAACCCCCTCCCATGCAGAGGCAAACTGCCCTTCCAGGGGGAAGCTTGAATCCCAGCAGTCAACTGCAAACAGAAAAGCATAACTGGGCTTTTCTTTACTGTGATTTTCATAACACAAAGGGACTGACTGGCTCCAGACTCTTGCTGGAAACAGACTTCCCAGGGAAAACAGGTTTTAAAGTAGTTTTAAAAAAAGTTATGCCAGAGATTTCCAGCCAGAGGAACTTTGAGTTATTAGGGTGCAAGTTTCACCCCCAGCTACTGGCTTAGTGCTGCCCCAAGATGAACCAAAGAGAAGAAATATTTTTCTGCATCATTACCCACGTCAGCTTCCACCAGTGCCTTCTATCACTGTTATGGGACAGCACTTGCTCTGCCCCATAGCTCTAGCCAGCATCTCATTACTGGTGCAGACTGTACCTGTTTCTGCTGTGCACAGAGCAGGTGGATGTTCATACCCTTAGGTGAATATAGGGGCTTCTTTATTTCTTTAAAAAAAAAAGTGCACTGGCTCTGGCTGGTAGAGTGTTAATCTTTTTCACAGTAGCTGGTATGTGGCTGTGTTTTGGATTTGTACTGAAAACAGTGTTGATGTTTTCAGTACTGCTGAGAAGTGTTTACACCAAGTCAAGGCCCTTTCCTGCTTCTTGCCCCACCTGCCAGTGGGCTTCGGGTGCACAAGAAGCTGGGAGGGGACACAGCTGGGACAGCTGACCCTGACAGACCACAGGGATATTCCATACCATATGGCATCATGCTCAGCATGTAAAGCTGGGAAAAGGAGGAGGAGCAGGGGGGAGTGATGGTGTTTGTCTTCCCAAGTCACTGTTATGTGGGATGGGGCCCTGCTCTTCTGGAGACAGCTGAACACCTGCCTGCCCGTGGGAAGTGATGAATGAATTCCTTATTTTGCTTTGCTTGCACCAACGGCTTTTGTTTTATCTTTTAAACTGTCTTTATCTCAGTCCATGGATTTTCTCAGTTTTAGCCTTCTGATTCTCTCTCCCATCCCACCAGGGGTGAGTGAGCAGCTCTGTGAGGCTGAGTCGCCAGCTGGGGTGAAACCGTGACAGTCCTTTTTGGATTGTGTATTTGGCACTCTGCCCAGCAAGGAGCCCATCTGCTCTACAATGAAGGGAGCTGAGCTCACCTGTCAGAGGAGACTGGTCGGCTGTTCTTCATCCACTCCACTCTGGAGAGCGAGGACACGCCTGTCTTGCAGACCAGCTGGATGTTTTGTCCCACAACTGCTGTCACAAGAGAGGGCTTGGCTTCCTCCAGGATTGTTCTGAAAGAGAAAGTGATTCCATTGGCACTTCTGCTGCCCTCTTCACCTCTGTGTCCTCTCATCTGACTCTGGATGAGTTACAACCACAAGGCAAAGCAGGACCAGCTGCCCACTCAGCTCTGAGCAGATGCACTGGGCAACAAGAGGGCTCTCCATAGCCATATATAACAAAGACTGCTTTGGACAAACAGAATGCTACAATTTCTCCTGGAAGAAAGCCCTGTAACCCCTCCCTTCTGAACGAACAAGGTTACGATCAACAGACAGACACAGATCCAGTGCAGACATGTTTAGATCAGTTCTGCACACTCCTGATTTTCAGGGTAACACTGGATCTTGACCCCAAGTCTGCATCTTGAAAGTCTTCCCTAGAATAACCCGCTGCTGCTCCATGCAGTGCTGACATAAAGGCTCCAACGTCAGAGACCCAGCTCAATTTGTTGGTCAGAACAAGAAAAACATCTATGGATTCTCATTTACAGTGTAAGAAGGCCTCCCAGACAGAGATCCCAAGATTCCGCAGTCTTTTCACACATCATACTTCACTGCTGTCAGAGACCAGGGAGTGTGTGACAAAAGAGACAGCAGGTAATGCCAGGGCCTGGATAACAGTGACTTGATTTACCAAGGGGCCACATGTGTAGCTAATCCACAACACGGTATTCCCAGTTAGCTGGTCCCAGCTGGGGCAACATTTTCACTTCAGAGAAAGCTGAACTGATGCTTTACAATGAGCTGGCAGAACAGAGGAGAAGGGGGGGTGGAAATCATCACCTGTGCAGAGCCTGTGCTGGGAACAAATCTGCAGACTCCTGGTGCCCAAATCCCTCTGTCACAGAAGCATCTACTCCAAAAGCTTCACGCCACTGCTTGCCTTCCCGGGGTAGCACCTGCTGGCCACTGCTGCTCTGCCTGTCTGAGGGCTCAGGCACAGCTGCTTCCCGGGAGCGCAGCTGGCCCAGGCTGTCCAGTCTGCTTCGCTGGGTGTCCCAGCGCTGGCTCTCCAGTACACCAGTCCTTGGCAAGGCCTCTGGCAGCATGTCCCTCCTCCAGCTGTCCTGTCTGCGGCTGTCTTGAGCGGAGAGTGAAGCCCCAAAGGTTCTTCCTTCTTGGCTGTGACTTGCAGCCTCTCTTGTGGGTGATTGCCGCTGACCCTGAGCACGTCCTGCACGAGAATTGGAGGCAGTCTGCTGGTGTTGCAGAGCTCCTGTGTCAGGAGACGGCTGGAGCTCCAGATGACTGACTCCCACAGAGCTGTGGCACACTCTCATGCACTCCTCCTCCGAGGCAAAGCTGTTTTTATTGCCGTGACAGCCACCATACCAAAACCGGTTGCACTTGCCAACAACTCCCACAAAGTACCAGCGAGTGGTCCAGTTGGTGCAGGGGCCATGGGCACTGGGCAGCAGGCACATCACAGGGTATGCTATCAAAAAGAGTGGAACAGAGAGTGATGCGAGGGTCCCAAAGCACAAAGGTCCAGAGGCTTCATGCCACCTATCCAGATGATTTATCTGATGGTCCTGTGGGCAGAGGGCAGGTGGGAAAGTAGGACACCTGGGTATCCTATCCAGCTGTGCTTTGAAACTGAAAACCTGCTCATATATTTCTTTTTGCCTCAGTTTTGCCTCTGATGAAAGAGCCATCCTCAGAGATGTTCCTGAATCTAGATACCTAAACAGATAGTTTACAGCATTGCTTGGAGAATTCTGCAACTGCAAAGCAGGCTCTGGGGCTTTCTCTCCTGCAAGGGACACATGGCTGTCATTTGCACATTTCCAGCCCACAAAGCAAGTGGCTTAGACCTAGCTATGAAGAAGACTTGTGCATTACAGCACACGCCTGCATGGCTCAAGGTGTCTACAAACCCAGAACCATGGGTATCTCAGCCACATACTGACAAACCCTGGATGCAGGGCTCTGTCTGCCAGCTGCTTTGCCAAGCTGTGGCTCAGCTGAGAGGATCTAGAGAGCTTTCTCGTTCCCCCAAGGCCGCACCACAGGGATGGCCACCAAGCCTCTGTGCTGCAGCAGGAGGGCAAGGCACTGCAGCAGCAAAGTGCTGCAGAGGGTAGAGCTGGGCACTAAAGGTACTTTTGCCTAGCAGCCCTCATAGCACAGCAAGCACTGGATTGAACTTTGCTGGCAGGGAGCATCCATGCAGCGCTGAGCAAACCCTCCTTGCCCATGTAGTTCTCATTCCTCCCCTGTCAACAGGCTGTCTGAAGGCTGAGCACCGTCCTGATTCCTCAGGAAATCCCTACTCCTCTTGAACTTGGGTAATTAATTTGGAGCACTCCAGGCTGCATCAGAGTGTCTTCTTAGGAACAAACAACTCCAGGGCAGTCCTACAGATTGACAGAGGTCACACAAACACACTTCTGTCCAACTATCAGCAGAGGACAACAGGAAGCTCTGCAGCAGCTGGCAGAGGTGAAACCTCAGGCTGCTTTTCTACACTCCCTCCAAACTTCTGTTACCCAAACCACCAGGCAGAAATTATCTTCAGAGAGATTATTTACTACATTTTACAGAGAAACACAGGAGACTTCTATATGCTACTGGACTCTTTTTGAGTTTCTAAACCAATTAGCCAAAGCATCACTTACGGTAGTTGGGGCTATTGAGACATCCTTCCCCTCGAGGACCTGTGGCTGAGGCGATGTTGTCAAAGCAGCAGCCGTACACGGAGCTGCGGCACTCGCCCGAGGGCTGCTGCTGGGACAAGGCTTGGCTTGCCTTGGAGACAGGAATGGAAAGCCAAGAGTTATCCTCTCACATGAGGACAGCAGCACATGCAAGGCACCGTGTGCAAGCTGTCAGCTGTTAGAGGCACCACTGTTTGCTTGTTTGCCTCCTAGAGGCTTTTGCCCTGGGAAGGAGTGGAAAACTTGGCTGTCAGCCGCGGAGCCGGGGCTGCACTTCTCTGCAAGGCACACCTGAGCAGCCCACCAGTAGCCCAGTTCTTATTGCTGCCACAAACAAGCACCCCAACCTATGGGAGGTATCACCTCCTCACCTTGAATTTATCTGCAGAGTTGACAAACAAAAGCAATAATAGAAGCCATGTTTTCCCCATTTTTTTCCCCTAGAAACTGGCTAGCAATTTTCTGACCAACAGAAATTTGGATTATGCAATCAGCTCTACACAGGATGGCCTTCTACTTCTCAGACATTTCCCCATCACCTGCTCTGTACTCTGCTTGTAGAGGATTGCAGGTGGATGCTCCAGACTGAACTGGAGCAAGGTGGGCCAAAGAGCTTGAGGCCATGCCTGAAGTATTGGTTCCTCAGCATTACTGGTAGAGATGAAGCCCAACAGAAACCACAGTGTGAGTCAGTAGGGTCAAATGTGAACCTTCATAACTGATCAACTCCTGAAATGCAAAGATCTCTTGTACTTACTGCTGGAGTGGTTGCAGTGGGACGATTTTGTCTCGTTTGAATGTCACGGTAATATTGTGGGCATCCAATGTTGTTTGGACCCTGGGCAGCTGACACTCCATCAGGGCAGCAGCCATACCTACAGGCAGAAGGGCTGCAGTAACACCTGACCTGCCTGGTCAATGGGCTTGGCCTACAAGATTCAGGAAGCCCCCAGGAAAGGCACTGCCTCCCTGCCCAGGCCTATCTACTTTACAGCTACCTGTTTTGGTGGCAGGTGCTGAAAGGGCAACCTCTCCCCAGAGGGCCCGATGCTGGAGTGTGCCCATCTGGACAGCAGCCATGTGGGCTCTGGTGGCAGTCCTGGGAGCCAGTCTCTGCAGAGGGGTCCTGAGAGAAGCTGAGCTGATGGGAACCTGATGAGCGGGACTGGGGCTCCCAGCCAACAGGAAACAAGTTGATGCTGTGGTCTTTGGTGGATGGAATGTGCTGATTACCTGAGGTGCTATGGATCATGGTGTTCCCAGGGAGCATCCTTCCATCATTAGAATCTGGGGAGAGAACTCAAAGTATGCAGGTGAGCATGAAAATCTGGTCAGCTTTCCTCCTCTCTCCGCTCTCTTTCACCTGCCCAAGGCTACCTGGCAGGATTTTTGCATCACTTCTAGGGATGTCTTCTGGCCCACCCTTCCTGATATGGCTAAGGTAGCTTGCTGATTGCCTTGACCTTCTTCCTACTGTCCCATGAGAAAACACCTGTCAAATTGCTGTGATCCCTTCACATCATCCTTTCTTGTTCCTATGATCTCTTTTGGGCATCATTTCTTCTAGCCAGCACTTAAGTCATGCTGACAGAACCTGGGAACCATATGCTGTACAGAATCTTCTGCATGGATAGATTAAAATACTGCTCACTGTTGGTGTAAAAGAATCTACATTTTGTCCCTGCCTCCTGGAGTTTCTAGGAGCCCATGAAAAAATGAGAGAAACAGAGAAAAGAGCAATCTCTCTCCTTACCACACCCTCTTCCAAGTACCCCATCATCAAATCCCAAATTAAAAAAATTCTTCCAAACCTGGGGCAGGGCTGTTTGGGTTGTAACGCGTCAGCAAGGACTGGCGAGTGACATCGTATCCCATAGTGTCCTGCGTACTGGGGACCTCTGCAAAGAGACACATGCACAAAATGGATGCAGTTAGTCCAGCTCTGTACTCCAATAATTGCAAATACATCCAGCAGTCAGCAGGAGAAAAAAAGCTGATGAACATGTTCCTGTTCCTCTTGTGGAATAGCTGCTGAGCAGCAATTGAATTTGACTGGATCATCAGGACAAGCCACCTACAACAGGCAGGCAGACAAAAGTCAGCATTGCAGCTCTGACATGGAGAACAGACACAGACAAGAAGCAAAATGTTTTGAACAGCTGTGACTCCCTTAGAGCCAGTCCACAAAGGGATGCGAGTTGGCTATAGTTTTTAGCTACTGAGCCTGCCCAAATTACCATTCTTCTGGACTGGGCATCCTGGGATCAATCTGCAGCACACACTGGATGAGCCATCATAGAATACTGGATTCAAAACGGACCCATACCAATGTTGTTCCCAAGCCTGTTGCATGCATTTCAACAGCACAAGTAAAGGGACTCTGAAGATACTTTGTGCACATAACCTTGACAAACTCACAGGATGGAGACTGGCAAAAAGCTGAGAACATAAGCTGGTGCAGAGCTTGGAATTTCTACTCCTAAGCAAAAGCATGTTGGGAAAAGCTGGGTGTGCAGAAATAGCACTCACGCTGTGGCAGGTAGCAGGGCTGTGTGTTGCAGCTACCCAGGGTGGCTGGTTTCTGTGGCTGAATGGCTTTGCATGTCTCAGGACTGTAGAATTTGGATTCGCCGTCAGCGCAGATGACCTGGCGTGTCCGGATGCCTGAATCACAGCTCTTGGAACACTTGGGCACAGAGACAAGGCAGTGAGCAGGTAGCAAAGGCTGAATGCAGAAACCCCACAGATCAGAAGTGGGGAACAGCTGCATGATTAGCTGCAGGCTGAGCACAGCTTCTTCACCAAGACAAAGCAAGTAATATTTCAGCTGGAATTATCTGAACAATTAGAAAACCATACTCTAAACCTTTTCACCAGATGTTCCACCCAGCCCTGAAGCATTAGGCTCGGTGCCACACTCAGCCTGTAACATCCTGATGAGCTGCTGTTACCTACAGTGGTGTGTCAGGGAGCTGGAGAGAACCATTTCAGCCTGAAGGAATAAAGGCGCCTCAATTCTCTGGATCCACTAGCTGTGAGTGGGTCAGTTTGCATTCCAGAACAACAAATTACAACTGGAAAGCAAACAAGGGGCTTTCTTATAAGCAGCTAACTGGAGTTTGCCTCACTGGAAGCTGTGAATGAGAGGGAGCAGCAGCTCAGAGGAGGGAGTAGCATGAGGTGTGCAACCCACACAGCTCATGGCAAGCTCTATAAACATTAGGAGAGTATTTCTCTCTAATTCAGAGAGGCAGATGGGAGACCTTCTGATATCAGAAAGTCAGGAGAAACATCAGATTAAGATATGAAACTTTTTTAGCTGTAACTAAAACTTAACTCACATCTCATGAAGAAGATGTAAGATGTTTTAGCTCAGAACAAGCTGGTCTGGCTAGCACAGAAGTGAAAAAGTGTGTTTGGAAGGGACCTGATACATTGGATCTACCCATATCTCTACTCCCTGACATTTTTCCCAGGTTGAAGACAGTCTGGCTTCCACCACAAAGACAGGATTAATCCATTTGAAGATCAGTTTATCTGAATAATTACAAAACTGTACTTTAAAGCAGATCACCAAATGCAATGACCAGTCCTGAAGTCTAGAGCTCTAAGCCACACTTGGCCAGAGAGCTGTTCTGCTGATCACAGCAGTGGAGCAAAGAATTGGGAATAAGCAGCAGGAGTGGATTGTTTCAGCTTATTGGCTGCATTTTGCCACTGTCACTGAAACGATAATCTCTCCTCAGAAGGATTTATTTTTGTAGCAGCTGCACACAAGGCAGGCATCAGATTAACCGGAGCATTACTAGTGCCAGTTACAACACAACTGTGAGCCAAGGGGCTGGTAATGAAGCAGTCCTTGCTCCCAGCCTCAGCCAGTGTGCAGACTGCATGGATCAAAGCTTGTTTGTGAGGAGCACAGCAGTACAATCCGTAATTTCCGAGCCATGACAGCGAGGCGCTCACCAGACCCCAGTCTCCAACATGCCAGCCGATTTCTTGGATGCAGTTCTCCTTAAGGCAGGGCTGGGTGGCTGATGGCTTTGGTTCCATTAGACAAGCGAAGTCCTGAGCCTGAGAGCCCTGCTGGGTCCTGCAGGTGACAGTCCGGGTCTGCACTCCTTCCCCACAGCTGGCTGAGCACTGCAGAAAGGGGCCTGACAATTACAAAAGAAGCCCACCCAGTTCCAGGCTGCCCTATCATTAGAGCAGAGCTCCATTTTGAGACTGCCTGAAACAACCAGCTATCATTGAAATAATTTTCTGGGGTGGGAGTTAGCAGAGTAACTGTTTATGCTGTAGAGGAGACAATAAGGCATGAGAGCATGGGATAGGGTCTGGGAGATCTGGAACTCGCTAGATGATTTTGGCATATTCATATAATTAGTCTGATCTCTCCCCAAAGGAGATGTGGAGGATGAATTTGGAAAAATATAAACACTGCAGAATATATTGAGAACAAAACATGGTAGAAAATATCTGGAAAGTCATGTTATTTACATCTCATTAAAACCAATGCAAGGTAAAGAATTTTAGAGAAGGTAAAAGGTTAGGTTCATAAATTGCTCATGTCTTTTGCTTGAAGACTTCGAGCTCTATTTTTACAGTATGAAGCTGTGACAACTTCCATACTAGTAATTATTTTGTGACATTTTCAATGCCCTCTTAAATTCACAGTGGTGTTTCCTGGAATCCAACCTACTTCTACATGAATTACCAAGGTGTCTCACAGACAGCGTTAACTTGGGGACAGTCTGAATCACTTCAGATGAGCTTCCTAGCTGAGCTTCAGCCTTTAATTTACCAGAGTAATCTTTTAACTCTGAGAGTACACAAAACACCGTTGCTTCTGAGAACCCTGGAATGAATCACTCAGGCCTCCGTTTGTAAGAACATGACCCTTGGTGCCTTCACCAAATGGTGCTCTTGCTCCACAACCCTTAAGTCGCACCTCGCATCTCACAAAGTGGAGGGAAAAGAGGGGGTGGAAGGACTTTCCAGTCTAGGTCATCAAGCCTCAAAGTTGCATTTTGTGCTGTTGTGCAACTCAGGCTGAGTACAACCACAAGACTGCAAATCAAATGTTGCAAGCATGCACGTATTTCTTCTGATACAGGAAAACGCACTTGTACTTTAGGGACTGAGTAGACTGAGCCCTTGGAATGTAAGATGCCTTCTAAAAACCTGTCTAGCTGCACTGAGCACACACAGTTTGAGCTGTTTCTACTCCTGCATATATAAATGCACACAAGCATCAAAAGTGCACCACATGGGTGTGTTTGGAGAAGCCCTGTGCAGACACACAGCAAACAGCAGGTCATCAGTGTTTCCAGAGTACTGCTGTCCTGGGGTGGTGATGCAAGGCAGCAAAATACATGGAAATAGCCAGCACAGGCCATGAGCTCCTGTTTCACAGAGGAGGGTGTGCTACTGCATATCCCCAGGTGATGGACAGAAGCGTTCCTACCAATGCTCCACCTTCACCAGGCCTGGCTCAGAAACCAAGCCGGTGCCAGGTGTGAGAAGGTCTGATAAAAACAGCAGTGAAGAAAGGATTGGCAGACCACAGAAGAGAGAAAGTACAATGAGAAGAGCAGAGGTGCAGGGGCATGCACAGGTTTGAGGAACAGAGATATGTTCTTAGGAGAGCATTGGAGGGCTGCAGGGACAAGTTCTACACATCTGCACACCACTTATCCAGGGACACACGCTTTTTGTAGTCCCAGAAGAGGAGCCTGGCTCTTTCTCCCTAAGCTTTGGCAGATTCTCCTCAAGTAGGTGCCAGAAGGGTGTTACCTGCCCAAGGCACTGACCTGGGACCAGGGCCCTGTGCTCCAGGTGGCACACTGCCGGACATTGCAGGGCTGGCTGCGGCGCGGCTGCTGGGAGAAGGCCATGCACTCGGCGTCATCCACCACCCCCTGCCAGCTCTGCCCATCAAATGCCACGCAGTACACAGAGCGAGTCTGGGTGCCCCCGCCGCAGCTGGCTGAGCAGGACCCCCACTCTCCCGTTTTCCACCTGCAGGTCACACAATCAAGCACAAAAGAAAAAAAAAAGTAAGCCCAACCAACCTGCCCAGAGGAGTCCGTGCCACATCCCTGTAGAAATCAAACAGGGATGATGTCCCTTTGCAAAATAGAATCAGAGGAAAGTTCCCATTTGACCAAGCAGGCCCAGCCTAATTGGCAATGCAGAGCATTAGTCCTACTCCAGAGACCCAGCTACAAAACACTTGTTTCTCTGGAAATGTAGAGCTCTTCCAGAACGGGAAGGTCTCTCTCCATGCCTTTTGATCTCCTGATGTCTGCAAAAATGTCATGCCTGGAATAGAATATCAAAAAAAAAAAAGGAAAGAAAAAGCTCAAAGAAAACAATCCAGATCAGCTAAAAGAAAAGCTACCACAACAGCCTAATCCACACATTACACTCCAGACATTATCAGAAACAGTAAAACAAAGCCAAGTCCTCACTCTGCCCACAAACCATGCCAGACACTCTCAGAAGTGCTTAACTTTTCACTGACAGACAGTAGAAATCTGGTTTATTCCTTCCATCAGTCAATTTCTCTAACTGCAGCACACATACAGAAAGCCCACAAAAATGTAAATAGATTTTTTTGTGTCTTTGGTTGCTGAAGCTGCTGCAGAAATGATACACCCTTGCTAACAAGGGGAATGTCCACAGAACAATCTGTCTAGATACTAAAATCTCTGCCCATGCCCAGTCCAGCTTCTCAGAGCTAGCTGGGTAGCTGGAAGCACAGCTTACATGGCCTGGCTTCAGGGACAATGTGAAATTTCATCCCCAAATCCAGCAGGCAGTGCAATCCAAAGGCACTGGTTGTGGAGGAGGAGCATCACGGTGATCTGCTTGCCAGCTGCTATATCCCCTTGCAGCCAGGTAAGGCCCAGCCAGGGAGTAAAAGCAGTTCATGCTTTCTTCCCCACCATTCCAGCTACTTCCCTAGCCTGGCCCTTACCACCCCTTAATGAAGCTTCAGCCAACCAATTCACATTCACATCCTAACAGGATTCCACAGTAGACTCTGACATGGTCAGCTTCTAAACACACTCTTCTTTATTGCTAAAGATGCACATGTCAACCCAAAACTGAATGGCCTTCACTATAAAATGTTTCCTTCGGAAAGAGAACAAATACATTCAGTAGAAACCATTTACAAGGGTGCAGTTGCAGGGCTTATAATAAATTATTCATCAAGTTTTTTTCAAAAGCTCCAATGAGAATAACTTCCCCCCAAGTACTGTATTCTGCCCTCTGTATGGCAAATGCACAGTTTTGGAAAGGCTGTATCAACTAGGTGGGCTCACCTACAGCTTCCTTCAATTACAAGTCGAGACTTCTCTGACACTTGTTTCATTTCCTTTGTAAAACAAGGTGAACCATAAGGCTGGGGCCCTCATCAGAGGGCAAAAGTTGTCAGTTCTAAGCTATTAGGAGCTTGCTGTGGGACAACTGTTTTGCTTTTGATATTTTTATCTTCTCATATCTCATTGTACATTATTGTATCTGTCATATACTTGCACTCATCACACCTTACAGGCTTTTTTCAGCCTGCCAAAGGACCCTTGCCAAAAAAATAAAAGCTTTTAAGAAACTCTTTTTCTATGCTGCCAGTGTTACAATTGCCCAAATGATCATGCTCTCTTTTCAGTTATGTTCTTTTATTTATCTTGATAAGTAAATGAATTTTAGAAAATCTTCCAGAATTTCTTTACCCTGATTCCAGAGAAAACATGAGAATAAGCAGCCAGAAGCTATGAAGAAATCATCCCCTTCTCAGTCCTCTAAGAATCAACTTACCAGAGACACATGCAGCCACCTAAGCAAAGCTGCCAGCCAGCACCCTCCACCACCATTTTCACTGGCAAGCACCAAAAGCAAAGCACACCCACTTCTATCACCAGTGCCAAAGAGGAAAGCCCCCACGGACTTCAGTGAACAACTGGGTAGAAGCAGAAGACAGCAGCTGCCTTCCATGCTTTCTGTAACTTCCTTCTCCTTGTTACCTCTTCATCTGAGAGCTCCGTGCGCCGCTGTGACTCCAGGCTTGCGGCAGGTAGATGTAAGAAGTCCTTTATATACAGAACAAAGGTTTTAAAGAACTTAAAACAAGTAGCTACAGGCTAACATGTATTCAGAAATGCTCCCAGGTGCCCTCTCACGCACACCAGCACTCTCAGAGGCCTCCACTGGTACACAGATATGCAGCTAATGTTCACGTTACAGCTCTGGATGCCCAGGAAGAGCCAAGTGAAGCCAGCTGTACAGGGCAAGGTGGCAATGGCTGGGTGAAGGGGTTTGAAAATGCTGGAGAATGAAAAGACTCCAGGATTCATCCCCTTCTAAGAGAATAGACACTGGGAATGCAGAAATGGCATAAAATGATACAAGCTCAGACCTTCTACTCTTTGTAGGCTCCAGCTCAAGAGAAGAAAAACCAGAGAATCTGTTTTACATCTCCTACATGGGCTAGACAACTATCTTCCACAGCCCTATTTTGGAAGGCAAATTCAATTGCCTATAAAATGAACACAGGATGTATTAAGCCCTTTCCTTGTGCACACAGAAATGCTCATGACTCATCCCTGCGTTATCATCCCAATCTTTTGTCTTTGGCTTTCTCTTAGAAATGAAGCACCTCCTTGGAGAGAACCATGCTGGAGGACAGAAGTGGGAGGGTCACTTTTTTCTCGGCTCCAAAAGCATCTCAGGAAGAATTCAGATCCTAGAAGACAGAAGGAAATTGTACCGTTTTGTCTGGGGACAAGGCTGATGGCCACACGTCCGGTTGTTGTCGGGTTGTGGTTTATTCCTGCACATATAGTCCGGATAAATTTCATTGTCTATGGTGCAAAACACCAAGCGGGATTGGAAACCTAGGGGACAAACAAGAGAGTATTTGATCAACACAAGCTACCCAGGACTAGGTTAGCAATGTACTGGGGTTGGCAAGACAAGATTCTAAAAGTTCCATCGAATCCACACCTGTCCCAGTCATTCTGGAAAAGAGACGGGTGCGGATCTCTGTCTCTTGCTATATGGAATAATGATGCCTTCCCACTCCAGTATAGGAATCTACTGGAAGAGCAAGGGAGACAATAGAGTTCTGTGCAACTGAGGGGAATCTTCCTGTTACATTATGAATCAAGACTCACAGCGGAGTACCCTACCTCACCCATGGGCTGCTCCTGAAGGAGCCCTGCAAGATGTGTGCAGTGTACTGCAGAACTGGGGGCCTCCTGTTAGACTCAAAAGGCCAGTCTTGTGAGGACTGGATATGGGAGTAAAACTACCAATTCTTCATGCTTCCTACAGGGTACGAGTGCCCAGGCAAAGACAATTTTAGCACTAAAGTCACAATATGGCTAAAGCTGCCAAAATGGCCATTAGCACAGAAGCCCAGAAGAGACTGATAAGAACTCTATATACTAATCAGCTGGGGAGGGCTTTTTGTTTATTTGAAGTTTTTTGTTTTTTTCTTTTAAGCTTAAAATCCATAATGTCGCTTATAGAGGAATTTGCAAACTGAATATGATGGTGATGCCTAACAAGGCTGACCTGTAACAGAGACTAGACAGAGTTAAAGGAATAAAGTAGGTATTTGTTAAAAGGGCTTCAAAGGATACACATTGAGCAGTACAAGAGTTCAGCTGTAGCTCTACTGAAGATGGACCTAAGACAGATGACTAATCACAAGTTTTCACACTTTTATAAGTTTTGGTCCATTTACATATTGGGGTTAATTGTCCAATTACAGCTTCAGGTTATGAAATCGCATTCTCTCAGATTTCTCTCCTCAGTTCATAAACAACATCACTGTAGTTTATACTTTTTGGGCCTGAAGCTGCAATGGTGTACTTGGTTCTCTGGCTGGAAAAGGATTGTTTTGTCTAACTAAACTGCAAAGAGAACTTGCCAACATTTTATATGAAGTTTAGAGTCACACACAAAAGCACTACAGAATCTGAAAAATATGAAAGCTAAAACTTAAGGCATCAATAGGACACCCCAGGAGATCTGACAGTCCTCTTGAAGAGAAGGAATGTTCCGGACTGTGTCAGAGAAGAATGATGTGATTCACTAATGTAAGCCAGCTCTCTCTGGAGAGGACCTCTCAAGTGATTGAAAATATTATGAAGACCTGAAGCAAATCAAAACAAAGGCTATCTATGAAGATTCTTAACAGGTCCTAGTAAAAAGTCTGAGGACTAGGGAACGGAAAATAAGAACAAGGCACAGGGGACAATCTTGTTGTGACTCCATGCATGACCCTTCCTTGACAAAACCTTAGCAGCACCCTGTGGATCCCAGTGCTGCCTTCAGCAGGAGACTGCTGGAAAGCTGCTGCAGAGGGCAGCACACTGTCACACTGCCTGCAGGGTGTGGATATAAGCCCCACACCAGCCACCAGGTCCTCTCCCCTTACCTCCTCCACATTCAGAGCTGCACTCGCTCCAGGAACTGTAGCTCCAGCTGTAACCCAAGGTCTGTCCTTGCAGGGGCAGGTAATATTCATACTGTACCCCCTTGTTTGGCTCCTGGCTGATGAGCTGCAAAAGCATGGGAGAAAATTAGGGAAATTACACTTTTCCTCTTCACAGCATTTCCCACCATGTCTCAGGATTCAAGGTGACTTGCACCCCCCCTCCCATTCAAGAAGCAATAATTCTCTGCAGTGCATTTTCTCCTTGCCTTCCATCACATTCTGGAGAGCATTATTTTTCAGAGAAGGATACATTAATCCCTCTCAGCTTTAAAAGATCCAGCTGCTCCTGTCACAGCAAGTACAGTAATTTCACGATTATAAGCTGCACCTTTTTCATTGAAGAATCCAGCCTACCCCAGTAGTGCGGCTTATATTCAGGTGCAGCTTATCTATGGACAAATCCCATGGTCTGCCCGGCTACCGGGAGGTGCGGCTTATAAGCAGGTGCAGCTTATAATTGTGAAATTACTGTACATTTCCTGCTCTACAGCACAGTATAACAAGCAGTGTCCTGGAGCTTGTCCCTGCCCCAGCATCAATTGGCGCTGACTCTTGCCTCCCTTAAAGTCAGTGCCCAAAGGAATAGGCAGGAAACCAACACTGAGATTTGCACTGCTCATTTCTGGGCACTAGAAGCAGAGCAGCAATAAATGCTATCTCTGCAGTCTAGCTTGAAAGCCCACAACCTTCTAAAATTCCTGGGGTCCCCATCACATCTCCGATTTTTCCCAGCATACTCCCACCATGCAAATCAAGAACAGAGTGTCAGCGGCGGAAGGTACAGCCTCTCACCTCAATGACGAGGGGTTCTGTGGTGGGACCCCGGGCGTGGAGGTGCTCTGGGGCCACATCACCCTCGGAGCCACGGTCATAGTGCAGCACCGTGCTGGCCACCTGCAGCGCCCGGCTGAAGTCAATTGTCCAATGCC
This sequence comes from Sialia sialis, assembly GCA_009812075.1. Classification (NCBI taxonomy): domain Eukaryota; kingdom Metazoa; phylum Chordata; class Aves; order Passeriformes; family Turdidae; genus Sialia; species Sialia sialis. The sequence goes on along the minus strand of VRYO01001269.1, from coordinate 20,911,606 downwards.
CATTCAGGTAATACTCCCCTCGCACATTCTTGACAGCTGGACAAACAAACGTGCCACAGAAAGGATCATAAGACCTCCAAAAGGTTGCTGCTGCTTCCACTCAATGCTATGTCACAAGCAAATGAGGGTGACCATCTTCCTCCATCAGTGCTGTCCTTCCCATACAGCTTTTTTAGCAGAAGCTGCTCCACATTCAAACAGTGGTTCTTGCCAGCTTTGCTGCAGATCAAGCACTTTTCTGCATCCAAATGCCTCCAGCATATTCCTGCCCTGCCTCTGCATTCCCTACTGTTAGTAGCTGAAACACAATTGATGTCAGCCTTTGTCCTGCTTACCATCAAGATGTGAGATTCACACTCCACTGCCCTTACCCTGCTATCTGGTTCATCAGATACTCTATTCAGAAAGCAAGATGTGTGCTGAATACAGTTTTCTACAGAGGAAAACTTCACCAGACTGATTTGTCCTAAGCACTGAGTGATGGAACACTCAGAAAGCAGAAGAGTATTTGCTTTCTCCGCTGGAATTTCCTCAGCCCTGCCCAGAAAGCTAGGCAAGGTCTTTTCTCCCTCCTTTTTCCCCCTCTGCAGAATAACCAGAGTTTGCAGCTGTACAAATGTCCCAAAGAAATCTAGGGAGAAAAGAAGCCCACCCCAAACTTCTAGATAGCAGGAGAAGGTAAGGTTTGCATTCACTAAACAGAACTCATAGCCAAATTTGGCTAGATCAGCTAGATTTCTTATAAGTTATTCCTTATAAGGCAGGAAGTCTCAATGTGGTTTGGGTATTTTTAATGCCCATCCAACAGCAAGATCTCCACAGGAGAGAAAATGAAATAAACCTGAAGCCCAGAGTTGTGCATCATTCACATTTCAAGGATACTCAATATTCAGATCCTGATACCCAGTTTTTCACTCTGCCATATCAAAGTACACCCGTACATTAAAACCAGATTTTAGCATAATGGCTGGAATCCAAATGGACTGATACACAGATTCTGACATCAATCATACCTAGGAAGTTCCTGCTGGGCTTAACCTCCTTAATTTGGATGCTTGTGGCTCCCACAGGGATAATAAAGATTTGATTGTAACCTGAAAAAAATAAAAGAGGGGGGAATTATTCAGTATCTAACTGTGGGTGCCATACAGCCCCTCCTCTGTGCCAGAGATGCTCAGGGTTTCATTTGTGCCTGAATAAATAGATGAGCTTTTAGATGGTAACATGAAGCATTTCCATCATCACTTTAACTGCATGATGAATAACCTCTCCCTACATTATTCACAGATCAATCCACATGTTAAAAATTCCAATGATACCTCAGAAAAGTCCATTTGCTACACTCTGAAATCTTTGGAATTTCAGCAAGAATCATACTGGAGTTCAATACAGAGAGATGTGACCACAAGTGCAGTTGACATCTTGAAATTTTTCAAATTGGCCAAATGCAGAAGATGCATTCTGATTTCTAGCATTCCATGCACATGTCCTGGCAGAGCTATCAAGACCCTGGACAGCCTCATAAAGGCAGTGTATGGTGATGTTATTATGATGCATTTATAGCACTTGCTGGAAAGGAAGTGGGGAAAGAAATCAGTGTCATGGCAAGTATTCCAGCATGGACATAGATTAAGGAAGTGATTCCTAGGATAAGGCCAAGAGTACCTTTTCTGATGCTAAGGCTACACACTGCACAGATATTTCAAATGAACATCTAAGTATGCCTATAACAATCATGTGAGCAGGTTTCCCCACCAGCTGTTGCAGCAGTTGATTTTTGGTTTAACTCTCTCCTTCTCACCTGCCTAAACCACTTAGGATCATCTGTACCTTTAGGGAGGCTGGCCACATCGAAAGTGCCCTTCACACCATAGCAGGTGCTGCCATCTCCTCCACACTGCAGGCACTTGTCCTCCTTCTTGGCAGATTCCAGCATATTATCACAGCCAACAGCCTGTCAGAGCATAGGAGCATTAACAGGAATAACCTGATGACAGAGGGTGGGGGGAAAAGAAGGCCAAATGCTGGACAGATCTATTGAGAAAGCCTGAATCTAGGGAGCCTGGGAAGTCAGGGTAGGGCAAAGAAAACGACAAAGCTGTTATCTACTATTTCACTTCCAGAGACAGATAAATGCTGTCCACATGCTCTTCAGCACCCTGAAACTGAGTGATTCACCTTTTCTGATGCTATTATGAAAGGTCAAGTAGAGCAAAGAGAGACAAGTGAAAGACTGACAGACCCAATGATGAATGAAGAAAGTACCAAGATGACTAACCTGACAAACTCCCTCTACACAAATATCTCGCTTGCCAGGTTCACAGGGAGTCCCATCTACCACTGCTTCCTTGTGCCTGTAGTAGAAGTTTTCTCCCTTGGGAATACAGTTTAACTCACATTTATTAGGTGCTGGCAGGAGAGAAAAAATGAAACATTATATAATAGCTTGATACTGATCAATAGCCTAGTTCTAGATCACAGGAGCAGAAACAGAGGGGTCTACTGATAGTAAGTGGCAGATATTGAATGAATTTGTAGGTCACAAAGTCCTGGAGGCTGGAAAAATACCCTAGTAAAATCTCACTGTACGCAAATATTTCCTCAGGGGACATTGGTCTAAGTGGATATTTGATTATTCCTTATAGGACTGCTCTTATACTCCCTTGGAGTACAGGGCTTTCTAGAATGAGAACAAGTGCTAATACAGAACTGTTATTTTAACAACCAAAAAACCCTTTAAATACATCTTAAAATCCCTCAGAATTTGTTAACCAACTGTGAATTATACCGTTTCAAAGCTCAGAGCAAGGACCCCTGGTTCCCACACCTGCCTTCTGAGCTGGTTGCTTAAGAAAGCATGGGCTGATGAAATAGATCTCGTATTTTCTGAAGCACACATTTATTACATACATTTGCTTCTTGTGTGCCCTGCTAATATTCTTCTGACAATATTGGAAAATATGGCAGAACTTCTGCTTCTCTAATACTCTGGAACCTAGCTGCACCCAGTTCCAGATTTCCTGGAGCAGTGCTTATGAAGGAATGGCTGTTACAAGAGATAAGTACATATTGCTGCAATGCTGTCTTCTTGGCCCATGTATCCAGTGGTTCCAGGACAGCAAGGCTATGCTGCTGGCAAAAGGATTTTTTGCCAACTCCTGCCCCTCATTCCAACTAAGTACCCTGCAGGGATACTACAGTAAAAAACTTTGCAGTCATTTCAAAACCTATTGTTGATAGGTAGTGAGGAAGTATAACCCCTCATGTTTATCATTACCTCCATAATATGGAAGCCACTTATATTTCTTGCCTTGAAATTCAGTCCCATCAAACTCTGCACACTGCTCTGCCCGGAAATCCCGGGAGCCTTCTGGGCAGTTCTGTTTGGAAGAGAAAAGGTTTGTATTGCAGTATTATAAAAAAAGGAGGAAAATAAAGTACACAATAAAAAATTGGGGTTTATTCTCATTCCTCCCCTTTAAATTGGGGCATAATTTCAATATACTTTTGAACGGATACTGTTAATAAACTGCATGCACCAGTGACATCAGAGAAACAGGAACTAATAATCACATCTCATTTCTGAACAAGAATGATGTTTGTCTGGGGAGAAGGAATAACAGGCAAGAAAAGCTAAAACCCGAGCACTATACCTGAACATTACATGACTGATAGCTTCGTGTTGGTCCAACACAACTGGAAGGACCTTCTGTCCTGGAAGATAGAAAAAATACATGGAGCTCTCTGAAGAATACATGTGCAAAAAGTTATCTCGTGGCAGATGTTACAAATCACCTTCACACTGAGCATACCACCCTCACAGAGTTCCCAAAATAACTAAAATGCACTTCTTCACAATTAAAGCAAGCTGGCGTTTTCTACTGGTATTTTATGTTATGGTTTGTGTTCTAGCATGAATGAGACACACATTATGAACAACTGCAGTACAGCTCTTCAGGGTCATGTTTCAACTAAATAACGGAAGCTGAGATTTTAGTCTATCATCCACCAGCAAAGGGTTGAGGTGTCCATACAAGAAAGAGAGACATGTTATGAGCATCACAAGGATAGCAGCCAATTCAGAATATCTTCATACATCATTTATCTTGATTTTTTTGTGCACAACAGGTCCCTTATTAGGAAGAGCTAAACAAGCCTATGGGAAGCGTGCAACATCCTTAGTCCAGTCAAATGACCCCAGCTGAGAATTACTGAGAGTAACAATTATGGAGGAAATTGATCCAAAAAGCCAATCAATGTCTAACACCTCAGTGTTCCTAAAATAAAAAGACAGGCCTCCAGGGATTCTGGCAGGTATAAACCATTATGAGCAGCTTTCAAAAGAGACCTTTCTTTATTCTGTGTGGGAAGCAGCAGTTTCATAATTCTGGCTTCTTCTATTACAAAACTGCCTCTTATTTCTCTAAACAGAGAGAGGCTGTTTATTCCGGGATATTACTGAGAGTCTGGCTTTTTTTCCCCTCCTTTGCTTTGTTTTCATCTGTGACAGGATCTCCAAGGTCCATCATTCCCAACAGGTGCAGTACCAGTCATCATCCTCATTAGGATGCAGCTAACCCAGCTGCAAATGAGGTGGCACAGCGCTAACACTGCTTGAGCCCAATTCACTCTTCCATTTCTTCTGGGGCAATTTACTGTCCTGGGAATCATAAACCTGAGGAAACCTCAGCACTGTCACCAGCTCTTGGGAGAGAAACCAACTGCTCTGGCCTGTTCTCCATCTCCCTCAGGGCTTGCCACACTAGACCTGATTGAGCAGCTGCTACCGTGCCAATCCCCTGATTGCTCAGCCTCAAATCTCACAGAGAAATTGCTGTGCTCCATCAAAGGAGCCAAAGCAAGCGTGTGTTGAAGAGGGCACTACTCAAAACAGCAGTGACAAGACTGAAACTGAGGTTCATGTCAAAGCCAGCTCAGTCCCCTGGGATCAAACACAAAGTCTTTTTTTTCTGGATGTATATTGGAACATAATTGCAGGAGCTCAGTAACAGTACAATACATTTAAAGAAAAGGAAAAAAAATTAAAAAAAAGATGTTAGGCCTCACCTTTGGGAATAGCAGTGCCGTTGCCGAAAGCTGACTCCACCGCCACAGCTGCGACTGCACTTGCTCCATTCACTCCAGCTCCCCCAGACATCAACCTGCCGTTTCATCCGGCGGCCCTGGAAATAAAAAACCCCACAGACATAGAAAAAGACATGGCAACACAGGAGAAAAAAAAAAAAAGGAAGCAGAGATCCTCTGTATTCTCTTGCAAAAAAAGGCTGTCTTGCTGTGCTGTATTTCTAACATGAAAAGTGGCACACAGTAATACATCAGAAAGATCAGGTCTTTAGTATCTAGGAATATTACCTTCCTGAAGCCATACAGCACATCCAGTTTCATAATCTCTCTTAACTGCTCCTGTTTGTCTACTCACAGAATTTCAGCACTTTAAAATAACAATCTAAAAGAGGATAACATCTTCATCTCAGGAAGGCAGCAAAGGCAAATCATTACTTCGGGGGCTTTGAGCACCATCACTCTACACCAGATCAATAGAGCCACTTAAACCCAAATCCTTGGCTCTAAGTCCAATACTTAAAAGCAGCAAATGAAATAGAAAGAAAATCCCCAAAACACACTTTTTACCACAACAGAATTCCACATATGGACCTTCATTCCCCTTATCCAACTGTGTCCAATGATGACGTCAGATTTGGGCCATCATTTGCAAAACCCTTATTAATTTTGTATTTAGAAAGTTGGATACTGACATTAAGATAAATAACCATAATAATATAGACAAAAATTTACAAGTGTGGAACCAATCAAAATACATTGTCTTGGAAATATATGAAATGTCATATTTTCAGAAAAAAGGGCCTTCTGCAGCTGATGGGATCCACATACAGCAAGACGTATGTGGTCAGTGGGAAGAATGGCAGTATCTTAAGGAAAAAAAATATTTGCAAGATGCAGTAGGATTAATTCTGCTTGAAAAATGAAGGTAAGGGCAGGGTTACATGGTGAGTGACACTGTAAAAACAGGGTTTTTTGTGCAGCTGCACCTCTAGGGCAGTTTATGTATACAACTGAACCACTGAGAAGGCTGTACCACAGTTGCAGGCTGTTTGGGTACTGAGACATTTGCTGTAGTGAAGAGGTGGCAGGCCAAGAAAAAAAGGTAAAAAATTGTTGTGATGTGGTCTAACTCACCTCCACACACAAACGTCCAAGCCTCTGCTAGAAATAGGAGCTAGTCTAAAAAATCATCCAGTGAGTCCAACTCAGCCAAGATGCTTCTCTTGTAATTTAGACAGGTTTTAAGTTTTACACACACACACACTGCCTTACTGTATGTCCAAGTTACAGTCGTGTTTCTTTACTTGACCCTCTTTTAAGGAATATTTCCCTGCTGCTGGAAGAGCAACAGCCAGAAATTATTACCCAATAATATCTATGCATTTACTACCAAATTACCCACAACTATCTAGCTGCAGAGTCACTCCAAATTATTACCTATATTTCTCTAATGTGAAACACTTTATTCCTAGCCCACCTACTTACTCTTCTTCCCACAGTCCTGTGCAATTTTTCTAATACCTCTGGCTCTAACTCTGTTTGCCTTCATCCTGTTCGTTCAGTGGTACTGCCCAGGTTACAGCCTCTTCTACATACTTCCTTTTGGCCGAGTCAACATCTCCCTGACCCTGTGCCAAACCCTTCTCCCACTCTTTCACTTCAGATATTCAGCTCACTGTTTGTCTTCTGCATTCTCATTTGCCTTTCTGGGCATAATCCCAACAATAGTGTTTTAGCTTTCAGCAAGGTTTTTTCAGCAATTTTATTTTCCCAAGTTTTTCTTTCGGACACCTAATTCCTCCCCCTGTAATCCCTCCTCCCTTACTCTCAAAAGAATTAAATATGCTACTGCTCTGTTTCTCGGTAGTCTTATTCCTCTGTATCAACTGACTGATTTAGGTGCAGTATTAGCTCACCCTGGAAACAAGGGACCTTTCAGTCAGCATAAGGGAGAAGGAAACATGTAGATAAAAATCCAAAGGAAGAGCATTTGAAAGTCAGATTACTGGAAGACAATTAGGATAGAAAGCCCTTCCTTGACACACACACACACACACACACACACACACACACATACCACCCTGATAAATATTCCAATATCCCTCCTACAGAACTAGAATTATTTATTCCTTCTATAGAGAGTAAAATCTGCAGGGACTCTTTGTTGTAAGGCTTATGCACCCACAGAGTGCAGGCACAATAATTTTTCTCAGTATCACTCCATTTATGTGTACGCCAAAAGGAGCATCAGACAAAAGAATCCTTCCAGTGTCAGAGAAACATTTTAATAGGGGCCCAGTTCCCATATTTGGAAATCTGTCTACAGTCCTCATTACTTCAGTAACTGCACACGTGTATACAGGCAAAGATAAAGCTGCATGTTTATAATAAATAATAAACATATTGTTACATAACCTGATAACAGGACATTTTTAGATGTCAGCCAGTTTCTGTTGCAAAAGCCTTTTTCTGCTCTCTTTAGACTCTAGAATGCTTTTATCTCATGTCGACCAGGACAACTAGATTTCATTCCCTCATAGATTTCAGAATGAAAAATCTACAAGCTTCATCATTGTTACAAATTCATTTGGTTCCATTCTTCCCTTGCTTCAGCCCGACGTGCATACAGGAATATAGTTTCTTTATCTGCATAAAGTATATATGTTAATGTTTCAAGAGAAGTGAGAAAATGCATACAACCATTTTCCCCGACTTCTAAAAACTCCCCAAAGAGCAGTCAGTTAACGCCCAGGTTTTATCACCAGTTGAGACACCAGCAATGCATCCTTTCTGGGAATATTGATATTGCCCATGACCCTGGCACTGTGGGCTTTCAGGGATCATTTGCATACAGGCTGCTGAGATATAGACATGTAGAAGGCCAGGGATTTCATTTTTATGAACACTACATTGCTTTCTTCAGTTCTTAGATGGATGAATTGCTGACGTAGTTGCAGCATCTGCTGTTACCAGGCCAACTGTATCTGATATCATCAGCAAGTAAAAAGCTATGCCTCTGAGTCATTAGACCTCCAGACCTCATCTGCAAAGACAATTCCAGTATGCATCACATGCAAACAAAAGAATTCTGGAGAAGTGTCCTAGATAGCTTATTATATACAATGTAATGTTTATTTTTGTGTATGAAACATGCACTGGAAGAGAAGCTATGAATGGGACTTGACTCACAAAGACAGAAAATGCTGCCACTATATAGAAACACTTTAAAAGGGGTCCTTGAAAGACTTTCCAGTGAGTATGATGAGATGGATAGGAAACTATGCATGGCAAGAGGACTGTGCTTCCTAGACAAAGGCATTGCAGGCATGCAGTGATCCACAAAGTTCATATCACCAACTACAGACAAGTGATTCAGTGGGAATAATTTCCTAGTGCCTTGTTGCAACTCAAATACTAGCAAGTTATCAAAGGAAACATCAGTTTACTATACAGTCCCAAGTGAGCGGTGAAGTTCTGCAGCCACAAGTCCAAACAACCTACATCCCAGGTAAGTTCTTACCCCTTGCTCCTTGGGAACCTTCCAGCACTCAGTCACACTGAATTATTTTGTGATTTTTTTGGTGCTGCTTTTCCAGACTGATGAGCAGAACAAAACATCCTGTTGCATCACTCCAGCAGTCGCTGCTCAAAGCACTTGGTTACTGAAAACCATGCTATGCCCGAGAGGTTTTGGACAAGGCCAAAGCTTCTTGCTTTTAGCCCAGAAGGTTGCACAGGTTTGACCTACTGAGGTGCAACTCAAGCATCGTTTTGGACACTGAAACGTTGTTACTGTGACTTCTGGGGCTGTTTCACACGCTTACTAGGTTCCATTGGGATCAGATACAAATCTCAGTGCCAACAGGGAGAGCGTGGCAGGAAACAGAGGCTCATGACAAGCTCTGTCCAGCTGTTTCTGAAAACAGACATTGCTCACAATGATAAAATGAGCAATGTGGTGCTACAGCTATGTAGTGTTTCCATGGCTTAAAACTACAGTCAAAATCAGACCCTCTGTCTTTAACCGTGCTTAGTATTTTTGAAATAACACTGCATCATTTTATTTGATAAATATCTACATTCTGGTGTTTATAGCTTCTGAAATATGGTCAATGTTTATTTTGACACACCCTGAACTGTAGCATCATTTAGGAAATATGTAGGAGAGAAGGATGAAAGCCAAATATTTTACAAATGAAAACCATCACCACTACTGTAATGGTTTCATTGCCAAAGTCTTGGCAAGTAAGAAGTGTCCAATGAAAATGTGCAACTTCATTAACATTGAATAATAAGTGCTCAGGGAGAAGTTAATTGCTGAGAGAAAAGTTAATAACAGAAAGGGAAAAAGAATGAAAAGTGCCAAGGTGTCCCCAAAGGTTGGCTGCTCCCTGTAGTCTGGGAGCCAGTAGTGGGAGGCTCTCCCAGGACAGCACAGACAGCCAGGGAACAGCCCCAGCCCTGGGAACTGGGCACCTCCACCTGAAACCAGGCTGGGAGTTGGGACTGCAGTTGGGCCTGGCTCATCAGTGTCCATGGCTGGCCAGGCAGAGTTGTGCTGGGGCAGGAGCCAGCAGTCTCAGGAGGCTACAAGGGGGTCCTGAGCAGTGGGCTGGGTGTGGAGAGCCCAGTCAGGGCCAGTAAAGCCTAGTAGTGCCCTCAGAGCCCTGCCAAAATCAATCCACATGGAGTGTGCCCTTAGACCATGTGCTCTTTTGGATATGAACCATTTCCTTCTCCTTTCTATATCCATATCCAGAAGGATTACCCTACAGTGATGATCACCAATAATATATTTCCACGTAGCTAAGCTCTGCAGGACATGTATCCAACCCTCAAACTTAATTGAAAGGGAGCTGAAAACATTCAGTATATCTTACATGTTTATAATTTAGATATCTGCTGCTATGCCAATATGCATTTTCAAGACGGCTCCATCAGCAACCAGCTAGCATATTAGCCAAAAATGCTGCCAAAAATGAGCTAATGAATCCAAATCACATCAGCAAACCATTTTTTATAATTCTGTCTTAACCATTGATCTTGGCTCAGACACAGCAGGCTTGCAAAGAGCTTTGAAGGTGAATAATGCCAAGTATCATTTCTATGAATAATGAATAAGCAATCAAAGAATTGTATTTGAGTAAAACTAGAAAAACAAGAATGAAAGTGAACAAGATGGTGACAGCAGGAAGCAAAATACAAAGTGGTGCAGAAGAAGCAAGTATCTTATTAAGACAAACTGCTTTACAAAGACAAGGAAAAAAACCCAGCCTTTGTTAGCTTTAATGGCTTGTGGTTTACACTCACTGTGTACATCTCCTTTCACCCCACTCTCACCCTAGCCATGGCTCATTAGCATATCCCCTCTAATAAATCCAGTAAAATCCAGCAGTTCCCCAACACCTCCATTTTCTCAAAACACTTCAGATTCTCCCTTCATCACTAAACCCACTCCCTCATGGTTCCCAGCTCCTTCCCATGTTCCCTGTTCAGCTCTTCAACACTCCTCACTGTGCTACCTCTCTCTGGGCTGTCCACCCTACAGCTGGCTCCTTTCACACCCACGGATTTTCTGTTGGCTGGGGAGGGTATGGTGCATGCACAGCCAGGGATGTGCCGCTCCACAGCACTGTGCCCTGTTGCTGGGCAGAGGGTAGAGCAGGTACCACTTACTTTTCAGAAATGGAAAGGCTTCCAGAAACTCTGGGTGATGAGGAGGGGATTTAAAGAACTGTAAAAAGATACAGCCATTGCAGAGAAGTCAAATTAATTCTTGGAATCCTTGTGGAGGGAATGCAGCACATTCAGAAAACTCTACAAAGAGGATGATTGTGAGTAAACTTTATGACCCCAAACTTATTTGGAAAAGTGGACAAAACACACAGTATGAAGTCACCAGAAGTTGTTTATCCAAGGGGCCTAACAGGAACTCAAGGTTGAAATAGATAAACTGTTACATACTAGCAGACAACCCTCTCAGCTATATCCACTTCAACATGTGATTATTGGAAAGTGGAAAATCTGACACCAGTTTACAAAATGATCCCAGGGGAACCCATGGAACTGTGCATTCACAGAGCAAGTGATAAATTAATAGAACTTATAACAAAGAACAGAACTAGCAGGCACCTGCATAAATACAGGATGTTTGGGAAAAAGTCAGTAAGACTTTTGAAGGCAAATCCTTCTAAGAATATTGCAGTTCTTCAATTCACAAACACACAAACAAAGGTAACCTGCCAGATACATTCAGATTTGCAAAAAAACTTCCAGAAAAATCCTTCATTAAAGCTTCAAAGGAAGTTAAGCAGTCAGGACAGTTCTTCAATGGATGATGAGCAGGTGGCCCAAAGACAAAAGCAGAAGTAAAATCTCCATCCACTGCAAGAGCTGACATTAGCAGCAGAATTCAATAAGGAACCGGAATGCCCCAACACATTTATTAGTTATGCCAAAACCACAGAAGTAATGAAAGCAGATGATAAGGGTAATATAGGGTAATAAAGAACAACAGAAAACCAGAGACATACTGCAAAGGACTGTGGGAAAACATTACAGTAAAAGCGATTTATCACTAAAATGGCAGTGGAGATTTAATGTAGGCAACTTAAGTGACACACAGGGGAAACACAAATCCTATCCCAAATTGCTATTATTTATTAATTATTAATGAATATTAATAAATCATTACATGATAGTTGATATTTAGCTCTCAAGAGCAGGATCTTGGCATTATGGCTTCAAGGAGGCATTGACCAAATTCAAGGAAGAGAAACAGACACATATCAAGCTCAAAGGGTTCATAAACTAGAAGTATATTGGGGGAATTTGTACTTGCCTATCTTTTAATTTTTTTTCTAGGCACATGTTTGTGACATAGCTGGAAACAGGTTATAGGGCAAAACAAACTGGTCCTACCTGTTAAAATTATTATTGTGCATGTTTTCTGCTTTTCCCTCCACAGGAAGAATAGTAAGATCTCCTCTTTCTCTGTCCTCACAATAATTTTTATTGTTTCTGTATGTAACTTTGATGTCCTTGCCCACCTTCTGACATCTAAAACTTTATTCAATAGATTAGCATTTTTAAACAATGTTGAGTTATCCAGAATTAATTAAAACACAGGATTTCAACCTAGAAATGTAGATTCATATAAAGAAACATTGTTCAGAGGAAACGCATGACTTGGACAGATCCAGTATGTCAGGGAAACAGTACTTAAGTTATGGCCAAGCAAATCTCCTTTCATTCAGCATAGCTTGAAGAGGAACTATTGATTGCATGCAGGGGGTAGAGTATAAAACTACAGAGAAATGTCAGCCTTCACAGTTTCAGGATATTTCAGTCATATCCCTTCAAAAAAATCACCAAAATCTCCAAACTGGGGACAGGCAGGTGAACAGATGAACTGAATAGAATATATTCCTTTTCTGGCTCTTTTAATATACAGTACAATTTTTTATTAGATGTGAGACTGCAAGCACTCATTTAAGCATATTTCCATTGTAAGAGAAAATATGGCAACTAACAAACTCTGCTTGATTTCTGGTCTCTCATCTCTGATCTTCAAAGGTGGCCTAGAAAGCAAAACACTTACTCCAAAGTGATAATTGCCTCTTTCCCCTCCCACTCTCTGTTCCTTTACACCTAACAAACATGTAATGTTTTCCTTTGCTAACATTTCCGCTCTTTTACCTTAGATGTCCACCTCACTAATAAAGTTTAACTTCAAGTCAGGAAAACTGTTCTCAAGCTGCTTTTACTTCAGAAAGCTCTTGCTTCTCACTCAGAAAGGAACAGGAATCCCTGTTCTTAATAGTTGTATTCTTTTTCTGATAATATCACATTGGCTTAACATAAAGTAACCTCTCCCAGCAAAACTAAACCACATCACTAATACTTCTAAGACCAAAGAAAAGAGAAAAATGAACTAACCAAAAATCCATTCTCTTTATTTCAAGTGATAGCACTCTAGCTTTGAAGCAGGAGACAGCAATTACCGCTCTGCAGATAACATCCCTAGAACCAGAGGCACTACCAGAATTCTATTATTTAATTGTCATGTTAGACTTTTTATAAGATGTGTCACAATAGGCCTGATGATTTGAACCTATTAGCTCATTCAGAAATACTTTCTACAAAGCACTTGAGTTACAGATGTTGGCAGTTCTTAACAGAAACATCTTTCATTTCTTGTCAAAGTGCTCTGAAGAGCATTTACTTACTGAAAATGCAGGAAGTGACATTGTTGTTAGCATGAGCAGAAGGAACATGTTCTTCATCTCTGCCTGTGGGAACAGAAAAATTTGTCATCAGGGTTTCTTGCTTCTTTGCTGTTTGTTTGGTGGAAAAGCTACAATACCATGACGTAAAAATGGAGGTGGAAGTAAAATCAAGGCAAGAGAAGAAAAGCAGTTTTACCACTAAACTCCCTGGATAGATGAAGACATCTCCAAAGATTGAAATTACCCTGCACAGAAAGCCAGGATATAATTACTGAGAATTAATATTTCCCTGAACTTTCCTCTGGTATGATGAGAACACCATCCCCAGGCGCAGTGGAAGGTGCATGCTGCTGCATGTCTGCCCTCCCACCTCTTTGTGTATACATCTGATAAAATACTTTAAGATTCCAATGACTTCAACCAACCCAAGGTAAAAATTCCATAGTTAATATTTTCGTACCCTACATTTATCTTGTGTGGTTGTGCTTGTTTAAAATCCAACAATTCATCATGGACAGCTATAGCTAGATTCCACCATGAGTAGTTATATCCCCTCTGCAGAGCTAGAAAGGAGATCAGGTCACGTAGGCTGGTATGGCAGCATACAACAGCTCCTAAATTTGGGGCATAGTCCACGTTTGGGACTACAATACATTGTTGGTACTTTCCCTGTGGCTACTTAATCCTTCCTCTTTTGAGTTGCAGCCCACACCAACCACCACCCACCAGAGTTCACAGCTGTGACAGGGACGCTTCAGCCACTACAGACTGACTCTTTCTCATCACCATTTTCTCATGACCCCATGACCAGTTAAGCTCAGGAAAAAAAAAAAAAAAAGAATGGACTAGATATTCCTAGCACAGTTTTATCTAGTTTGAGCTTCTTCCTAACTTGGAAAAGAAAAGGTTAAAGAAGAAATTTTCCATTCACAGTACACAAAAACATCAAGGAAATGTTTATTTCATCAGTCCTTGTAACAGTATGTGTTAATTAAAACGTCATATATAGCTCCTTTAGCCTGGCCTCTTAAATCTGGACAAAGTACAGAATGTGTATCACTATTAACAATGATAATATAGATATAAAATCATTGTTGCATGAGTATATGGCAACAGAACAGAGAAATATCCAAAATGAAACTTACTTGATCTGGTATTTGAGTATTCCAGGTTACTGTATGATGGGCAGCCATTTTTCTTATAATCCTAGGCCTCAATTAACAGATATTATTACAACTCTCCAAGTCCATACATACCATGGATTTTAACACTCCCAATATTCACCACACTGAGAATAAAAAGTTTTCTCTTTTAAATGCAAAAGCTACCAAAAAAATTTTGTTTTGTGTGCAAAATGGTAATGAGCAGGAAAAATGGAATTGGGGAAATAAACACTGATAAACTTCACTCCCTAAGCACCGAGTGCCAATCATAAGATTAATAAGAAAATGAAGATATAGGAGCTTTTTATATGAAAAGACTTTCATTAACTTTTGTTTAGCCATTCTTAGGAAACTCAGGAAGACTGTGTATCCTTAGTCACCCACAAGTGCTACTACTACTCTACCTATTCAAGTCAAGGAATAAACAACCTGAGGATACCCTCCAGAAGAGGTAAAGAATGCTCTCTGTGCTGTAGAGACCAATGACCAGATCAGGCTGGATCTGTGTCACAACCCTACCAAGCATCCTATCCTTTCTCAGGAGAAGCACAGGCAAGAAGAGACCCTTTTGCTACAATATCTGTGTACACAAACAGCAAAGCTCTCCTGAATGACTTTACGTGTCCACAGCACTAGGAAAAAGCACTGTGAAAGCAGCATCCTCCTTGAATGGTATTGGTATCAGAGGTAAATACTTAAGATCAGCTCCTATTCCTACTACCAAGAGGGGAAAAAAAAAAATTCATCTCTTCCCCAGCACTTCTCTCTCACATATTGCATTTCCAGCCACCTCTCAGGTCCACAGATATGGCCTTGAAAATCAAATCCTTGTTCTCCTGCTAATGAGCTGTCTGCTCAGCTCTTTCTACCATCTGAGACAAGAGGCAGACAGGCAGCTGGGACCAAACCACATGAGGCTCCTGGAAAAGAGGCTAGAGGAGTAGGTCAACAGTGCTCCCATTCCCCAAGTAGTTAGTGTCTTGGATGTTTTTAGCCAAACAGGAGAAAAAGATTCTCTGAGGAGACAACCAGAGTCAGAAGCCCATGTGTGGGGCAATCCTGAGCACCAAAACAGCAAAAGGTTACAGCTCTGGTGCTTCCTTATACTTTTGTGCCATTGCACTTGCACGGAAATTGCTATCATATCCCAAATTTAGCATTAAAATGTTTAGACCATCAGCCCTATTAAACTAGTCAAGAGATTCCAGGAAGGATCAGCAGAAGGAAGAACAGGACTGTCAGTATCCTATGAAATTCCCCACCGGAAAACAAACCTTGTATTTGATTACTGAGAGTCAACAAACTTGTTATTTTAAAAGCTTCCTCAGATGTAGATACAGCATTGATTCCTTTCACCCTAGTTTCAACCACAACAGATGGGATTGAAGAATCTGTCTGAAACCTTAAAAAAAGGGTCAAGTTGTGTTTCTGGATTTAATGGCCCTTTAACTCCTTATAGGACCTGGGGTACAGCAGCATGTTTATTCTTCTCATTTGCCGTTCTTCTCACTGCAGGCTGGGTATGTGGTGGGGAAGGAATGAAAAGGACAGTGTTTTGCAGTTCTTTCACTTGTAGCAGCAACAGCTGGTGCTCCCTGAGCCTCCTGCCCTTCTCCAGTTTTCTTCAGCCCTCCCCAGCTCCCTTTTCCCACTGTGTGCTAGAACAGCATCTCCACCCCTC
Organism: Sialia sialis; assembly: GCA_009812075.1. Lineage (NCBI taxonomy): Eukaryota > Metazoa > Chordata > Aves > Passeriformes > Turdidae > Sialia > Sialia sialis. The sequence goes on along the minus strand of VRYO01001269.1, from coordinate 20,895,449 downwards.
CTCCACCCAGAAACAGCAGCAGAGCCTGAGGGGAAATGGTGACTTTATGCTCAAGCTACGGAACAGCTGCTGGAAAGCTCACAAGGAGGAATTCCTGCCATAGTGCTAAAATATGAAATTATCTCAGGGTTTATGAGTTCACAAGAAGAAAAGAACAACCAGAACTAGAGGTGTGCCCAGCTGAAACCTCTGCCCATACACCAGAAGAGATTCAAATTATCTAGGCAGTCACATCTCGTGTTAACTGCTCGGGTGAGATGAATAAAAGGCTTGAAGTGGGGAGTGGTTCCAGCCATCTATGAGCTTGGTCAAAAAGAATTAGCTTCAGAGTTCAGCTCTGGACTGATTTCTATAGGAGATGCTGACCCAAACTTCTCCAAACACCAGAGAAATTCAAACTGGGATCTAACTTTAACAGCTCAGGAACCTTTTATTCCAAAATAGGAGGGTAGGAGGACCACACAGGAGATAGCTGGAATTTCATAACTGAACAGGACACAAGGACTCCATTACCACTGGAAACTGGGATAAGCACCCTTATTTCAGGGCTTAACACTGAACACACTTAGGAAAGAAGCTTTTGCCTTTCCTTTCTAGGAAAGACAGATGGGCAGACGTGGAGACTTCTCTATAGGGGACCCTGCAGTGAGCTGCAGTAAAAGTATTTTATTTAGTTAGAAACTCTTAGCCAGGGCCAGGCAGGCTTAGCAAGATCAGTCAATCTTCATGAAGACCAGGAGTATGTTTTAGAATCAAGGACAATTTTAATGACTCCTATAGTTACTTCACGTGTGTAAATCCTGCCTTCCAATGCACAAATAAAATTGCTTACTTAAACCTGGCCATTTTTCCAAACAACCTCTTATCATCCATGTTCTTAGGGAAACAAGACCTACATTGCCTATATATATATATATATATATATAAATATGAAAAAATAACTTGGAATCAGTTGTCTAATTTCAGGGTCTCAAAAGCAATATAGTTACATTTTTTTAGGGAAAAGATACTGGACCACAATGAAGAAATGTGTTGGACTTTTAATCTATTTAGATGATGACTTTTTCTTTTTTACAGGAAGGAAATCCAAACTTAAAAGTAATGTTATGAATAACTTAGCCTTGTGTAAGCAAGAACTTAAGCTGTTTAGGCACTACACAATCAGACCACAAAGTCAGAATAAAACAAGTTTTATGAGTCCCATTGCTCACACACTTGCAGGTTTTCTGTATTCTTTTTGAAAATAATTGGACAGTCAGTGCTATTCTCTGTTTAGCACATAAGACATACCAGCCTTCTTTGGCCTTGAACCACCTTTCTAAGTCATCTTTGGCCAAAGGCACATATCACATGTGTGGGTCAGGGATTGTTCTAGGAGTGGTTCATAGGCAGAAGGCAAAAAGACCCCTTCAGGACTCCCAATATGTGTAATCTAGATGAGATTTTGCTGGACATGCAGGTAAGTGGAAAAGCCACCCAGCATTACTGACTTCAGCAGGTCCTTACAAGTAATTTCTCCTCCCTTTTGGGAATTTTAATTACCCAGTACGGAACTATCATTCCCTTTGAAGTAACCCTGACACAGAAACTGCCTTTGCATGCACAGCTTCTGAGACACAGGATGACCACCCTGTATATTTACCTGCTGCAATATCAACAGAAATGGCTGGCTCATTGTAAAGCTTAGCACATCCAGCACGAAAGCAGACATTGCCACAGGGATCCCAATACTCACAGCTTTTCAGAAATTCCTTCCCTTTCCTCCATTCTCTCTCCTTTATCACATCAGATCTCACTTTGATGTTATATTTTTAGATGTTTGGTTGAAGGAGATGGGAAGCCAGAATGGGCAACATATCATCATCCTGATATTCACTGACATAAATTTTTTGAGTCATTGACTGAGAGCAAAGTCTTTGAGCTTTTAGATTCACTACATTTTCTAAAGACATTATAATTTTTGCTTTGCTCCAAAAACCATCCAGCATATCTTTGTTCCAGCTTGCTTTTGTTTGCCTTGACAACTGAGAAGCACCTTTTCAGTTTTTGCCAGAAGAATTAAAAAGGAAAAACATACACACAGAGAAAGAAGCTAAGATGAAGGTGGGGAGACAAAGAGGCTCCATGGAACAAGGATCAAGGATAGGGAAAAACCACCCTTTGCTTAGGATGTGAGCTGACTGAGGAAAGCATGAGGACCACATCACACAGCCTAGTGGAACCAGGAAACAAATCACCACTTTAGACAGATGATATCACATTCAAGATAGTTCTTACTATGCCTGTTTTCTTCCCCAAACACAGTAAATCATTCTTTCTTGGACAATTTTTCCAAGAAAATCATGGGTCTTACTTCCTTTGCGTTGGGGTAGATAAGCCAAATAATATCTATGTGCCCATTAAAACAGAAGGATGATGAATTTCCTTTGTCTTGACCATGCAATGAACCACATTCATGAAGAGCTGTTTGTATACAAAGCAAGGGGTAAATGTTTATAAATGAGTTCAAACACAGGACTGGCTGAACGGGCTTAATGGGAAAGGAGAGAAAACAAAGAAAACACAAGTTGTCTGAGCAGAAGTTTTATGGCAGTGTCTTTACCATTGGTATCCAGATTTAATAATTCCCTCTAAATACATGTTAGAAGCTGAAGAATCCTCATTAAGGAAGTAATCCCACTCAGGTATATTTTCTGCCATGTTATGCATATTACAAAAGACAAACTTTCAACTAGAATACCTTTAAAATTCACCTTGTTAACTGAAAAAAAAAAAAAGTTAGAAAAACTTACAAGCACAGCAGCAGAGCAGCAGCTAGCTAGAGAACTGAATAGTGGTAACACAGAAGCACCTTTGAGCCTGCTCTATCCATGGTTTTCAACTCAGCCTTCAGGCTGATTCCTAACATGAATCTGCACCAGGCCTTGCTTCATGTGGCTGACACAGGCTGACAATATTTTTTACAGAGCACTTCTACAGGTCAGGAAAGTTCAGCAACACCTGGGGAAGCCACAACAGCCTCTGAACACTGAAAACACACAGAACAGTAGCTGAAAAATCATCAGGCTCAAGAGCAAGGTCAACACACAGAGATTGTAGTAAGGTCTCACACCATCAGTGGGTGGGGAAGATGCAAACCTGCCTTGTTCTCCTCTCCAAAATCCACAATGATATATCTGAGGCTTAGGTCAGTGAAGCAGCATCTTTCAAGCAAATGCAATTGCTATGCCAGCCCTTTGCAGGAGCTAATATAGTATTTCATGTGAGCAATTTTCTGTCTTCCTATTAATATCAGCTCAGATTCAATTTTATGCAACTAGCCTCCCACTATTAGGTTTGCAGTAAGAGATTTATTATAAGGAGTAAAGATAGGATTCTGCCTTCTATTTTGGTAGTCTCCCTGTGCTTAGCTGTTAATTAAATCTGGGAGCATGTAGGGATAATGACAAGCACACAGACTGATTTAGACACTGCTAAAAGAAGCCACACAGTGCCTATGGAAAATACATGACAAGGATATAATGTCCCAAACACTAGCATAATTGAAGAGGAATGGCTAACAATCTTGTACATTTACTACTGTCCTGTCACAGCTTAAGCTTTGTTTCTGTGAGTTATTTAGCCTGGCCTGAAATACCACCTGACGCTGAGCATTGCTGCTGTTTGTAAATAATAGAAGAGACTGAGTTGGAAGGGACCTTAAAGATCATTTATTTCAACCACCCTGCCATGGGCAGGGACACCTCCACTAGACCAAGTTGTTCAAAGCCACATCTGACCTGGCACTGAGCACTTCCAGGGATGGGGCAACCCCAGTTTTTCTGGGAAACCTGTTAAGTGTTGTTGAGGTTGTTAACCTCCTAAGTGTTAGTTCCCTGGGCCTTTCTTTATCCTCTTTGTAAAAATAGGAAAAATGTTTACCTTTTTCCAGTCACTGGGGAGTTTGCCTGCTGCTATGACTTTTCAAATATCATGGAGGGGTGGATTGACAACCACATCAGTCAGCTCTCTCAGGACCTTGGGATGCATCTCATCAGGCCCCACAGACTTGTGCCTATTCAGTTTCTACAGGTGCTCTCAAACCTGCTTTTCACTCACAGTGGGAGGGACTTCACTCCCCAACCCCTACCTAAGCATGTCATCAGCGGAGACTAATCTCTTACAATTCAAATTTTTGAGAATTCTTTAGGAAAAGTAAAGGATTTTCATGCTAGAAGATCGCTTCAAAATTTATTTAACTTCATTCCATCCTAAATATAAACACAGCAATTTCTCTGCTGTGCAATGAGTTAAAAAAAAGAACAAAAAGAAAGAAAAAAAAATAAGAGTGTTATTTCAAGAGGAGATTTTAAAACCATGTAAATTTTTCACTGCCTCTCTTTGCAAGATTCACATCGCTGTTCACTGAGAGGATTTCAGCACTACATTCAACAGTATGCTTGTTGTACATATGCACAGGGAGCACCTGTAAAACCTTTAAATAAATTTGCTTGGGGACTAAAAATAGACAGGAAAACATGAGACTATGTATCCTGAACCTCATGTGGGCTTTGATTGCTGCTGCCTCTACATTGTTTCTGAAAGCCAAGATAGTTTTTTCATTGAAAGTTAACTCAGTTATATATATATAAAAACATGTCAGACACACCACTTGTATGGGTACATCTCTTCCCTAAGGAATTGCCCCTACAGACTATGATGTAGACACACCTTCAGTGATATAAGGCAGAAATTGCCACAGAGAAATCTGTGGGCTTGCTTACATTACTGTGAAAGAGAGAGATGAGTAACATGAGGTGAACTAAAAGAAACAAAAATGGAGCAAAATTACAACTTAAACCAGAACTTTAGATTAACAAATTTAGGAGGGAGAATACGTGCTAGTGGAATTGGGGCTGCTGTCTCTGAGAATACTGGCCCTAGCATCTTTCATCTGTCACTAAAAATTAACTTCATAAAAAATGATCTTAGGAGGGTGTGATCACACTGCAGTGCCTGGAGAGCTCTCAAAGGAAGCACATGCTCAACGGTGTGATCACAGCAAAATGACAACGGTATGATCTAAAAATAAATTGGTTCTTTGCTCTGACGCTGGTTTCTCCCACAGATGCCCAAACCAGAGCCTCCAATTATTGCTTTAAGGGCTAGGCAGAGAAATAAACAATCTGTGGATGATACTTGTTTCCTATACATCATGTCTGCGTGTCAGGAAGGTGAGCTTGTTACTGTGTGAGAAAGCATAAACAAATTATTTGGTCATAGGCTATGCATATGAGTAGACACCCACTCAAGTACTTTAATATAAAAGTCCCTTCCAAAACATCTAGCAACCCTTATTATTCCTTGTCCAAGACAAGATTGGACACAACAAATCACAATTCAGATCCAGGAGTGCTAAAAAATGAGCCTGTGAAGCTGTATCCAGCAGAGCATCATTTTGAGAGACTTCTGACAAGTCCATCATACAGTGGTCATAACTGCAATTGACTGTCCTGAATCCAAGCAATCATCCATCACTGCCTGGGCTCAGTAGCTGTGCCAGGTACACTGCAGGGCTTACAGCACTTCTGTATCATCCTTCCCACAGACCTAAGAGCAAACCAACCTATTTCTTCTGGTGTTCACTGAGCATCAAAATGCCAACAGGGAAACATTTCTCCCTTCATCCGGCTGATGATGAGCCTGTAATGCTAATTGTGAGGACTACCGCAATTGCATCCTGTGTATTCTAGGTGCTGTTCTTGTTCTTATACATAACAGAGCTCCCATCCTCTTACAAAAAAAGCTATTTGTTTGCTGTACATACGTGAATGAATAAAACGGTTAACATTTTATTAACATTTAAGGTCCCCACTGAATAAAGAGAAAGCCTTCTGATAGCCTAAGCTCTACATGTCCTGGAGGCACTGAACAGCATTTTGCCTTATTTACATTATATTCAGAAGAAGGGATCCAAAATCAAGATCAGAGGGTTTGTTTGGTTTTTTTCTCTCCGGTCTCCTACTTTAACAGAACAAAAAGAATAAATCTTGCACCTTTGACTCAAAAAGTGCTACCAAGAAAATCAGTTGCAACAACCTAACTGCTTTCCGGTTTCCTCAACCCTTTTAGCAAGTCTGGACACGGCCATTCACTTAGACTCCAAAAGAATCTTGGTGCCTAATTTGAGAGGCAATTAATCCTGAAGCAGCCAGATTAGGTGAGATCTACCTGCATTCTCCTTTACCAAGCTGGTAAGCAGCTGGATTTGAGAGAGCCCATCCCAAAGCCAAAGGGAAGTGATCTGCATCAGAAGCTACTGCACTTACTGAACAGCAACATTGGAGATCATCCATTCCCTAAGTTCATTACATAGTGGTGGTTACTTTCCCGTAAAATGGAGAAAATTTTGGCTTTTTGTCTAATATTCTTATAACAAAAATACATATAGAGACCAGGAAACAAAGCTCTTGCTTTGAAAATCACCTCAAATCACTCATCTCACATGTTCTATCAAAGGCTACGTTCAGAATGGATTGTTTACTAGCAAGCAGATTTGGTATAGGCAAATGCTACAAAAAAACTATCCTGGCCCCAGCATTTCTCTGATGCCATCAAGTGCTTAAAATTTCACTGAGAAAAATATTTCAAAATCAAACACCTTTAAGGTGTTAGGACACTTTACAAAAATAGGACCAAAATAGAAGTCTTAATTATCTCACACTGGAGAGAAAAAAAAGCACAAAACTTCCAGAGACAGCAAATTTGCTCTTCTTTAATTTTTTTCCTTTTATCAAGCGATGAATTTACTGACATGAAGAAATATTAGTTTAAGTTAGTGCCCTACCAAAGATACTTGGTGACTTTATCCACCCGTGTTCCTCATCACAAGCTCCTCCCTTTGCTCCCTGTAAGAGTTGAGCATTTGTCCTGGAAGGCCAGAGCGAGGCTGTCCAATACACACAGCACATTGGCTCATCCTCACACTGCGCCTCTGAAAGAATGGCTTCTGTAGAGATTGGGAATGCTCTGGTGTTAAAGTGTGTGGTACATCTCTGAGAAGACAGGATAAAAACATATAAGCTGCAAGCCAGTTTACAAAGGAGCTCTTGAAGGGCCTTATAAGTACAGCGTAGAAAGGGTAAATGAGTGTTTGTGTAGTCACTTTCCAAAGTAACAAACAAGGGTGTTTACAAACTCACTTTAAGGTCTCTACAGGCACACCTAAACAAACACATCACCTTGCTCCTGTACTAATACTAGTTATTCCTAGTCCTAGGACTCCATTTGAAGCTAATTCAACCTTCATCAAAGCTTTGAAACTCAATTTCAAATCACCGCTCCCCTACCCCCACCAGACCCCCCC
>VRYO01001269.1:20860463-20887104 GCA_009812075.1 Sialia sialis | reverse complement strand
CTCCAGCTCCCGTCACGCAGCTGACAGCAGCACCGGAGCGGTGCTCGGCCACACCCTGCCCTCAGCACACGAGCAGGAGCGGTGCGCTCCAGGGATGGCACTCAGGGGCTACGGGAGCCGTAACACCCAGCGAGGCTTTTATTCCCGTGTGCCACAATTCCTTTCGTGCAGCCCGCTGCATCTGCCTCGCACCGTGCGTGCTGCCAGCGTGTGTGACCCCGGCGGGATCACCCCGCGTCCCGGACACCTTCCCGGGCACCTCCCTCCCTGCTCCCCCAGCCGCCAGAGCAGGAGCAGCGCTGCGGGCACATGGAGTCCCGCTGGCACTCACTGAACGCGCGTCAAAGTTACGCGTGTTCGCCAAACTCACGCAGCATCTTCTCCCCTCCCTCCTGGGAAATAACATTTTCTACTCATAAGGACTCTGGGGTCTACTCTCTCTTGTGCTCTTTTAATTAAAAGGAAATGAAAAAAAAAGGTGGGAAATGAAAAACAGTTCAACCGCACTGAAAAGACTAATAGAGAATACATATCCAGGTAGAGGGGTCAGGAAACAGCCTAGAACACAAAGTCAACTCCTACCTTCTGCATGTGCCTGTGACAGGTGAGCACAAAAGTTGGAGATACTCTGCAGTCAAGCTCCAGAAGCCACTTTTCAATCGTTCTTGTTGAAACAGTGGCACTTCAGCGCTCTTCTCTCCTGCTTCTGTTTGGTTACTAATCCTTACTGCACAGGAAAAGCAGAGTTGTGTTTCATTTAACCCCTTCAGCTTCTCAGTTTCTTCACAATAGTTTTCCCTTTTGCTTTGGAAAGCCAGCGTCGTAAGCATGCACACAGGCACGCCTGCCTTGGAATTGTTTCTAGCTTCTGTAAGTCTGTGTGTGAGCACACACATGAGCTCTAAACTGTGCCTAAAGTTGTTACAGGGGTGGAGCCCTTTGTAACTGGTTTTATTTTAGCTGTAGGCATCATATCAAAAGACAGACAGCTATCCACAGATCCCTTCAGTATTCATTTTCAGTAAGTTCTTAACTCTGAATATAAAATATTTAATTTTATATTTATTTTAAAACCACAGTTCACAAATAAGTTTTTGACAAAAGAAGCTTTCAGCTTAAATACAATTCATAGCTAGATTTGGGTCCAGGCAAAGTTAAGCAGACCCCTAAAATCTGAAAATGGCAGCAATTTGGATATAGACCTGAATTTAACCAAAGACAAGGCAGCACAGGTTTCTCTAGTTTTTTCCTCTAACAAATGCCATGCAATTCAGAAACCCCTTGAAAACCCCCTCGAAAGAACAATTTAACAACATAAAAACTTCTAAAGGAATCTAGTTGGATGCATTACAAGGAAAAACTTGTGTTTTTAATCATGTGGATACTAGAGAAAACATTGCATAACAACTTATGTGTTGCTGTTGTTTTATTTTGCAAACAGATAAATCTACCCCCCATTGATTTTGTCCTCTGCTCAGTATAAAACAAATAAATACTGAAATACAGAGACCACAAATCTAGAAAAATAGATTCTGGTCCAGCAATTATAATAGCTACCAGCATTTCAAACCCTATTTAATACTGTGACCAAGGTTTCCTAGACTTTAAGAATAGCTTTAAAGTTTTAAGTTTGGGTTGTTTTTTTATGTTTTGCCTTTAGAGTTTTAGAGTCCTTTTTAATCAGTACTTCATCAGTACCATAAGAGAGACAACCCTGTTTTTCAAAGGCAAGATGAAGCTTCTACCTGCAGGTAACTCCACATGTTGGATCTTCCATGGAAGACATCAAGATGTGCAATGAAATCTCCAGAACTGGTATCACTGCTGTCTTCTTGGCCATCCTGCTGCTTTACATAATCAAAAGGGACAATATCCTTGCCAACTGTTGCCAAGCTAAATGTGTACAGCTCCAAATGGAAGTTTCTAGCAGATTCATAAATGCATCAGACACAGAAGCAATTTTATTCCAGGGATATGGCTCTCTTCATCCCTGCTGTTCAATCCCTGTCTAGCAGCTAGCCATGAAAGGTACACAGTTCTCAAATCCTACCATTACTCATTCCACAGGGGACAGAGTTCAAATAAAAGTCACATCTTTTCCACAAGCAGAAGCAATCCTGTACTTTTCTGTCAAAGCTAACTCTGCCACAATAAACAAGAATAAGCCCTAACAGGAAACCCATCACAAAATGACAACACCTCCACCAAGCAGGAAGGGAACCACAGGATACTGAAAGACACAATACACCCCAGAAGAACATCTAATGGTGGTGCAATTCCATGACTACCTACGTTATCCTTGTCAGGAGAAACAAAAATTGGACATTGCTAACGCCTAATTTAACAGTATATAAATTATTTTCCTGCCTATTTAGATTCAAATTTTCTTTTAAGAAAAATAAATTAGGGCTTTGGGCCAAGCTGTGATCCCTCCTTTTGCATCAGAAAGTTACATGAACACATGCTTTTTCTTTTTCTACCTGCACTCTCAATTAGCCACTGGCTAATGCCATCCTGCTAGCTGTCACCTTATATCCTAAGCTTCATGATATTTGGTTAAACCAACACCTGATCCCCTGCTCTTCTCTGAATAAACCAAACTATCAGATCAGTTTAAAGATTTTAGCCCATTGGCAAGAAAAAGCTTAAATCCAACTCCAAAGGTTCAAAAACTGGAAGGCAAAACCCCCCACAACTTCAGATCAATTTATTAATACTCACTCATTAAAATGCCTCTCATGGCAGTGGGACCCTCAATTAATGCTTTTTAAAATATCAAGCTTAATAACGTTCTTGTAGTTCTTGTGTTCTTGTTGATAAACTATGAGGGAGTACAGAGACAGGGAAAATATGACTGCTCACATTGGAATCTAGCCAGGATACATCCAAAAAACAGCTGTGCCTACTGCATTAAAGCAGATACTGTGTAAACACATCTGGATTAATTTTAACCCCATAAAGACTTAATAGATGAGCTCCTGATATGCTGAAATAAAAGAAGTGACCAGACTTTTACCACAACTAAGTAACATGAAACATCAGTTAAATTTCTTTCACTAAAAGGAAAGGAAAGAATAATCTGCTCATACTTCCTGGTTGCAGCAGAGATGTGACTAATTCAGAAGCTGTTAGTGTAGGATTTGAACTTGAGGCTAGTTCTTACCCAGAAAAAAGGCAATGCAAATAAATCTTTGCCCTGTGGTTTCACAGAAAGTTTTGCATATGTACCTTTCCTTGGGGAGAAAGGACATGATCCTTGTGTTGAAATTGTTTTTACCACTTACCCTTTAGTGAAAACAAGATAATCCACTGATTCAAGACTATTCTCATTGCTTGGTAAGACACTGACAGGTCACTATGGAATGAACACAGCAGGACCACAGGCATTTGCCTCTGGCCACGAGGTCTGTTCAGTGGCTGGCCTGGCATCTGGGTGTCTCAGATGAGGTCAAGAAGAAACAGTTGAGATGAGTACACAGTTAATTGGTGCTGCTGAAGATGATATCCCTTCCAGCCTGATCACTGAAGTGATTCTGGTAAGGAGCAACCTCTACAGGAGCTGTGGCATTGGGATTTCAACAGTTACATGGCCAGAGGCCAGCAGTAAGACTTCACCTTTCTCTTTTGTTATACCTTTCATGGGAATAAACTACCAGGATTCCTTACTGCCAAAAGCTATTTCCAAAGATTATCTAAAGATCTGCACACTTTAAGAGCTCCAGTCTAGTTAGTTATGGCTGGCTAACACTTACAGCACTGCAGCACTTCACTGGTCACCAGATGCCCCCCAGGATGCTCTATCACTCTCATGCTCAACATGACAGAGGGAGAAAAACTGATGGAAAACTTCATCTATGAACATGATAAATACAGGAAGACTACTCATTGGTTACTGTCATGGGCAAAACAGACTTGACTTCAGAGAAATTAATTACTGAGAAATAAAACCAAAACACCTCATTTCTTCCCCAGGGGGAACTTAACACCTAACTTTTCAACCTCCTGTCCTCTCCCCCTGAGCAGCAACCAAAAAAATTCATGCAGGACTCATAAAGCCTCCAGAAGAGAAGCTTGGGCATTCATGCAAGGAAGAGAAGAATCTGTGTTCAGTTTAGTTTCAAAATCTGAATCTCCCAGGACACTACTGTGATCAGGAAACCATGGCACAGTCACATTACAAACTGGTGTTCTTGCTCACTTTACCATTTAGCCAGAGAGAAAGGATCTGAGGTGGTGTGATTATGTCCGGGTCACGTGCTTAAAAATGTGTACCTTGCTTGGCTTTCAGAATAATGTCCAGTTTCTTAGATAACAGCAATGGCCTAATCAAGGGAAATGTACAGCCATTATATTTAGCCTACTACTTGCATTTTACCTAGGGGACAGGATAATACTGAACACTAATCTTACATCTTAGCTAAGTGTGTTGATGGCTGAATGAGAAAGAAAATAAACAAGGATCTCTGGGATGTCAAATCAAGTCCACGGCTACTGGGGACATTATGGCATGTCTCTCTTTCCGTCAGCTGCACAAGGGTCTGAAAATTGGAGCCTTCAGGTTGCTCTGAAAAAGAAAAAAATCTTTTGACACACTGATTTTTTAACTTATTTTAAAGAAATGACAGTACAGTAAGTTTTGATTCAACATGAACTGAGCTTTTTTCAAACTTTTTTCAACTGAGCTCTTTTGAATAGTGCACCAATACCTCCATTCTTCTCACACTCTCACTCTATTGCAGGATAGGCCAGTAATTTAGTCCTCTGAATGGCAGCTTCTCGGCACATAGAACGAATCCTGTCAACCCTTCAGGAAAAGCAGCTCAATTTCATGTTCAGGAGACATTACGAAGTCTTTAGAGGAAGAGTGGAAAGTGTATTACACACTGATAGGCTCTGCTGTACAAGTCAACTGCATCAAAGCCCATTATCCTCTTGCACTATCTCTGCACTGGTTTATCTCTTCTGCACTGGCCATGAACTCTTTCAGGTGCTGAGGATGTTGCAGAGGAACTGTACAACTTTTGTATAGATACAGCTACAAGCAGAGCTGATTTTATTGTGGTTTGCCAGCATGCAGCCACTGGAGCCAGCAATGCAGGAGACCAAGGAGGTATCAGTTTCATTCCTACCTAGTCTCCCTTCTTGGACACTTTCACATAATGCAGCTCAGAACTGTGGAAACCAATGCAGTAATCAGTATTTTGCTATAATCTGCTCCAGGAACAAAGCAACTCACAGGCACTTGGTCTGGCAGGATTCTCTTCTCTTAGTCCCTTCTTGACAACTGAGCCAATTCCTGTGCTGTGCTCTCCAAAAGAGCCAGCCTTCAAATAAATTTACCCTTTGTATTCAAAGAATTAGATACCTCTCTTCATCCGTTTCCAAGATGAGTGAAATGGCAAGCCTGTCACTTCATATTTATTTTGATTCTCACTCAAATCAGGCGAGACTTTTATTCAGGCCAGCTTTCTAAACAAGCTGATAGTGCTACACCAAGTTTCAGCTCTTCATCCTTAGGCTGTTTAAAGAAGAAAAGCAGCATGTAATGATAATGTCGGTGTTCAAAAAACCAAGAAACATCTTCAAAGTGCTGTGACTAATTCTGTGCAAACGGTGTTGTGAAAGGTACTCCAGTACACTGCACCTCAGGATATAAGTGAAGGCAGTATTCCATTGCTAAGACTATACTTGGATACACAAAAATTTGCCTGTAAAAAACTAGAGGAACTACATGAAATGGAATAAACATTGTTTTTAAAGCAGATTCCTGAGTATAAGTCATGTCAAGCAAAACCAGGAACTGAGTCTATTGGAAGGGAAGTGGTGGTAATTTTTTCTAGCATTGGATAGCACATCTAGTTTTTCTCATGTCCCACCCCAAATCTTAGGTTATTTTCAGGAAATCATTCTAACAGCTTTCCTTAAAAGTAGACACTTTGAGTCCTGCTAATTAAGAAACTGATCATAAGGACACTGCAATCCCATTTTCTTTTTCTGTATCGTGGATTTAAATATTGCGCAGGGCAAACTTGGCAGCCACACAGAGAATCTCATTTAGAGAGATTAACCTGTGAACACAGAGAGATCTGGAGGGTCTCTGTTTGTCCACTCCTTGATGCACAGGATTTAAACAGGAATAATTATATTCAGCAAGTATAAACACACACACTCAAAATGTAACATATACATGCATTAAATGAGGCAATACCTTATCTTATCCAGAACAGACACTCCCTCAGCTGTTTGTTTTTCTTTTATTTTGGTTTTACATTTTAATGATATATAAAAAGTAGAAGAAATCACAGGTGGTAAGCAGATTTGAGCTAGAGAACTGATTTCAAGGGAAAACATTTTTAGTTCTTATACAAACAAATACAGTGATTAATGTTGATTTCTTGTGCTCCCCAAGCTGTCACTGGTAAGCAAGGAGCAAAGGGTCAAGGCTGGCCATTTGTATTCAGATAACATTTTAAAACATAAAGGACAGTCTCCAAACTCCCAAATGTTGTCTGGATGATCCAATCTGCTCTACCCAAAAGAGCAAAAAAAATGAAAGTCTAGATCACATATATTTAACAAAATATGTTATCACATGAAACAAAACAAAAAAACATGTTCCACATGGATGCCACTCAAAACATCAGCCCTTTGCTCAGAAGGTCTTGCCCAGAGCTCAGTCAAGATGTGAATTTCCAAGGGCTTTGGACTAGGGATAGACTAATGTGGCAGAGAGGAGGGCAGAGAAGGAACCAGCTAATTCTAGGCCTGATCTCAGTGTTTTGTAGTGATTGACAAAACTACAGTTATTTTCACCATGGCTGGACTGAGTCCTAAGAGAAAGTCTTGCACAAACCTTTAGGGAAACCAAAGCAGCCAGGTTTCTATTCTCTCCGAGCTGACTCCCTTTCTCCCCACAGAGTGCACCTGGGCTCCTAGTGCCACACACACCCTGAGGTCCTCAGCAATGGAATCAGCTTCTCTGCTTCTCACAAGCATCAGCTCTTGCTGGGAATAGGGAGCTTGCCAGGCAGAGATAACAATACAGCAAAGCTTTGGAGGGAAGAAAGAAGCTGGCTGCATCACAGCCAACAAGAAGAAAGATCCTCCTGGAACTATTCCAGCTATTCTCCATTTAAACATTCAGGCTTTTTCTCTCGGCACTCTTTCCACACTCCCCCCCAGAGATCTCATGCTATTCACTGTGGAGTCTAAAGTCACCTGCTCTTAGCTGGGCTTGGCACTGACTACCACAAATGCTGCTTAGGAGATACAGAAGCAGAGAGAAAAGTTGAAAGCAAAACCTCTGACAAGCAATTCTCACCCCCACGCCCACATACATTTATCCCTCCTAATTCTTGGTCCATTTATACACATTACTTCCGCTAAAGAAAAGTAAATCCGGTGCCAAAACATAGCTCTTTGGTTTAAAAAGTGTTATATTCAACAGAGGTTTTAACTCTAGCATACTAAACACAGAGTCATTAAGATTTAACGCTATTGAAATGGAAATCGAGACAGAAACCTTTCCAGTTCTTATACTTCACTTTGGAATTGGAAGAGGACAACACCGACTGCAATTGCATTAAAAGATCCTCTGGAACAACATGCCCTTGAGAGAAAGTACTTGGAAGCATGAGGCACAACATAAGCTCTTGCTGATGTCTTCCAGCATCAGGCAGCAAGGAAGCTGACACCCTGCTAAGGACAGCATTACAGCCTCGCTGCCCAGCAGAGAAAAGTCAGCAACAAAATAGAGCAACAGGGGCTGTCAAGATGATGATCCTTCTCTCCATCTCAGCAGACTCTTGTGGCACAGCTCTTTCCAGTGGCTCAAGGCAGTGACAGCTCTTTTTCCAGGCTCTGTCCTTGTGCAACCCCTATAGAGCATGAGAAGGTGCCCAAATCCTGGCAGTTGTTCTCATAGGCCTATGGCTCAAATCTCTGACAAGGGATTCTGGAATGAGATTTTTGTCCCAGCATAATGAGGTCTTTAGTCATTAACAAAAGAGTCTTCTGGGCCAGAATTCCAGCCGTGCCTGAGATCTTGCCTCCACAGAGATGACTTTTTCCAGCACACAGGTTTAGTCTGAGGAGAAAGGGAAAGGGTTGCTTTTACCATCCAGGGATTTTCAGTTGCAGCAGTTGAAGGTTTCAGTTTACTCTTAGATCAGGGTAAGAAATCTCTTGCTTCTCCTTCCTGCCACTTCACAGCTGCCGGTTGAGCTTCTGTGCTTGCCGTTCCTTTGCCTCAAAGGCAAACTTGGTGTCCTGCAGCTGGGCAATGGCCTCCTTGGCCTCCTTCAGGTCCTGACAGATGAGCTCATACTTCTCTATCAGCTCCCTGTTCTCCCGGCGCAGCTCCTGTACCACCTGGTTCACCTCCTCCGTCTGCTTGGTGCAGTGGATCTTCAGCTGCTCTACCTCAGAGAGCATGATCTCCATGTTCTTGACCAGTGACTCCAGTTTCTCTTTGGACATGGTGTCAGGATCAGTTCTATTCAGTATGCCCAACCCAAACCCAAAAGGGACAAAGAAAGCCACCCTGTGCAACATGCACCAGTACGTCTGGCAATCACAGTCTTGTGGTTTCTTTTTATACTCCCTGCTGCTCATCCTCCTCCCTTCCCTTTCCTTCCCCAAAGTGTCTCTAATCTTCTTTGCTTGGTTAATCTACTTATTTTTATTGCGTTGTAGAAATCGACTGAAGGGCTGACAGCCCTGCAGTAACATATGTGCTGTGCAGCAAAAGCCAGAGCAATAATGAGACTCTGTGCAACCCGTCCACAGAAAAACAGCTTTCATCTGAAGAATTCTCTTGGGTACCCCTTGCAGTACCCATTAAAGTACAAAGAAGCCTCTTCAAGCCAGACGCCTACTGCAGTCCTGTGCACCCAGTCCCAAGAGCACAGCCTGACTTTCATCTTACATATATTGAGGTAAGCAAGCTTACAGCAACACAAATCATGTATAGGCAAAGAGAACGCAAAGAGAACTAACCTCAGTTTGTCTTCCTCTCTCTCATCTTATGTTTGGGCAAGATGGAAGTAACAAAACATAAAAATCCTGTTTCTTTCCCTCAGGAGAAGATCTATCCAAAAACAAATGCTGCAACAGCCTCATCTTCTAATGAAAACAGTCACAATGGTTATCTCAGTCAATGGCAACCACAGTTACTGGGCCATGTACCACCTGAAGGTGTCTTGTGTTCTGTTAGGGACATGAAGGCTACAAATTTTAAACCCTGTTACCCCTTCCCTCCCTTCAGCTCCATCAGTAACACTGGCCCCAGAACTCACACAAAAACCTTACTCTTGTACACACTTGCCACCCACAACAGGGTGGAAAATGGCTGCTGAGCTCTACTGAACTTGCGAGAATCAGGACTGAGACATGTCAGTCTCAACACCCCGATTACTCAGGTCACATCACACAGCAGGGTGATCCCAGCAGCCACAAAGGATTAAGTGAGTCTGGCCGACTTTCTGAAGTTTGACCCAGACTTTCTTATGTATCCAGGTAATTAATGCACTTGCCTAGACAATAAGAATAATTAATTAGCCAAGATGTAACAATATCACCCTTGAGAAATTCATTTGTCTGAGGTGATATCACATGTGGGTCCCCAGGAAAGAGCCCATGCTATTTAGCAATGATTGTCTGGCCAGGGGGGCACAGACCATGGCAGAGACAAGAATGCAGATTTGCTCTTGGGGAGCTTGCAATCTAAGGACAGAAAAGCGTGTCTCTCTCCTTCCTCCCACACAGGAACATGTCCTTCAGGCTGGGTCTGCATCTTTTCAAAGGCCTTAAAATCGTTCCACACACCCACAGAAAGGCAGTCTCATTTGCCATACAGCACACAGACATGGATCTGTGCTGTGTTCACCTCATAGAATTACATTTCAGAACACACTATTGCATAACAGCCTTTACTCTTGCACACTGTTTTGCAATTCCAGTTCCCCTTAAAAATACCCTGTAATACCATAACATACATTCAATACCAGATTGAGAGAGAATACGTGTTCATATGCAGAGCTCCCACAAATACATTTTTCCTTCACTTTTCTCCACAAAATGTTGCTTTTTTCAGCTATGGAGAGTTTCAGATGCTTCATCCCACAACTCATTGCCCCTTCTTCCCTGCTAGGTTCAGAGAAATAAAGCTCCTTCTTCCAGGAAATTTTACATCTCCTCCAGCACTGGATGAAAACACTGCTGGATGCTGGCCAAGCACTGACAGTGTTCAAAGGCCTGGGACTTCTCACAGCTGGAGGTTAAAGAGCTGCTCACAAAGCCAGCCATCCTACTGCCTCTCACACAAGTGCACCAGCAGACCCCTCTCATCCTGGCAGATGGAGCACTTTGCACTACACTTTGAAATGAGCAGAGTGACATCCTTCAGATGAAAAGAGAGTGGGAGAATCTAAACATAATTAGAATATGTCCTAAAGTCCTTGAAGAAACATTTGCACTGGCTGTCAGCCCAGATCCCACGTGATGCACATGGCACTGGAATAGGCTGGAACATGCTGCAGCATTACAAAACAGCAGGTCTTCATTAGTGAGGAATCTTCCCTGTCTCCACAACTGCACATGCTGCACCCAAACAGTTTAAATCAAGCAAAATTACAATGATGCACAAAGGGAGTACCACAGAGGCCATCTACTTGGATATTAGTAATTGATACATCACCTCTCACTGTCTTACTCTCAAAAGACTAACTTGAACTGTAGTTTCTTACCTTTAGTCACCGCTGCACTCCACTGTTGCAGACTAACAGGAGGAAGAGACAAACACCAAAAGTGAATTCAGCTGGGGAAAAATGCAGTACAGCATACCTGAGAAAAACAATTCAAACCACAAGAATTCAGTGCACATGGACACAGAGCAAACAGCACAATGTTGGGAAATAACATGTTAAGACAGAAATCAGTGACAACATATCGGGAAAATAATAAAGCACTGCTAGACTGTATTACATAAAGGCAGCGCACTGTAAGGGAATGAAGTGGCTCCAGTTTCTC
The DNA here is from genome assembly GCA_009812075.1 of Sialia sialis. Lineage (NCBI taxonomy): Eukaryota > Metazoa > Chordata > Aves > Passeriformes > Turdidae > Sialia > Sialia sialis. The sequence goes on along the minus strand of VRYO01001269.1, from coordinate 20,876,076 downwards.
CCTCCACCCTGCTGGAGGAAAAATGTAATATTTTGTTCTGGACATTTGTCATAAAGGGACCATGAAAAAGTTTGAAACTTAGACAAGTGTTCAGAGAAGATGCTGATACCAAAAAACGTGAACTCTATGAGCTAGGTTTAAGAAGGATTGAAAACTACATGGTGAGTTATTTCTAGGACTGTTTTGCAATCATGTCCAGGTCCTCTGCATGTTCTAGGAAAGACAGCTCAGCTGGAAGAATATTTCTGTAATTACTAAAGGCCTAGCTGTGCAATTGTAATTTTGAAAACACCAGTGATTTCTGTGGTCTCAGCCAAATGGTGCCTCTCTTGTTATTTCATAGCCACAGTAAAACAGGAAAAATTAAACTTCTCACTACAGTACATGCTACATTGACAGACACCATTGACAAATCTATCGGCTCTTTTGTGCATGTTCTTTCTCTATTCCACCTTTCAGTCTGCATATGGATTTGAGATAAATGAAAGAAGGAAGCACAGAGCTAGTTAAGAGCAAAACAGGGGAGCAACCACTGGGAACATCCATTCCTGCTCTTGTGGATGGCAGGAAAATTGTAGAAAGTGACACTGGTAGAAGTGAAACTTCTTGTGCTTTCCCATAATGGGTGGGAGCTACAGCATCTGACTAGAACACCACACTCAACTCTGCTGGTTTTAGCACTAGAAGCAAATGGCAGTATGAGGCTGCCAAGCTGAGGATGGTTCATGTGAGACACACTTGTGCTTCTTCACAGGTCTCTGAGCCAAAGAGAATCATCTACTGTCCCTCAGAGGCACACACAAGCCAGAAATGCAGTTTTCCCATCACGTTCATACCTTTGGGAGCCTGAGAAGGAGACACAAAAATCATGCTCTTTCAGTATCTGTCTGAAAGCAGACCATGGGTGTTCCAGTTTCTAGTGTATTTAACAGGGGCCCTGGGAACATTTGAGGAAAAAATCATTAAGCTACTTCACTCTCTCTTTGAAGTTTCCCCAGCATCACAAGAGGGACAATTCATTATCCTAGAATTTTAAATGGGAAAAAAGCTTTTAAATAACTGCTCAGGCTAAAAAAGCTTGGTACAAACCCTGCGAAATACAGCTTCACATACCTTATCTTCTCAGGCACATACTTAGATTGCTGTATCTACTTCTAGTTTTTCCAGTCACAGACACAAAAGTACAATGCAATGTTCACACAACAGTTGTGGGAGACAGCACTGTAAACTCTTAGTAGATAGCTTAAGGTTATCATCCCCTGCTAACAACGGTCATTATTTTAACAATTGATTATTTTTTTTTAAAGACATACAGTATGCTACTAACTGTAGTGAAAGCATTAGAACCCTCCAATCTGTTTTTTCTTGCAGCCTTTTCACTTATCCTTGATTTATTCCCAATAGTATATCTAGCAGCCAGTGCACCATTTGCAAACTCTGTGCTTCACCATCTAGGAAGTCTACTTGGGTAAATACATTTTATACAAAATTATTACAAGACGAAGTATAAAGAGCTCTCATCTCTATATTCATAATAAAACCACTTGAAAAAACAAAACTAAACCAAAACAACATAAAAACCCCTGAAAGACTAAGCAGCACCTGGAGGCACTGACCATTCCTGCACAAGAGTGGGAAACATTTGTCCCCAGCTATTCAATTTGTTTCTAATAAAAGACAAACATCATTGTTCCATGTGTCAAAATACTCAGTACTGTGTAAGACATTGACGTAATGATGATCTCATCCTGCAGAGTTGAGAGACTATTGATAAAATCTGCTCTCCTATTAAAACACGATATTTAATTTTTGCCACTCTTGTAAGCATTACCCATAGCTCGTGCAATTTGGCAAAATTCAGTTTAGCTGCACAGAAAACTACATGATTTACAGGTGTTGATCTAAAACACTGCACCAAAAGGATACCTACCAAAATTGTGATCTAAATCATTGACACAAATGAGAATAATATGTCTCAATGCTGTAGGTGTTGAGAGAGGTATTAATGGATACAGAGGTACCTTTTCACAGTCTGCCTCTATCTACTCATCAGCCAGATCAAAACAATTAATTCAGCATAACAGATCTCAGTAAAATAAAAATCGATACCTTTAACAGAGTTATTATTCCCAAACTGGATTGATTTCTCCTTAAAAAGTCAGCTGAGTAATAAAAATACCAAGCAGTGACAGGTGACTTTCATGAACTTACAAAACCCCTCCAACCCTTTATTAGGATTTTTACCACTTAATAAGAGGAAGAAACTGTTTCCACATGTTATAAAACTATTTAATATTTGAGGTGAAAAAGCTATCAAAGCAGGACAGTGATGAATCTTTCAGGTAAAAGCAAAGAGCAAAAAATATTAATGACTATTTTTAAATGTTAAGACTCTTTCAAAACAAAAGCTTTTCCTAAACTAAGAAATGGTTTTGTTCAGAGTGTCAAACTGGAAAATTTGCAAAGCAAAACAGTAACACAAGGAGTTCTGCTGGGAAGGCATCCTCCACAGCACCTAACCACATTTCTGGTGAAGAAGCTGCACAGAACATCTCCTGGGGACCATGGGGCATTGTCCAAGGGGCTTTCACCCCCACACCAGCCTCCTGGGCCTGAGGGGCTGCTCCCTCTCCATACAGCCTGAAGTCAACATCGTGAGAAAGAAAGGGAAAGAAGAAGGAAATACCTTCCCCGTCCCTTAGAGCAGACTGGGGCCTGCAAGGGCAGATCAGATGCACAGGATTCAAATCATGGTCTCAGTAAGCGAGTGAGCAACGCACCCCGAGGAGCAATTAGATCTGATGACAACACAACATCAATGGTTTGCATAATACATCTTTCCATGTCATGTTGAATTAAGGGTTGCTGGAAAGGAGGGGAATGAGCAGAAAACAATTATCCATAATCAAAAATGTATAGAGGGGCAAATAACTATTTTAATTTGCAAATAAATAATCTTAGGAACATTCTTTCATTTAGTCTACAGTGTGACTTTTTCCTGAAGACTGTGTCCCTCCTGACAGAACATGCAGGCTTTGGGAAAACAAACAATGTAAAAATACCCAAAGAGGAAAGCAAACAAGTAAAAATTCCCAAACTGTAGCTATTATTCAGTATATATGAACTGAAATATTGGTTCAAAGAAAAGATGCCCACTGATTATTTGCAATACATGGGGTTATGCAGTCTGGTCCTGTAACCAGACTACACCAAACAAAGTGGCAGTGGCGCAGATGTCAGTAATTACTGAGAAATTTGATCTGGTGAGAAGAAAGGCCTCTTTTAATTCTAGATCCATGTGAACAAACACTCACGTCATTTTTGGTTCAGGATGCCAAATTCTATTATAATGATTATTTTGACATGACATTTAAAACACTCCTTACCCAGCTAAACCAATCTCCAAAACACAGCTGAAGAACTTCTCAGTTGCCTGTGGATTACCCTTGACTACCTGTTGTACATTTAAGAATAAGTCAATCTGCATTATCCAAATACATCAAGGAAGTTTTAATGGTGTTCGCTCTTCAGCAATATAAAAATATGACTCAGTGTTGACTCAGAAGCCTCAGAGACTGCAAAGAATGGAGAAGCATGGTATCAGCAAGCCCTTACTGATGAACTACCTAGGAACGGTTTCATTTAACCATGGCAAGTTGTCAATGCCAAAACAGTGGTATAGAGGAAGACTGGCTTCCCAGATGACTGTTCTCTACCAGCTTATCATAAGATAAGTCTCTCAGCAAATCTCAAACACTATCAAAGCAGACAAAAAGTACTACATTTTCCAGGGGCAACAGGTAGCATCTTCTCAGTACTGTATCCTTAGCTCCCTGTCACATAAACAGCCTTGACAATCTTTAAGCAGATTATGTACACAACAGCTTCATCTCCAGAGGAAGTGGGATTAAAAGGTTTATTGCTACTATGACAACAGCCAGGTTCTGCTGTTCTTAAAATAGTTTCGAAACCTTAGCAGTGACTGGAAATGCATACATGCCTCCCCTACAGGATTCATCATGTACTAAAATACAGTCCTCCAAAAAGAAATCATTTTATAACAGTCCGCTTTTTTCAAGTATATATTTTTATCGTGCTCTTTAATCCCTGTTACGAGCACTATGAATAGAAAGCAGTAAAAAAGGCGCAGTGCTGCCATGTGGCTGTGATTACAGCTTTAGAAGTGATTATTGCTGGGTGCTGGCTGCAGGCACCAGGAGAGGCACTGCCCCAAACAACAATCACCCCCTTGCAGCACCTCTGCACCATGGGGTCTCTAGCTGCTCCGTGCTGCTGTTTTTGTCCTTACAAATGTTCTCCTTGATTCCCACAGGTATACTGTTATGTCTTAGTCTGAATTAATTCCTCCCTCGTAGGAACAACTGCAAGCAGAATTTGTCACAGTTCATTACCAAACTGTATCAGCGAGGCCCGGGGGTGTAAGTATACCAATAACGACATGGTAGCAGGACCCTCTTCATTTGAGTATGCTATTGTATCAGTGATTCGCATTTTGTTACTGAGAATGGTTAAATAAACCATTGATTCAATCAAATATGCAGCTGCTACACTCGATGAACATCCAGCTGTGCTCTGAGGCATTCTCCAAGTACATTCATGCTGACTGTACAACAAAGCCAGCAAGAAGTACAATGTTTAATTCTGACAGCAGCATTACCCTAGATCAAAGTGGGTAACCCTTATCTAACACTACTGAAATCAGAAAATTAATAAGAACACAGAAGTCTATTCATTATTCCAGTCAGTTTAGATTAAAAGCATATTTCAAACCAATGAAAAATCAAATCGAATCCAATTACATTGGTACTATCCACCAATGTCACTTGATGCCAAGCTGAAATCATCTTTCTTGCAGCATATCACAATTTAAAGAAAAGAGAAACAAATACAGGCTGCAAAACTCGATTGTTTCCTGCCCCAGTTCCCAGTTCTGTTAGTTCCTGCCAGTGAAGGCAAATGCTTTTCTCTCTACAGTTCACAAAATCCTGACATTTCAGACCAGAATGCGGCCTTAAACACAACTTGGAGATTTTTTGGTAATTAAAAAATACTTATCAGTAACTGCTATGGACCAAGGGGAGTTCTCTATGAGAGCTGACACTGTCAATAAAACAATCTCATTTACTTATCCCCAAAAGATTGCATTAAAAAATGGAACTATACAGGTTCCAAGAAAATGTATGGGTAATTAAATTAGCACATTAGATTCTAACTCCGAGTTGAGTATTTAGCCTAAGATAAAAGTCTACTTTGCAGCTGGTCAGACCCCAGCAGGTACTGATGCCTGAGGTTACTCTTCGCACTATGGGCTTTGTATTTCCCTTGTTAAACCTCATGAGATTGCTTTCCATCCAGTTCTCCAGCCTGTCATGCCCCTCTAAATCATTCATGGTCATCTGGTCTATCAGCTACTGCTTCAAATTTTTGTGTCATCTGCAAACTTGCTGAGGGAACATTCCTTTTCATCATTCAAATCATAAATGAATAAATTGAACAGCACTAAGCTGTGTACTGAGCCCTGTGATATACCACTAATGATTTGCCTCCAAATGGACTCTGTGCTGCTGATCATAACCCTCTGGGCCTGGGCACAGGGTCAGTTTTCAGTCCATATCACTATCCCTTTATCTAGGCTATCCTTCATCTGCTTGTCTGTGGTGAGGTTATGGGAAATGGTGTGAAAAGCTTTACAAAAGTCCAAGTAAACAACAGCAACTGCTCTCCCCTCATTGAGCAAGACATACAGCTCATTGTGGAAGGCAGAGGTTGGCCAAGCATGAGTTCCACTTTATAAATTCCTGCTAATTACTCCCAATCATCCTCTTGTCCTTCATGTACTTGCAAAGTGCTTTCCAGCATGATTTTCCATGTTAGCTTCTCAGGGACTGGGACAAGGCTTAATGACCTGTAGCTCCCCCATTCCTCTTTACTGCTCCTCTTGAGATAGGACTTAAATTTGCTCTCTTCCAATTTCCAGGAGGCTCTCCCAGCTGTCATGACCATTTAAAGACAATTGAGAGTGACCTTGCAATGACATCAGCCATCTCCCTTAGCACTTATGCAGCCCATCAGGCTTCACACACTTAAGTATATCCAGTTTGTCTGCAAGGGCCCTAAACTGACCTCTTCCACCAGGATCCTCCACCATATTCCAGACTTTCCCTCTGGTCTCAGTGATACGGGACTCCTAAAAGCCAGTCCCACCAATAAAAGACTGAGGCAAAGAAGGCAACAAGTACTACAGCCTTCTTCAGGTCATTTGTCACAAGGTACTCTGCTCCATTCAGCAGGAGTAAGGGAGAGGGGCACCTTTATTTCCCAAGTCTTCCTTTTGCCATTATATAATTGTAAAATGCCTTCCCATAATTGTAGAATGCCTCCCTTCTTCTAGCCCTTTACATTTCTAGCCAGATGCAATTCTAGAGGGGCCTTTGCTTTCCTAACACCATCCCTGCAAGACCAGAAAACTCTGTGCTCCATTTGGGTCATCTGCCCCTGCTTCCACCTTTTCTCCACCTCCTATTTGGGTTCAGTTAGGAGCTCCTTGTTTATCCACACAGGCCTCCTACCACCTGTACTTTCTACTTGTCAGGAGGGACCTCTCATTAGATCTTGCATGCAAAGACAAAAGTTAACCCCCCAGCCCGCCCCCACCCCCCCAACCAAAAAATCTCTTCAACAGAAGTCAGTCAACTCAAACAAATTTGAGCTTTGCAGAGAATACTTTTCCAAAACAATGGAAAAAAAACCCCAAAGCTCCATTTCAATCATATTGATAAGAAACCAATTCTAAAATAACAATACTCAACACTGTTCATGAAGGGTTTTCTTTCTGAACATCCTATATATTTTTTCTGGTAATCTTCCTTGTGCCAGCTGGTGTTTCAGTATAATCTCAATTTTGGTGCCTTAATTATACCTTGTGGGTGCTTTTGCAATAGGCTTTGACTGACTCTTTAAAGGAACACAAAAAATAGCTTTTAGAAGAAAGTAATTCTACAAAAACCAGCAAAGGCTCTATTGCTAGGAAATATGGCAGCTACTTAAATGCCTTAAGAAAGGAATCTTACTCATTAAATGTTTAATAAAAATAACTACAGTGCTTATGCCTCCAAGAGCTTGAAGTGATGACTTTAAAATAATGTAGTAAAGGCAAGATGAATCAGGATCCATGCAACTTTTATTTTAATAATTAGACAAATACAGGAAAATTTGCAATCATCTATCAAAATCGTATCTTATCAAGAACCGGAAAGGTGTTTAAAAAACATTCACATTCAATTCAGGTTATGTACAAACCAGTGTCTGTAGAAAAGAAAACAGCAAATGCTTTGAGTGTAAAATAATTCCATTCTAGTTCATGTTTCAACATTTCCAATGACCAAGTTACCACTGAGATGCAATCACAGTGCATACATGTTCCACAGTCTATTAAACTTGTTTCAACAGCATTGTCAGAAGTAATTTTTTAAAGAAAGCATTGTGATAAGTTTTGTTGAACAGTACCATCCACCCAAAATTTATTTCTGCATATTTAATCCTTGACCACACAAATGGCAGAAGAGTTGTCATCTACAGGTCCAGAGTAGATTAATCTGTTTTTCTATAGGTAAAGATATTTATCTATAGATCTGAGAAGCACCCGCCTCCCATGCCTCAAATAGCCTGTGTCTGCTTTGCACATCGAGGAAGTCAGCCATTTTTAGTGGAGCACAGCCCTTGACTTTTTTGGGTCAAAGAAGTCATCTACCTATCCAGAATTATCCTGAATGTGTTGCAGTCACATTCTTACACCTTCAGGATGCACCTCACACAGATGACACTGAATTTGAGTGTGACCGTAATAGCCATTCACAGGTACAACAGCATCTTAAGCCTTTGCTGTAAAACCAACTTCCAGGGGTCTCTTTCTTTGCCCTGGGTGAAATCCTCTAACGGAAAGGAAAAAAAACCAAAAAACCAACAAAAAGAGACAAATGGAAGTGCCTGGATTTTAGGGAAACTATTATGTCTTCTCATTTATATATTGAATTGAATCTTAGCTAAAGAAGGAGACCTATTGATGTAAGTTGAATGGGGAGAGAAAGCTGTGATAGCCAGTTTCAATGTACAAACACTGGAACAGCCACACAACAGTTACCAGTCAATCTGCCTGAGCACAGAAGGGATGAATCTACTCAGGTTACAGCACAGTTCTCTCAGAGTACAGTTTAATGTGCTGCCATTAACATACTAATTTAATAATAATGGAAACTCTCTAAAAAATGCAGATTACTTATGAGAAATCTTTCAGTTACAACAATCTAACCAAGGTGAATCATGACCTCAAATTAGATTGGTGTTTCAAGACAAAGTAGAGGAAAGTGACACAACCTTCACACTTGTGTAGTAACAACCCAAATGGAAACAAAACCTATTGGCAATTGAACCTCATTTGGACCTATGTTCTGAGATAATCCTTAGCTGCAAGATCTCAACTGAAACATAAGCTACCATGATTTGGCATGAGAGTACAAATCTAGAAAATTTCATCTGGTTTTTGAAGGTGTACCTAAGACCTGGTAATAAGCAGTGTATTTTAACATATAGCTGCCTATAAAAGCAATTTGCCTTCTAAATTTAGAGATTCCAACACAAACTTGAACAGCTTCTGTGAATACAAATGTTATAGTCTCCACCACTGTAACTCTACACTAGCTCAGAAATTAACACTTTGGAATAATGGAAGCAGCTCTGGGAATGGAAGACTGGCAATTTAGTATTGGAAGGTTCTGAGCTTTTCCTTGGGTTGCACATCTAACACCCACTCAAGCATGTGAAAAGGCTTTTGTACATTTCTACAGATTCTAAAGCAACTCTTAATGGAGCTAATGCTCCCCTGCTGCATACTGGAGCAAAAAAAAGAAATAAAAATAGACGACTTCTGCATTTAAGTAACAACTCTTAACTGAGAGCCAGCTCAGATACACAAATGCCAGCAATGCCAACTCTTAGCAAACCTGTTCTATACAATGGAACTGTAGCTGGGATGCCCAATAAAACACACAAAGGAATTTTCTTAGATATAATGCTCAGGAAAGGGACAAGTTTTACAATGGTACAAAAACAACTCAGTGTTTTAAAAAACCTCCAAGCACAAAAGAAAACAACCAAAAAATGACAACAGAAATCTTTAAAACCCTCACCAACCAACCCGTTTTAATTCAGACTTCATTGCAACAAAATATCAAACAGTAATTTAAGGTGGAAAACATAAACAAGTTTGACTTGAGAAGTCACTGTAAGCAGTTTTGATATAGTTGGTTTATTAATGCTATCCACAACGAATCCGCACACAAATGAGATGAATAAAAGTACTTTAGATGAGACAAGATGATGTATTTTATGAAAACATAAATGCTAACATTACAGTTAACAAGTCATACTGGAAAACACATACGTTACCAAGGACAGTCAAAGGAAGCCTTTCTTGGTTTTAAAGCAGATTTATACATCACAGCCTTTCTTTCTTTACTTGGGCAGTGGTTGGTGAGCATTTCTGATGTTTCAGCCTTATGAATCCCTAGGCACTGAAACAAAACCCCCGGGGAAAAAAAGGTAGCTAATGTCAGGATTTTGACAGTTGCTCCACTTGGTAAGGACTCCAGAATCAAGATGCAATAAAAACAGAATGCCCATTCACTCTCTATGGTTCCCAAAAAAACCCCACTACTTGTACACAGTAAGAATTTATGGCAAAATCAACTTCATCTCACTGGTCTCATTCCAAGCAATTATTCATAAATGAGTTCTTTCAAATGAAGAAATCACAGTTTAGCAGTTTTAAGGTTTGAACAGACTCTTTTTATAAGAAGTTCAAAATCTCCTATCTTCTTCTCAGTGATACTGAGTTGTTCTTCGCTTTGCCAATTGCCAGTTCCTCATGAGAGAGGTAAATAAAGTGAAGAGGGTCACAAATTTTGCTCCTTAGTGACATTAAGCAATCTCTCATCTAACTTATGTATCCTCAACAATAAAGATACTGCACCAAAAAAAATCCTTGCCAACCTCAGGTGTTATGACAGCTGAGTGACCAATACACACGTCAACAGAACTCTAAACCACATTTTTGATGACCAGGAATTTCAGTGCTGCAATAGCAGAGCTCCTAATAGCACTCTGATCTCTAGATCTGGCAAACTGGGATTGCTGCAAATGCGTACCTATTTCATAAGAATGCCAACAGAAGGAACATCCACCAGTGATGCAGTTCATGATGTTAGTGACTATTTTCAAATGTGGGATTTGAAATGGTGTTCTAGCAAAATGATTTGCAAGAGCACAGAGTAAGTCCCAAAACCGCTTTTTAATGTAGTTTATTAACCTTCTAGAATGTAAGATCCAAATTAGGACCTTATGATCCTCTACTGCCAAATAATTCAGTCCAAGTTTAAGCAGCTACATAAACTGGAGCAGGTGTACAGAAGGTGCACTCCATGCTTGAGAATAGGAAGTATTAAAACTGAGAAGAGGCTCTAGTTCCAGTGTGGGAAAAAGAAAAGCTTTTAAATTTACTAAACTGAACACACTCAGGCACAGAGGCTGTGAAGTCATGGAGCACTCTTAGAGTGGCAGTACTTTCTCCCTTTGCCGAATTGCTACAAGGTCCTTTCCCGTTACACAGTCAGGACTCCACTGTCAAAATACCACTGCTGAAGAAGTCCAGGTTGGGCTCTCTCTCTTCGAGTGGTTACAGGGACAAGTTCCATGTGATTTGTCAGCTTCCTCTGTTAACATCGAGGAAGTCCTGAGCACCCTTAGCGCTGTGAAAACAATCAGCCTGTGGTAAGACATCACATTGCTGGTGGAAGCATTAGCAAATTTCACACAGGTGGTCCTTACCAGAGATATGTATATCAGATGACCTCTGATATAATAGCACCTGGCTTAGACTGGCCATCAGGAAGAAGCCACTTTCACTCAGGAAAACTCATATGGTGCCCAGGGCAGCAGTTGTCTCAGGAAAAAAAGCAAATCAAAAACCACCATCGGAGGAAGTTGTAATGATTCTGCCTTGGAATCTTGAGTATTTGACTTCAGTCTCGCTTGAGAACTGAGGGAAAACCATTTCTCCTCCTACCAGATTTGCTACAAATATCCATTTCAGCATCATGTCTGCTAGATATAAAATTGATGGAATGCTAGCTGGTCCATAAAGGGTTGCACCAAGTTATCTGTAGCAAAGTAAAAAACTAGCCCAAAGGTTATGGAGATTGGAAGAGCTGGTAAGGCCTTCTTAAAGATGGCAAGAAGCAGAAGTGTAAGGCACAGACCCTGAGAGGAAGAAAAACAAAACAAAACAAAACAAATAGGGAGAAATTAGGGAACTCTGACAAGCAAAAGATTATATAAATATATATATATATCTATGTATAAATACTAATTCTACAGGTTATGTTTTATTTCTTTCTAAACTAAAAGCTTTAGTGACAGATGTACAGCCAATGAAAATCACAGCTGAAGTCCTCACCACCAATTTTCAGTCTGGCCACTCAAACAAGATCAAAGACAAAATGCAGCAGTTACAACTTTGTCCTTGATGTACATTAGAAACTATTATAATATCTATTATCCCTATATATTATTACATATATATAATATCCCTATTATAATTTTACATAATACTCACAATTAATATGGCTACGAAACATGCTAAAGTTGTATTCCAGTCCCCACTTGCTGTTGCAGAGGCTTTGCCAACGAGGACACTGTAGAAAATGAAGTCTCCTAAACCGAGCTTCACTCCTCCTGCACAGTAAACATATGGTAGCATTAAGTATCAGTCTACTAATATTACACGTCAGTAATTATCAACATATTTACATTAACTATTAACGAGACTTGCTGAAAATAACATTTTATTTTCAAAATTAGTACCACTCCTGAATCAAGTGATAAACTCCTGTGAAACAAGATGGCTTAGAAACACTACACTACCCAATTAATTAGAATTTGCCTATTTTCCTGGACATATAAACACAGTATATACAAACCTAGATATCTGTAATTTTATTTGTGGAGGGGTGCCTACTTATGTTGTCTTGTCATATTCAACAGAATACTGAAGAGCAATTCCTTTAAACTGGAGAGGGAGGGGAAAAATAAATCCCTTGCAGATATATATAATTTGCCAGTTAGAAACCTATGCACTCCAAAATATTACATTGTCTTCTCAATTTTCCTACAGAATTCTGCAGGTAGTTCTTAAAAGCACTTCTGTAAGTACAGAGCACATCACAGAGTCAAAAACTTAACATACTTAGTCCAAGATAGGAGATTAAAGAAAATTCATTCTCTCTTCTGCTTTTATACGGTAATTGCCACCTTAACAACAACTCCGGAAGCACAATATCCAATTATTTCTGCAAGCACTGTAGGATTTCTGAATAACCAGTTCACTTTCTGAGCTTTTAGTCCAAGATGTTAATTAAGAAAGGTCAGCATCAGATAACCAGCTGTTTTAATTTGGCCTATTGATTACTTTCCCACCTCACTAGAGTCCAGCCCAACACTCACTTTGGAGTTCCAAGAGGAACTAAGAACATCACAACATAGGTGGATATCTGATTAATTAGGAAAGCAGGGGGAGAGGGGAAAGGAAAAAGAAAAAAGGGAGCAAATGCATAAAAGAAAAAAGGCAACCCTATTGTCTTTCAACAGGCCTCCAATAAAATGCCTAGAACAGTGCATTCATGAAAAGCTCTTAAGCACTAAAACATCCTCTAACTCCTGAAACAGACCTTGGATGCTCCAGACCTGGAGTGAACTAATGCTGGCTGACAAGTCATTACTACTCACTGCAGGAATACAGGAAGGAGAAAATTATGAGCCTGACTAGACAAGAGTTTTAGTTAAATAATTAACTGAAATAGCGCTTTGCTAAAAGTTTTGCATTTAATGTTATTTTTTTTAAGCTCTGGAAATTAAAAAGAATTTGCAGCATGCTGAATTTGGACTTTCTGAGACAATGTAAATTTTAAAACTGTTTTTAAAGTAGAAGTCTCTGTATTTTTAAGCAGAGGAGCACTGATAATCAGAGGAAGCAGCTGCATCTGCTAAAATATGGCAGCATGACATGGGGAGAGCAGTTTATTAGACAAGCATACCCTAATTTATTCAGAGCTTTGCAAATCTAATAGAAGCTTGAACTCCAACTGAAAATCATGAGACTGTTAAAACAGATATCTGAATACTAATATTATACACTCTCCAAAGATATTTCACCTTGGCAAGATGCTGGAGAAAACTAAGGAAGCCCATTGCATCCTGCATTCATTTCAGTCTCCAATCAGGTTTTAAACATCGCTTCCTACCAAATGGATTACAGCAGTTTAATCTTGAGGCTTAAAAAACCTGGTAATTATTCCATTTACAGGGCCTGAAGTGCAAAAGAACACAACAGAACACTGCACGGAAAAGACAAAGGCTAATGCAACTGACCATATAATGGTCTGAAAACAGCTAGTGCAACATAAGTTTTGAGTCTGTGTATCAAGCTAAAGAGCAATTTGGCCAGTATTACCCCTGCAACAAAACGAAATGCTACCAAAAAGCAACACCGTTATTCCTACGAGGCATATCAGTATTCAGGTTGCTTATAGCTCACAGAATTCTGCATCTGTGCACTCAGGATGCCTGACTAACTTCAGATTTAGTAAGCTTTTCAGATACAGTAGTCCATACTCACGTTCTTCAGGGTCTTCACTTGTTTGAGAGTTACTGGGTAGAGCCTGAACAGCAGCACGTGATTCAGGTGTTGATTCAATGGGTCCTATTCTGTTGTCCCTTTGTTGCTGCCATTCCTGACTAAAGCCACCATCATCTGCTTCAGCATCTTCATTCTGGGTCCGGCTTGCTGGAGCTCAAAGGAAGAAAGCCATTTAAGACTCCTCCAAAACTGTGCCTTCTAAAACATGAAAGTCTCTCCACTTACATATAAGATCATATAAGAACAAGGTAGAAAGAGATATTCCATAATACTTAGTTAACATCTAACACTGGCACACACAATCACAAGACATCCTCACTTAAGATTTTAATATATTTTAATATATACTTAAACAATGAGCAATCAATGTACACTCTGCAGTCACAGCACCTACATGTTGCACTCCAGTCCCAGTATTCAGGAGTACACATATGAAAGTGGAAGTTCTGTGGTGACCTAACAAAGATCACAATTTAAGGAATAAATTCTCATCTAATATTTAATTAGCTTCTTTTGTTGACATTTACAGCTTTATTTTCCAGTAAAATAGAGAACTACTGAAAGTTACATATACATGGATACCTTAGGCATGCTACATTCAGAAACTGCACTCTGCTTAAGTAACACATAAACAAACTCTGTATTTTAAACACTATCTGCATAGCGAAAAGGACTACGCATGTTTCTATCTAATACAAATATGAGTTTGTATTATACTATATTATCCCAATTTGACAAGCAGTTGAGCTCAGTTAATAGTTTTATATTGAGTAATTTCAACACCAACACCCCAGATCCCAGAAAAATGAATGCAAGAACATTAACTGCACAACAAGTAAACAATTTTTCAAGTTCTGACAGATTCATCATTGTTAATAACGCCTCCATTATTTTACTCTCCTACAGCACCCAGGACTCTAAAAGAGCTAAAAGACAAGTATCCATAAACATGTATTCCAATAAAGTGACAAAGGTTTGTCAAAGCAAAACTCACCTTGTTTATCATAAGAAGAGTTTTTGGATTTCCGTTGGGCTTCTGGATCTTCCTCAGCCATATTCACTAGCCATATCATTGTTGCTATCAAGAAAATCCAAACACAACAGCATAGCTAATTGTACCTTCAAATGTATGAAATTCTTAGATAGTGTTAGCATCAATCCATTATTTCTCATTTTTCATGGGTTTTTTTTAATACAACTATCTTTTCCAACAGGCAATTTTACTCTGATTAAAGCACAATACTATCTGGAATACAGCCAGTACCAGCAACAACACATTTAAAGAAACTGGTGAATAAAATTTTATTTCTACTAGATTTTCAAAAAAACTGGCAACAGCTGTTGCCAGACAAATTACAGTAATTTCACGATTATAAGCCGCACCTTTTTCATTGAAGAATCCAGCCTACCCCAGTAGTGCGTCTAATCATCAGGTGAGGCTTATTTATGGACAAATCCCAGCGAAATGCCAACCCGGAAGTGAGAGCTGGCTGGGGAGGGTGCCTGGGGCTGCCTCTGGTCTATGAAAACTGTTGCAACTTGAGCATCTGACACCAAACCCCACTGGCAGTGATTCTGTTACTAATTTGTTACACATAGTCCCTCACTTTAAAAGAAAAAAAAGTGCGGCTTATAATCAGGTGCGGCTTATAATTGTGAAAATACTGTACTTCTTCATATGAGGCTTACTCTGAAAATTAACAATTTCTTTACTTTTTTTCATTAATATGTTTTTTTCTTTTATCTGCAAGTAAAAAGGTCTCTAAACACTGTTACAGAGTTATGTCAATTCAGAGGCAGTATCTACATCAAAGTTAATTGTTCTCAGCCTTCACCATAACAAAA
>VRYO01001269.1:20766176-20859463 GCA_009812075.1 Sialia sialis | reverse complement strand
GTGCGGCTTATATTCAGGTGCGGTTTATAATCGTGAAACTACTGTATTTTAATTCAAGTTCTCAGTGCTAATCTCGCGTCTCTCAGAACAGACTAACAGGCAGCTATACCACATTTTACTGATGCTGTGCAAGTGTGGCAGATGAAGAAAGACCTCCCCTTTCTCCACTGTAAGCTTGTCCCTGAAGTAGCCAGTCTGCAGCACACTTTCTGCTTCCAAATACAGGCCTGTCTGGAGCACCAGTAGCATAATGATTTATGATTAGCCTCTTTCACTGTTATCCACGTGACTATGACTAGCAACATGGAACTTTGATAACAGTGGAATTATGCAGTAACTGATACACACGTCACAACAGCTAGTTTAATTCAATAGGATATTTCTCACAACTGCAGGGAGAAACAATTTACCAAAAAGGACCATTCCAAGCCACTGAGAAAACAGTCACACAAACAAACCTCTTTCTAGTAATTGCTCACATTTCTTATACAGGTTAAATAACACAGGTTATTTAAAGACTGAAGGCTGGTAAATATTTTCTGGAAACAATTGCACCCTTTGAATAGGCTTAATTCACAGCCTAAGGACATAGTACTTTATCCAAAACAAGGTCTGTTACCATTCTTCCTGTTTGCATTTTGGAACAAAACATTGGCTGGTTTTTATCTTGAAATGTCTCAGTCAGATGATGTTCCACATTTTTCAGTCAACAGTGAAATGAAAACTGAGGCCCAAGTGAACAGATGAAGAGTTCAGCTGGAAAACATCTTATTAAAACCCAGAAAAATGAGAAGATTGTTTCAGATGAGCGGGTGATTGCAAGCTTAAAGAATTCAACAAAATGTACTTACAGGAGTAAATAAGTGCTGGAAAGAGAGTTTCATTTCTCTCTTGAGCTGTTTCAACTAACATACGAAGAGGACCTTTAGGACACAGGACAGCAATCAAATCTGAAAGGAAGAACAAACCAATCTTACAACTCTGCAGACAGAGTTACAGGTTTTTTTCTATAACACTTGGAGAGACTTGAAGTAAGAAAATGCACCCTGAATACAGATTTCGAAGACAACCATTGGCCACAATTCAGTATCCTACAGCAATGCTTTTTAATATTCTCAGTTATGCAACCTATTTTACATATTACTGTAATATGCATACAAATTTTAAAACATTATATTCCTCACTTCAGCTATTATGCAACTGCAAGTGTACCTGTGCCTTTATGTTGACCTGTGAATAATTCAAGAAAGCTACTCTTCAACTACCATCCTGGAAATCCCAAGCTTGCCTTCTATTAGGAAAGCTTTTTGTAACCTAAGTTTAATGCTAAATGAAATTTTAAGACAACAATTGAGGCTTACTTAATTCCTGTGAAGCAGGCATATTGGAATAGAGAGCTTCAACACTGCTACTGCCTTGTGCACTTGTTCACTCACCGTATGTCTTTAAATTACTTTGAAACTAAATCTGACACTGAAAGGAATAGTTGACCTGTCAGGAGCTGTGTGCTGCTCAGAGCAGGCTTTCTGCACCTGAGCCAAGTGTCCTGGCACCACTGCTGGTCCCATTCAAGTAAAGAATTCTTGGTGCAGGGTCACAGGTTTTGAAAGCTTACATCCCCTTTACTCAAAACAACTACATCATGGTCTTGGAACTTGATCTCAGGTAATTTCGTTTTGCTATCACTTAATAAAGGCTGAATACTTGGAGCACTCAGATTCGTTCCAGTTACATGAAGGGTAGAAATAGGGCTGGGGGATGGGAAGCTTTTCTTTGTGTGTTTTTTGATCCATGAGGATACACACAGGGGACAATTTTCCTCTCCCTGAAGAAAGAGGACACTGAAGGAGTACACTGCTGTATCAGAGCGAATAAGATCTTATCAACCCCTGCACTTATATCTGTACAAATTCTCAGTCTTTATCATGATGAGTAACATTGAGAGCACACATTCAGCACACTTATATGCTTCCAAAAAAGCCTCAAATTAAGAGCATATCTTCACTTAGCTGTAATGTTTTAATTATGTCTAAGTAACTGAATTTTAGTCTTGCCTGGAAATTAAATCAGTATTTAGGATACAGTGATCTTCTTACCAAACACTCAGTGCCCCCTAAAGCTTGATGGAAAAACTACATCTAGGTTTCTCTCAGCTAGCATTCTGAAAATGAGCAGTATGTGACAACCACAATGATTTAAAAAAAAAAAAAAAAAAAATAATGAAACAGATCTCACAACCATATCCTTCTAAATATAAAATGACTTTGAGCAACACAAACTGCCCTTAATCTTTCCTTCCTTCTTTCACACTATATTATCAGGTATGGATCAGGTTGTTTTTTCTATGTCCACAAATTTGAGCAATTCATAAGTTGGGCTGATCTATATTTGTATGGGAGTGTACAGAAACAACAAGCTCCTAAATTCTGAATGTACAAGGGTTTCCAAAGATTCTTCAGGAAAATGAGAAGCTGAAAGTTCTCCACCTTCATAAAAAAATATCAAAATGGGTCTCTCTCATTTCCTCCTCTCTTGAATTACTTCAGTTCTCCTCTCTCAAGAATCTAGAGAGTCCAGGAAACATGAAGGAAGATGGGATCATACAGTAATACAAAGCCCTCAGCTACAGGGAACTGATCTCAGTTTATGATCATGATCTTATTTATGAAACCTGTAATCACCTTATCTGCCTCTTTGGATGATACACACACACACACACTCCACTTCTTTTTTAAGGTCTAGTCAGACAAGTGGAAAAGTCAAGAAATAAAAGAAATTCCCACCACAGGACCTGTTACTGTGCCTTGCTCCTAAACTTACCGTACACTGAAATGACAGCCAAGATAAGCCATGCAGTCCATTCAGGAAGGTACTTAATGAACACCAAGGCCATGAGAGCGCTTATCATAATGAGATATGCCTGCTGGAGCCGAAGAGGACCTTTCCAATGGATACAAATCATTCCCACAACACCAAAGTTCCAGATCATGAGTGCCACTGTAATGTAGTCCATGGCAACGTTATATGTCTTAAAAACCTCGCTAAAAAAAAAAAAAGGAAAATATACAGACTGCATTTTCTTGAAAGAATGAAAACAAATTACAGATGCAAACTTCAGAATATCTTTTAAAAAGTTTTCATATTCAATGTAGTGCCATAAATGTAGAATTATTTCTCCAATTAGTACTTAACTATTTTTCACAATAGGATTAATTTTGCCAGTGTTTGCTTCACACCAACTCTACTGCTTTTCAAAAGTATTTCCTTAATGTTCTATTTCCTTCTCAATCAAAGCAGAAACTGACAGGAAACAACATTACTTCAAAATCAGTCATTTTGATTATGCTCATAACTTTTAAAATTCATAATACAGTAATGTCACAATTTATAAGCCACACCTGATTATAAGCCGCACATCCAGGTAGCCGGGTAGACCACGGGATTTGTCCATATATAAGCCGCACCCGAATATAAGCCGCACTTTTTTTTTTTAAAAGCGAGGATCCATGTGCAACAAAGTAACGAGTTAGTAACAGAATCACACCACAATGGGGTTTGGTGTCAGATGCTCAAGTTGCAACAGTTTTCATAGACCAGCAAAGCCTTTAAATGCAGCCCCAGGCACCCTCCCTGGCCGGCTCACACTTCCAGGTTGGCATTTTGCTGGGATTTGTCCATAAATAAGCCGCACCTGATGATTAGTCGCACTACTGGGGTAGGCTGGATTCTTCAAGGAAAAAGGTGCGGCTTATAATCGTGAAATTACTATAATCAGAATTTGTGAGGTTATAATGGATCTTAAAGATATGCAAAGATCTCTCTCTACATGCTGCCTGTGGAATGCTTTGATAACTTCAAAGACACAAGTTTACTCTATTATTCCCCATAAACACTCATGTAAAAAGCTTTATTTTTGGGTGAACCATGTCCCTGTCACACCAAATACTACAAACTAATTAAGAACCTCAATAAGTGAAACCAAAATAGACAAATGTCATCACCAAGTTGGTTTCGTGATTTCCACTCAGGGAAGAAATGGTCGTGATGGCTTTTTGCAGAATCTGCTGCAACCAACTCATCAAGCTACTAAGAACCCTGTAATTTGTATAATACTTTGCTCCAGGACACTTGTCTTCTTCAGCTGTCAGTTGACCTTTGAGATGTTCAGTGTTGATAGGATGTCCCTTACTATCATCATGTATAATTGATCTACAAACTCCCTCACTCTCTGAATCTCTGGCAAAAGGAAGCCGGCATTGCTGTAAGGAAGTGGGGGAAGATGAAGGAGTTGCCTTATATTTCAAAAGCCATTGTTAGGGTTAGAGAAACTACTGACCACAAAAGGCATCACAGATCACTTTTAGCAAAAATTAGTGACAGAAGGGAAGACCACATTCTCCTTCCAGAGTCCAAATTAAATAAGCTTCTTCAAAGACAAGCATTTGTCATCAAATGGTATAAAAATACCACATAATGTGTAATAATTTAATGATATAACTCTAGTTACAAACCCTGAGGAGGCTGCTCATTTTACATAATACTGAGTATTTTGGCCAAATTGTTTTGATGTTTGGACAAGAGCATGCTTCCAAATTTGAGAACAAAAGCACTGAATATATTTTGGTGAGATAGTAGATTCTTTCCAGCTGACTCTTTTCCATTACTTCCATGCAAACAGCCTTTGCATATACAGCTAACAATCAAAGCCAGGATGTAAACAACTGCCCTTGAGTCATATGCCAATGGAAAATTAAGTTATCAGAAGACATGCCAGCAGAACAAGCTCCTCCCAAGATATGCTTATTCTGATAAGCAAGATGTGCTTATTCTGGTGATGCATGTGATGGACAGTTTCTGTACCTAATCAGATGCACTATAAACCTATAAATCACTCTTTATTTTATGTGCACTCTATCGGCCTATATAAAACTAAAAAATTTATTGCAATAGCTTACCCTCTTATGATTCAAGGCCTAGTTCGAAAATAAATGCGTACATAAAGTGATACATGAAAAATAGCATATTAATGGTTTAGTTCACTTACCCCAGGTAGATGAATGAGAAAAAGAAAAGCAGCAAAAGAGAAGAAATAATAAGCCAACCATGGATCACCTGAAGAAGATATCAATACAGATGGTTTTAGATTTGCTATTTTAAGTTTAGCATCTACTGAAGTACTTTAAAAGGTTATTTTTTCTTTTGTTTAAAGCAAGAAAATTATTTAAGATATCTCTCTTTGTTTGGTGCTACATTCATGTTTAGTCTATGCACACTGGCATATTTCACTTACGAATTTTAAGTGCTTTGTGAACTTTCAGTAGATGTTCTTTAGCTCTACTGAGAGCTACTGTTTGCATATTTTTAGACCATTTTGATACCAGTTACATTATAACATAGCAGAATCATCCAGCATGAACACAGATGGAAAACATGATTCACTTTTGTGCTGCTCTGATTTCAAATAAATTTTCAGAATGCAGTTATAGAACTAAATGCTGGAACCCAGAAAAACCTTCAGTACTAATCTGTTAAAATGTCTTCAGTGAGTGACTATGTAAGGCTTTCTATGCTCTCTACCAGTCATCTATAGATATAATACCTAATTTTGATACGAGAGCAGACTTACATGCCCAACAATCCAATAAAGAATAATTCAGTTTTTTATTGTTGTATTCAGCAGAAACACTCAAAAGATTTAAACCTGGAAATCAGAGGCACTTAGACTTTGCAATGACAGAAGTATACTCTTCTGGTATTTACTGTGCAAAGTGAAAAAAACACAACTGAAGACTCCTTTAACTCCAGTAATCTCTTCTCTTAACTGAGATATATTTGTCTAAGTCCCAGCACAGAATCTCTTTTATAAAACCTGACTCAGTATTACAAGCAATCTGTCAGAAGCAATAACTTAGAAATCAAGGCAAGATAAGGAATCCTGCTATGAAAAGACACAATCAGTGGAAAATTAGCTGGCTAAATTTGCTATATATGTATACCAGATTAAAGTACTCAGAAGCTGTTAAAAATTGTTATCTCTTTGCCCTCTTCTTAAAGATGCGTACTAGAATGCATCTTATGTTCTTAAAATATGCAGCAAAAGTTAACTTAAAAGTAAAGTGCGTATGCATAAAGACTACAGGAATCACACTTACGTGATGCAACCAGGACTTTCTGACAAATTAAAAATCCAGCTATTACAGTTCGTAATTTAGTACACTGAGTCTAACGCTAAATTTTTCATATGTATTTTTAAAATTTTCAGCCATTTTTGAAATAGTCATTCTCCTCCTTCACACTGCTTCTCAAAAGAAGTTCAGATTTAACTTTCAATCTAACAGACTGGCTTTTGCTAGTACGTTCTCAAAAAGGCTTAAGAAACTCCCACGTGCAATAAGCACAATGCCTGTAAAGGTGCTGCAGGAAAACTGCCAAAGTACATGCTCTCAGTATTTCAAACTGTCACCACTCACAGCAAGTGGGAGAAAGAAAGAACCTTTCCAAAGATGAATATTGGTATGTATTGATTGAAACAGAACTAAATTTTCAAACAACTTGTAAAGCTACTACATAGGGACCTAATAGGAGTACCTTTATTCCTTTGCAAAATTAGTTGAAATTACTTGAGGAAAACAGCAAAGAAAGCTGTCTCATGACTTCTACCAGTAGTCCTTGTATGTGTAATATAAGCTCTTAAACTCCTATCACTTAAGAAAATAAAGTGAATAGTAATGTTTCATCCTAAAAAAATAGTGAAAGCTGACAGTGTCAAACACCAAGGCCATAGTCCAGCAAACTTCTACACATACCTTGCATAACTACTGTCAACAGAACTAGAGGAGGTAGTCTCAAGAGTTGATCTAAGTTGGCATTTTACACAGAGATTTTTTTTTATTCTCAAAATGCATCTCATTTACTATAGCATTTTCCAGATCACCTCTTTTCTCACAAGTGATTTTACCAAAGTACTTCTTGTAAGGTTTGCTCGCTGTTTTCCTAACAGGGTATCACAAAGCCTTCTCATTAAAGAATTTTCATTCTTTGTTTATCAACTTTGACGCTAATTGATTGCTGGTACAAATTTGGCTTTACCTGCTAAAAACTTCAATAAAAATTAAAGATGGGCTGCAAGATGCAGAGAAGTAAAATGAGCTACAGCAGTCAGACTTCAGTTAGGCAGACTGAAAAGAAAAAGCTAGTAAAATACAATCCCCTTCAAAGATGCTGTTCCTGGTTAGACTCAGGAGCTAGAATCAGGATCATGCTTAACATATCATGTACAAGACAACCACAGGAAACTAACAACAGTGAAGCTGAAGTAGTATTTTCTTTCTTCAAAAGAGTTTTCAGATGAAAATCTTGTGAGGATAAGCAAATTATCACTACCAGATAAAGGCCTAATGTATTTTCATTATAAATTCCATTCCCCATAATCTGGACTACAATCTGCATATAGAACTACATGTAAAATAGAGCTCAATTGACAGGTAACCACATTTCACAGCACTCTGATATAGCAACATAGAAATACTTTGACAAGAAATAGTTAACTATTTCATGTAATTAGTATAAAAATATAACCACAGGAAACTTCTGGTATCTAATAATTCTAGTTTTTAGTAGAACAATTATTTTTGTAAGGAAAATGTGCTGTGATTTAAAAGGTTAAGAAGGAAACCAGAAATGAACAGCTTAGTAAAAACTAGTGATGGCCTTAGCACCTGAGGAGAACCAAGTGGCTACTAAGGAACCTAGCTAAAGCACGGTAGTTATTTGACTTCATTAGAATGAAGAGAGTTGTCAGTTTAACAACAACGTTTTGGCAGTTCAGATGTAACACCACACTATGATAAAAGTGAAGGTCCATATGTCCCAAATTATTCCACGATGTATGCAGATTCAGGCAAAAATAATTTCCCCTGTCACTCCACAGATAATTTGTAAAGGGGTTTCACCCATAGACAAGACCAAAACCACTGCTCCCTCTTGTAAACAAAATTAAATGAAGCAAACCTTTGAATCCCACTATGTGTTTTTACAACTGTGAAACAGATTCAAGGTCCTGGGTGCATACTGAGAAGTTTTATTAGATTAGGCCTTGTCAAATGGATCATTAAGACCAAAACAAACCACGGACAACTCCTCCCATTCAGGTGGCACTGCAATTAATTATGCTAAGCTTGGCTTGCCTAGATGACATCATTACATGATTGAAGCCTTTCACAAAGAGCCTGAGTCTCTGTGTTGGCCGTATGAATACTGCCTGGTGTGTACAGCTACACACACACTTGTGGGAAACATCTGCACTGGGGACAGGGTGGGAGAGGGGAGCCCTCAAAATAGGACCAAGTCTATCCTTTGTATTTCTTGACCACAGAAAGATTTCAATGCATGAGCATTTCAAAAGAATAGAAAGCAATGTCACCCTATTTCTAACTGACAGAACAGATGGCAGTGATAGCACTGGGCCTTTGGCCTGCTTTGTGCCAAATGAACAGAAGCCACAAAATTGAAACAGTGAATTAAATCACTGATTCTGCTGCTTTCACTCACTCATCTTTGATAAGCCTTCATTATGTTCCATTCTCTAAATAATCTATGCTAATAAATAAAATTAGCACAACTACTCACCTTGTAGCACCTGTATTTGTAAAGCACGACCAGGAGGATGGTCATGACAATGATAACACTGATCATGATGGCTGCGTTAAGAATAGAATTCAGGGCTCTCTGTCCTACTGTCTCTGTCTCTTCTGTGAAAGGAGTGTAGATGCTAGAAAAACAAAAAGTCAACTGAAATGACACTGAATGTACAGTATCTAAGGCCAACATCAAACAAAACTGCAGTAATCTTTCAATTCAGAGCTGTAAAAGCATATCTGTTTTTTACTAATGCAAAACTTGAAAGGTGGCATAGTATCATATTAAATTTCAATTCCTTAGAAGACTTGCCTTTCCTACATTCTAAGATTATTACTGTTTTCTGCTTTGTAAAGCAGATAAAGCCCACAGCTGCCCACAATTTGATATGGCTATTCCCAGGCTGTGTGTCACTGCCACTCTCCCATGCTACCACTTGTGCTGTTCAGTGCAGTTGGAATTTCACCTACGGATTTGCTAGGAAAGACTCGTGATTTCAACAAAACAATGTATGGGCGTATACAAAGTATACCATGTCCTGGGGTAACTACTTCATTGTGGGGTGGGAAGGTGAGACAGGGAGAGAACGCCATAAACAAAATCTCAAAAAAAATTCTTTGATCAAGAACTTCTAAAGTAAAGAAGAATTCTATGTTTCATTGAAACATTTCATGACATGCTTATATTATACAAACATTTCAAAGCCAAACACACTTTGAATCATTTTTGTCTAAATGTTTTCACAGTGGAACACTTAGACTGATCTTTAAGGTCTATTCCAACTCCTTAACATTCTGTGATTCTATGACTTGCTGCAGTCCCTGACAGGCTCAGTATTCTTGCTTTGCCCCCCTTCTCTCAAATCAGCTGTCACTGGAACTGGGGCTTTTTTTTTTTGGCAACCTTAATATTTTGCCAAAATCCAAAAAACTTCTACAGAAACATCTGCCAGGAAAGTTTCTGTAACTTCACCAGAAGTGAACCTCTTGAAGTCATATTCCCCTTGCATTTGAATTCCTTTATCAAACAGCATGGGCAAACCAGAACATTGCATATGTGTTATTTCATTTACACTAGAAGTTTTGTTCCTTTTCCAAAACTCTTGTACTCTAGCATAGTACAAGTGAAATGGCTTTGGCTCAGGATGGAGTTTATTTTATAAATACCACACAGCATGATAAAGTACTAAAATGAGGACTGGGATTTGAATCAAGCAGTGCCAAGGTATTATCTGAGCAGCAGACAAACAACAAGTGTCAGTAGTACCATAAAGAGAAGAGTCTGGTTTCTGGAAGGAATAAAACAAAACTATCTTTGGACTGGAGAAGGGGAAAATGGAGGCAAGAGAAAATTCACTGCTTGAATCAGACTCCAAAATAACTGGGAGTTCAAAGAAAACTATCTAAGTTCATTAAAAAGACAGGTGAAAATACTGATACATACAGCTGTCCATCCTTGCGTGTATAAAAGCTGACAGACTTGATAGTTGCAACAACAACCACCATGCAAAGCGTGACAGGCACAAACAGCATAATCACATGTTTTGCCCCATATTTCAGTGTTAGCTCTTCATCTTCTTCTTCATCTTGCTCCACCACCTGCTGAATGTTGTTTTGTGGCTGCCCATTAGTCTCAGACTCGGCATGGTCATTTCTTCTGCGCTCACTATTATCATGGCGACGTCTTTCACTGTTGTCATTCTGCAATACATAAACACTAATTTCCTCAGCAACTCTTCATAAACATGTGCTTGTATATTAAGCTAAAGATGATCCTGAGGAAGAAACATGTAAGATAATATTTACTGCCAAGAATACTTGCTACAGAGGAATTTAAGCAGCAGTAATTAACTGCATCACAGTTGTTAAAATAGTGTGAGCACAGGGTCATGTTATAAACAATTACATTAAAAACATCAATTGTCAAAAATAGGCTGGTTGCATTTAAGAGCCTTTCCTTTAACCAGAATTTCAAAAGATAAATAAAGGCATCTTTTCTCCTTGGTCCAAACTACAGTTGGTTAATGGAGGCATGAAAGTAGAATGCCTGTAACTTGACAAGAATGAACTGTATTGGCCTTTAAGAATAATGCCAAACAGATATTTACGATCATTTCTCCATGAAAATCACAAGAAAATGTCTACTTCCTTTACTGTGCTACTCCCACTAGAGTAGAATATACGTTAAAAATGGATTTTCATGAGGTATGGTGTTCTCACATTTTTAGTAAGAATGATATAGAAATTATGATCAAACTCGGGTAATTCTCAGTCTTTAGACTGCTATTTGATCCCAAAGTTTCAGCATGGTAAGTTAAGCATGCAGATTTTCTTCTTTCCCAAGGAAATTACTGCCACATCTGATAACTGGTATTCAAGAAATTCCATCACTCTTATCACAAATACAAAAGAGCTTCTTGTCCTTCCTAATACTAAAACATGAAGGGTAAAATACATGAAACACCAAGTGTATAATTCAGACACCAAGACAGTGGTAAACCTCCAGTGGAAGCAAAAGCACATACTGGGAACATCACTATTAGTAAATGATCAGGCCTGTACTCCAGGCTCCTGGTGTCACAAATCTGTTGCACATTCTTCAAGAAGCACCACGAGCAGGGGACATTCACCTTTTATACATTGTGTGCACATACAGAGAACACAACAGGAGAGTGATCTATACTTCACCTCTTCCAGACCATAAAGAAAAGCAAACCATTACCAGGCACTCTAAACAAGCACTAAAATGTGACAGCTGATACACACCACTCATTTTTTCAGTGTATTACCTTGTCCAAAATCAGTGCTGTACTGTTCAAATTCAAGAGGTTTAATACAGGAGATAAAGCAAAAGTATTTTTGGTTCCTTACAAAAATCATCTCATTTCTTCTGAATCACTTCCTGCAGAACAGTTCTGTTTCACTTGATTCACTAGCATTAGATTAAAATGTACAATAAACTGAAGGATGATATCTTTTGCAATACCTTTAAAATACTACCTAGTTTTCATAAAATTGATCTGAAGATAAGGCAGGGCTCTGAAAATAACCTAATGATTTTTTCCTTAAGTATTCCTACTCAGGTAGTTTTTTCTTTAAATGTGCAATGTTGAAGTCTAATTACTTGATCTCAATGGCCTTCCCAAACATAACTGCTGACTGGTATCTCATTAATTCACTGCAGTTTTTCAATAATCAATAATAATTTAAGAGACTCTCTCTACAGAATTTTCCCAGCCCCACCCTCAGAAAAGAGAAGATGGTAAGTACACACTCAGAAATTCATAACAGCACTTAAGTGATTAAGGACCACAAGTCCCTGAACTTTGAACTGTAAATACTGATACTGCTAAGGCCCTGGTTGAAGCTTTACAACTTCCCCAACTCATGAAAAATTTGCTTTTACAATGCAGTACAAAGTAACAATATACACCAAATGCTCTGCCTATTCCTTCCTTTTTTTGTGGTATCCTCATAATCAAGCTTAGCAGAGTTTCAAGATCTGTCCTCTAAGAAAATCTGTTTCATTTTTCAATAAGAAAATGGAATGTAAGAGGAGAAAAAACTCCAAACTAAAATTGTTTAAATTAAACAATTAAAACTAGGACACAACCAGTCATGGTTTTAACCTTAGTTTGAATTTAGTATCATTAACTTGAAATATGCCGTGAAAAAGATGCTGAGTTCAAAATTATTTCGTACTAAATAAAAAATTTATTAGAAATCATTGGCATTTTGAATAAAGTCCTCACAATTTTTGAAAGTCAGACAGAAATAGGAATATGGGAGAACGCAAATAAAGAGATCATGTTTAATTAATCTGAAATGCTGGCTAAAACTAAACCTATTTCTGTACAGACTATAGTAGAAACATAACATTTTTCACGTGGACAGTAAAATACTCAATTTCTGTCAGTCTACAACAAGACAACAATAAACTTAACCATCTAAATAAACTGCCGAAGATGATCATAAGTAACAATACACTGGAGATGAACAGAGCCTTGGAATTCTGCACAGGCAGAGCTGACCGAGTACTTAGGTTTCTACACACTTGCCGCTTTTTCTCTGGTGTAATAACAGTCTTGCATGAGGGAGCACTTACCCCATCTCTGGAACAGAAATATATTAAAATAAATAAAAATCTACAGCTTCACAGAGCAAACACAAAAACATCCAAAGAAAAAGCCTGATCAACTAGCACACCACTACAAAAACCTGTCATATCAAACGTAAAGAGAAAAATTGAAGACATTAGACCAATATGTGCCATTTTACTCCCTTCACTAGTTAGGAACAAAGATGCAATCAAAAAGGCCTTTACATACTAAAACACAGTGCATGAAAACTAGATCAGCATCAAGAGTTACACAAGTTATTCTCTCATTTGCACTTAAAGCTAGAAAATAAGTTGTCCTTTTAGGCTACTCAAGTGTAGCTAAATGTGACATGCGCGTGCCCCACTGCTTAAAAGAACAAAGTGCACTTATATCGTACCTGATCAGTATTAAACAGAGCAGAGGCCATGGACTCTTGCTGAAGTGGAAGCAAAGGAACAGACTCTTCACTTTCCTCAGACATAGTTAAAAGTGAAAACTCTGAAGCTAAAAAGTCAGTAACACCTGTTGTAACACCGTAAGCAAATGTAAGTTATGAACTACGCGCTTTCAGGCGAATAAACAATATCAAAAGCAAATGATAGTGGTTTCTTTCCCTATCAGGAAAATAGTTAATAGCAAACCCAGACCAGTGCCCCTGAACCAAGAGATAAAAACACTGCACATTTGATAAGAAGTTTCTAGCTACAAAATCCAGATTTATCCATGAGAAGCAGACCACCATGTCTGACCATGGGCATGGACTTCATCAATTCTCATATATACCACTGCTGTTAATAGGTCATTATGCAGTGGCATATACTGAAGATTGGGTTGAACTCTGTGTGTGACTAGAAGAGATGGCAAATTATAGCACTCGGTGGTTTCACACGCTGACTTGTTAGCCACAGAAGACAGTATACTTAAGCGGGAAAGAACTTTTAAAGGTGTGTACAAAAATAAAGTAAATGTGTAAAGGGGAGAAACACTATTATAACTTAGTATCCAAACTACAGTTACTTAAACATGGAAAGGAAAAGCACAAGTAGCAGTTATTAATCAGTACAGCCTGTCAGTGAGAAGAACATAGAACCCTTTGCTGGTAGGGAGCATCACCAAGTTATCTATAAGGATGGTGAGCCCACAGCTTATCACTGAGCTCTGACTTTTTAATCTGGCAGAAGCGTTTAATAAAAATTAATCTCTCACTGCCCAAGAGGGAAAGAAATCTTATTCATTCCCTCTGAAGGAGAAAGGATGCAGTAGGAAAGTTCCCACTTTTCTGTTTTAATTTTTCAAATGTTTTCTATTTTTATTAATATAGCATGATGCTTATCTAAGGATTTTTCAAAATTCTATTTAAACTGCTGATTGTATTGAAAAGTTGAGACAGGAATCAGAACACGACTCTGAATTACTGCTACAGACACACCTACAAGTGGCCCAGCCTCACAGGGGCATTTCTGTGCCACAAGGTAACCTGACATTCAAGAGCTATAGCAGGAACAAAGAATGGTGTGACAAGTCTAAGAGACTGAGCACCACACCCTAGTAGGTCATCTAAACCTGATTTTTCCAAAATACATATGGTACAACGGTATGGTTTTAGCAACAAGTAGGGGCTTAGGTCTTTCAAAGCAATCCTCTTCCCCCAAAACCTCAAGAACCATGGGAGCACCTTGTGAATTGTTCACAAGTAAGACAAGACAGAGCTGTTCTTCCTGCACAGGAACAGTCCTCCAGCAATAGCAATACCAAAACCCAGGCTTGAAGCTCTACCTAGACTAAAATTAACTCTGTGACTGAGAAACCTGTGAATCAAGCAGACCACAGCCAGGTAGATCAAGAGAGCTCACTAAATACTGTAAATGGCAGTATTTGATACCAGAGTGTTTGACCCATTTTTTTTTCCTCCTTGATGGTTTGGGCACTCCAACACCACTTGAAACTGGGTGAGGTCTTATCTATACATGAGTTTAGAACATCAGATATTTTGCAGCGTATTACTTATTGCACTGCTTATCACCACAACAGTTCAGAAAGATAAAATGAAACCAAACAAACTATTCATTCCCATTTAACTACTACCAAGTACTAAAATTGTTTGTTACATACGGTGTTGCTGAGGTGGGTATCAGGAAAGTTTTCTGTCAGCTGTCCATGCTGAAACTGGGGTAAGTGCGCAGACAGCTCTGTCATTGGGACAGTGCTCTGGGAATCACTTATTTCCACACAAAATGGACCTTTCTTCTTGGGATGCTGAAAGGAAAGAGATGTGTAAAAAGCCTTTGTTCTTAACATGACCAGCTTTTCCCTCCCCTCCCCTCCCTACTCAAATTTCTGGAGTTCACATACACCAAAGACAACCACACTGTATCTAACCATGATACCAAACTATCACATCTACTAAGAGGTCATAACAGGGATTTTCCAGCACAAAAATAAGAGCTTCTAAGCGCTATCAAATTAGTTCATCAGCTACAGAAATCAGTCAGCAACAAACTAATAATTTAAACAGCTCTTCATTCCTTCTTGTGCAATAAATGAGAAGCATTGCACACTTGCTCAGAGCACAACTTCCATGTTTTATCTCAGCAGAGCACAATTGCTACGAGTTGTTGTGTTTTGGACTGCTGATAAATCTTAAAGGATGACTGAGTTACACTCGATTATTTAAAATCTAGACAAACCTTAACACTGTGATGCTGCAAGAATGACCTAGTGCTACAGAAGACACAAGCAGCGTTTCAGCTGAGCCTCAAGAACTAACATGCATTCAGTTCCTCTATGTGCCAACTAGATCTACACAAACATGCCACATGTATGTAACAGCTTCATATGTTCTTCCATAAAGAAAGTCAGATGATAAAATTGTCCTATGTGAACTATATGCTCCATAACAAAAGGGGATAAAAGCAATATAAGGGAGTTTGACTGATCTAACTAAATTTCAGGAAAGAACCCCATAATTTTAAGAGATAATGGGCAAGGCCACCTAAATCACAGGCTTAGTCATTTATAAAATAAATAATGAATACACCTCAAGAGTGGAGTGCCAGTTCATCCCCAGTCCATCCCAAGTGGCTCTTGCTCCTACCTTGTGTGAATTCCAGCATTCATCAGACCTCCTTACAGTAATTTTACTCACTAAAGTGGAAGAAAATAAATCCAGGAAAAGAAAACAAGAATATTCTTCTTTAGCATACTCAGCTAATGTATTGAGAGATCTTGAAAAACTCTTACAACAGAGGACAACACAAAGCAAAGCCTCTCACTTTTGGCAGCAGCAAGACACAAGTGCTGCACCTTACAGCACCTTACTTAGAGAGCTATATCAATCTTCATAAACACAACAGAAGCTGTTTCTTTATTTACGAATAAATGTGTATCTAAACAAGACCAGGGCATAGTGCTTACTAACTTTGGCAGCTAACAGTGAAGAGCCAATAGGAAGCAACATCAATTTAACAAGCTTACTGGGAGAATGCAAACTATCTGGAAAAAGAAAGTGAATGCAGTATTCACTAGAATAGCTCCCTTACACAACTGCCATTAAAACTAAGGCACATCTAAAAAATATAACTCAAATATAATAGTAGATGAAAACAAATATTAATTACATTGCTCTTTTACAATTTTACTCTAGTTCTTTGATTGGGCTACAAAATAAAAACAATATTGTTTTAGGGCTGCTATTGGTAGTAATTCTCAGTGACAGGGAATCTACAATGGAAAAAGTTGAAAATTTTCATCCAGATGTGGATGATCAGAATGAGATTTTTTCATACACCAGCATGCTAAAATTCCGATTAAATTAATGGAGAGAAAAACAAAAAACACCAACCACAAAGTCCTACTTATAGACTGGTGAAGAAAACCACTATAAATCCACCAAACAAAAAAAACCTGAACTACTGATGAGTAAAGAGAATCAGAAAACAAGGAGGAGTAACTGATGGAAGAATTCAGAGTCTGAATGACAGACCTCAAAATTTATGGTTTGTTAAAACAGTTTCTTCTGAAAACTCAAGAACTGAGAAAATGGATTCAGGACATCTTCCCAAAGAACTTTATCCTATATTTCTAAATAAATGCAATTTGCATTTGAAACATAACTATGAATGAACGAGATCTATAAATGAACTCTGCATAAACAGACACACACTACAGCTCTGCTTGTTTTACCTAAAAAGAGACTCGCCAAGACATTTTTTTTTCCTAATGAATGTTAATGATAAAATAGCCTGTCTAAAAAAGTTCTTCCTTGCTTCCTTTGTCTTTTCTAGGTCAGAACAACAGAATTTACAACTGTCGCTGTCACACGCTTACGTTTAGCCTAATAAACAGAAGCGACACGCAAATAAGCTCCTCGCAGAAGAGAAATCAAAGCAAGTATCGATTAGACAAGCGCGCCGCGGTTAACCCTTGTTTTCTCCCTCAACTGAGCAACAAGAAGCCGCTGCCACCGCCTTGGGGTCACCCCCGCCCTCAGCCCTGCCTCGGGCCGGAGCAGCCCCACCGCAGCCGAGGCACGGCGCTCCCAGCCCCTGCGAGGCCTCCGCCGCAGGGCTGAGGCTGCGGGTCAGGCCCCGGCCCGACCCCGCTCGGTGTCACCAGCTGCCCGTGCCGGCGCAGCCGCACCGACCCCAGCCCCGCTGCGGGGAGTGTCAGGACCCTCCCCGGCCCGCGGGCGTGTGCCGCAGGGCTCGCCCAAACACCGGGCCCGGCCCTCCCCCGGTGGCGCAGCGCGCCCGGCCCCCCAGGGCCGGCCGGCTCACCGGGCACCGCGCCCTCGCCCGCCCCGCCGGGACTGCAGCGGCCCGCCGCCGACAGACGGACCTGCACCGCACCCCTTCTCCGCGCTCCACAACCGGCTCCTCTCCGCCCGCAGCCCGGCCCCGCTCGCTTCCGGCCCGCGCCCCGCCCTCCGCCGCCACCTCACTTCCGAGGGCTGTGAAGAGCGTCCCCGGCCCGCGGCAGCACCGGCCCGGGGCGGGACCTGCGGCCGGCCCCGGCACACCCGGCGCGCACCTCGGAAAGAACAAACCGAGAGCTCTGCCCTCGCCAAGCGCCGGGAACCAAGACACGCAACGTAAAGGGATATTTCTATTTCAAAATAAAAACACTATTAAAAGTAAACACAGTACCTTTTCAAGAAGCCTCTAAGTAGACCTGTGATTGATTAGTGGAAAAAACAAAATAAAAAATTCAATTCCAAATTTGAAACTTACCTTGCTATCCATATTTGAAGTATCATCCACAATTCCTTTTCAGCCCCACAATCAATTTGGTTAGTAACATACAGCAAATGCATACAGCAAATACATATAACCACTCTGTAAAAAAAGTAAAATCTGAGGGAGCATGCAATTCTGCATGTCTAAAACAGTGTTGTATTTCAGTATTTTACTATACTACAGGAAAATCTATGGTAAAATTAAGTGGGACAGAACCTATTGCACCTAAAAGGTTTGAAGTAAGCACTGCAACGGAAATAGGCATATAAAATGCATGTAAAAGAAGCCACTTTTAGACTAAAAGGGATGTCTAACCATTAATCAAATAAAACTACTTGTAATTTAAAATTTAAACCTGACAAAAATCTCAACCAACCAAACAGGGGCATATAGCTGTACAATGCAATTTTCTATTATTAATATCAGTTTGATCCATGATGAAATGTCTCCTAAACAATACCTTATGCTGCTCACACTACATGACTGTGTACTAATTTTTAATTCTGTAGTCAATGTTCCTACACTGGATTATGTACAGAATATGAAAAAGTGACTCAGTTGTAATATAGAACTCAACAGCTTGCAGTTTTCAGTGCATCTACTTTCCAAAATACTACTACTGCAAGCAGCTACCTAGCAACCCTGCTTAATAAGAACATGAAAGGTCTAATTCCCCCTCAATAATAGGAAAGCATTAGTAACAAGACACAGGAATTCAGTACAAATCTAAACTCCCTGTTTATGGCCTTTCCTCTGCCCATGTTTAGTGCCATGAACATCTAGCTAGATCATTATTTTAAGTACATGCTCCTGCTTAAAGACAATGAAGGAAACAGCCAAGATCAGAAAGACCAAATCAGCAGGTGAGCAGCTTAAGTCCTCTAAGAACAGAAAAAAAAAAAGACTCACACCAACTTACAAGACAATGAAAAAATATATAATTCTTGGTAATAGATCTTACTTGCTCCTTTTTTCCCATTTCCTTATAGTGCATACTAATGAAGAAAAATGGTACTTTAGATTTTATACTCACATATTTCAAACACTGAATGGCAGTTACACAAAACAAAACCTTATTCCACAATAAGGTCCAGATAAATGAGTACATCCAGTTCTATTGTGTTAATACTCGTATTTTTTTTCATTACACAGTGTGTGGAACTTCTGGAGTAACTTTCCCTCACAGTATGGGCTATGCTATGGCATGATGCACTGAGTACCTGGTGGCAACACCCATACTTTACTCGTGTATCTCATTCTGAGCATACTCTTGTCTTGATCTGTGCATTCACTAATGTAACATACAGTGTTTATTGGATCATACATCCAGACAGTGAAGTGTTATAATATTGGCAAATAAGGCTTTTTCTACCCTAAATTTTCCAAATTTGAAATAATTCTGTTAGTCTAGAAGTTATCAAACAGAAGTTACTTTTTATACTAAGAACCTCACCAGTACATAACTTGTGTTCTACTCCCCAGCATCACTGAGGCAAAACACAATAATACTGAGATATAACAAAACTTAAGAGAAAGAGGCAAAAGCAGAAGTGACTTGCATTCTGAAAGAGGAAAAGCTGATAAGCCAAACCAGAGTTCATCCAGTGAATATTCCTCTCTTCTTCCACTACTGAAGAAAATCTGAACTTCCACGAAACTGTTTTTTGGATGATATCACAATGATTCTATTATACTTATTTACCTAGATATTTAACTCTCCAGCTTAATGTTTATGTGTCTTTCTCACCCAGGCACCTTTAGTCTCCTTAGGAAAGGAAGACTACAAGCATATGTCCGTTGCACACAACAGCTTTAGTTTAGGGCAGAAATTAATGAAGTTTCACAACCTGAGCCTTCTCTGAAGAATCTGTATGACAATATTGGACAATCTGTTACACGGTGGCATTACAATGTGTTTGTCACATTTACCTTTAGTTTAACTCCTACTAATGAGAGAGAATGCCATTTACCAGGTCAAAAGGCACTCGTGAAGTTCACTCTCTGTCTGAATTTGCTACAAAGAAAACTTTGAATTTATTTACAGTTTGGAAACTTTTTGGTAAATGGTGGTGCAGAACTGTATAGGGAGAACTGTATAGGGAAGTTATTTCTTAGGGTTGCAACCATGAAGAAAAAAAATAGGAAGACTGCAACATGTAAGCAAACCAAAACATTCTGAGGCAAACTCAAGCACAACAGGAAAGTAACATCTCAACATTACACTTCAAATTAAAAAAGAACATTTGGTGTGTAGTGTAGTATCACAAGGATGAGAAAGAACATACTGGGATCACATCTAAATTTTCAGACTTCTAGTCACCTGATATAAGCAGAAGGTAAGTTTTAAAAAAAAAACCCACCCTTAATTTGGGAACACTTGATCCAGTAAACAGTGTTAAATACAATCACAAGCTGCATAAGACTCCAAAAGAATATAAAACCTTAAATCAAATATATACATTTTTAATATCTGAAATATTTACATGGTGGAACCTTTACACGATCCCATTTGTTAAGAACAGTGTTTTCAAGTGTCCTCTCCAGATACAAAGAACTAGTAACTCAAGGTCACAGTTATGTTTTCTGAACAGGTCAACCTGTATCCTTCAGTTAAATACAATATAGTGATACTGGAACACCTTTACTTAATTTGTTTGCTATTAAGAATTGTGTTTCAAAAATTAAAAATAATTTGAGACCGTTTGCTCCCTGGAACACAGTCCTCCTGCAATCAAAACAGCTCACAGCACATTATAGATTTGACTTCTTACTCAGGTATGAGATAAAAAAAAAATGCAGTTTACAGTACATGTCATTATTTATACCATATCAGTCTATTTATAAAAAAACATACAAACAAGGCAGGAAAATATTACCCTCTTTTTGTGGACAACAGACTGAGTACAGTAGAAAACAAAAGTCAGGGCTAGTTTAACAGTATGGATAAAAACAAGATTTCAGCTTTTTGTAAACTTATGGTTTAGTTTTCATGTTTGGTTTTGGTTTTTTTTAAGAGACAGTTACATCCAAACAGGGCTTTTTGTTTTGTTTGTAAATACTTAAAAAAAACTAAAAAAATAATTTCTTTTTAAAAAAGCCATCTGATTATTTTGGAGACACAAGTGTTAGCAGGTAAGGGCTAGAATGAAACTGAGCAGAAGGAAAAAACCAAAAAACCATTAGACAGCACTTACTGAATTTAGGTCCTGCTCTTGTTCTAACTGAGCAAATAAAAAACTTCCTGTGATTTGCACTTTCTGGGAAAGAAGCACAGCATCTGCAAGAGATTAGCTTCCCAGCTTCATTAGCAATTCTTACTGGGCAACAAAGTACCAAGATTACACTGGTTCACCTTAGAAAGAGAAGTTAGAAGGAACTCCTTTTCCAGTCAGATGAAGAGATCAAATGAATACAAGAAGCTGTTCTGTGAAAACAGCTTAACACACTCATTTTTAAATTGTATTTTGATCATTCTT
Source organism: Sialia sialis (assembly GCA_009812075.1). Classification (NCBI taxonomy): domain Eukaryota; kingdom Metazoa; phylum Chordata; class Aves; order Passeriformes; family Turdidae; genus Sialia; species Sialia sialis. Next base: position 20,838,017 of record VRYO01001269.1, on the reverse strand, counting down.
TAAATAAAAAAGGGGAAGTATGCTCCCAAAAAAACACTGATAAACTTGCAGTAAAATCCTTTGTCTTCATCTGTAACTGATATAGTTCCACATTAAGTGCAAATGTTTTGCAAAACAGGGGATTTTTTTTCTTAATATTTACAAGAATCAGAGTAACATAACAAAATTACCAAAGAGCATGTACAGTAGCTGCAGCTTATAAAACATACCGGTAATTGTACCTCGTGTATTATAAAGAGAACCAATGCAGGATTCGATAACTAATTGAGAAGGGTAAAAGGGGCCTCAGAGCAGAGGACAAAAAAATTCACATTTTCTACATAAAAAAATACAGGTCTCAAGTCTCTGAGAACAGAGAGAATTCAAAGTCTCTGAACAATGGGGGGAAAAAAAAGCCCAAGATTGAAATGGAACCCTAGAAGCAAGGAGAGCGCTTTATTTCACTAGGCCAATCTTCTTTGCTTCTGTCTCGTATATCAACAACCTCCACATTTTGACTATGAAAACTTCAGCTTCTTCATCTAGTACCTGTAGGAAAGATATTTTATAGATTATTTTTTAGGTTATGTATTCCAGTTATAAAGACAAACTGTAGATATAGCAGAACTACAAAACAGATAGAGCATAAAACAAGCCTTTGTCAGAGGGACCAAATCAAACTCTGGCGCGTTTGTCTGTCAAGCATCGGTGACTTGATCAGGCACTAACTACACACTTGTATAGTGAGCTGCTGAGCACTTAAAGAGGTAGAAGCATCGGTAAACTAGAATCCAAAAGTGGTTTGGAGAGAGGCAGAAAAATGGCAAGCTTGCAGACAACGTAAGAACAGGACATTCACATGTGGCATTTTCCCTTACCCTAATCTCTACTCATTTTCATTTGGAACTTCCTTGGCTATTTGTTAAATAAACCCTCAATGGATTTCTCTTCCCCGAACTTATTATCTAGCTTTTCTTAAATCTGTACACATTTTTAGTGTTCACTCTCCAGTTGTTGGTTTTGACATCTACTCTAAGGGACAAAAAGTTTTGTTCCGCATTTCTGAATATTAAGAAATTCTGAAGAGGGGGTCAGTTATTTGTACCTAGGTGCTGTAACTGCAAAATAATGCCTGTGCTAGCATGATGTGCTTAATCATATCTAACATATGTTTTCTCTTATGGACTCTTGCTATTTCACATAATTGACTTTTAGCTTCAGTAAAATGTAGAATGTATATCAGTTACAGAATTTCTGCTTACCATGGCAACATCATCCAGTATGCTCTGAGGTGAGCTGTGAGCCATAACCTGAAAGAAACAAATGTTTTTTGACTGAAAATTTAGAATAAACCCTATATACTTTTTTTTTAAAAATCCAGTTATATCCAAGGAATTCTGAAAGCTTTGCACGTGCAAGAAGCATCTGCAGTTCATCAGGTTCCAGTAATGCCGTGGCAAAAATCAGTATTAGACCACAACAGAATCCATCATAGTGAGTACTAGTTTATGGCCAATTACTGAGGAACAAGTTCCAGGAAGCTCCAGAGATTCACAGGTCCTGTATTTGCTGGCTATTCTTACATCTCAAATATGTTTTCTTAAGTTAAGGAAAAAGCTTCCCTTCCTTCAACAATAAGCTGCTAATGAGAAGACAAAGGCAAAATTCTCCACAACGGATTTCTCATTTACCTGCTAAGTATTTAAATTTTCTTTCCAGAACCAAGTAAGTTGTCTTTCAATACCATAGAGTTCTATTTGTTTATATATATATATATTTGCACACATCTGTATATAATGTAAGCATGGCAAATATTCAACTTCTGCTTTTGACTTTCTGCTAATCAACTGTCACAAAACTCTCAGGATTTGCTTTGCCTCAACAAACCATTATAAACATGAGTACAGGAGTCCCTGTTGCAGTTTAAATAGGGAGCAAATCCCCAACTTCACAGAGAACACAGAAGATACAGACCTTAGAGCAAACAAAGTCAACTAATGTGGCTTCTTCTTCACCAATATATTCTATTATTTTCTTGTTGATCCATGGTCTAATTCGACGTTCCATTAGAGTCTGGAAAAAAAAACACAAATCCAAAATGAATAATTATCTTAAATGTTACTCTATTGCAACAAGTGCCCAATACGCATCTAGAAGATTCAGACAGCTACTTAGCAGAAGATACATTTTGCTATCAATGATACAACCCATAGAGATTTGGCATCTGCAAGTATTTCTGAGAGCCACTTAAACATGTTTTCACAGCATCTTTTTTCCTCCTTCCATAAAACTGCTTGACAATTCATAGCAGCAATTTGAGAAAGACCAAACAAAAATAAACAAGCATACTTCAGAAGAAGGATTATGTCTGAACAATAAATAGAGGACTCAAGTTTGACTCCACTTGATGATATTCCAATCCACTGGGGTCCCAGTAACCTTGTTTTTCTATTAAATGGACATGTTTAGTTGGAAAAATCAAGCATTTTTAAAAATGGTTAAATCAATCAACTTACTGAATCCACAATTGACCAGTCGAGAGGATAAGCAAAGAGCTCTGGTTTTGCTGTGGGAATCTTCTCAATGAGACTCTTAATGTGTTTGCGCTTTTCTTCTGTATTGACACTGCCTTTGATATTGCTTTTATCTTCTTCTCCATAATCCAGGGGAACGAGTTTCCTTTTCCGGGGCACATCGTCGCTGTCTTCATCATCAAATTTGTTGAAAACACTATCCACAGCAAGTTTCTTCCTTTTTACAGCATTGGGCTGATTAGGACTGTTGCAGGCACCTACAACCCAAAAGGCAGAGTAACATATTAATCAATGCAACTGAAACTAGTCTGCTCTTCCCCCATGACTTGAGGAATATTGGTTTGTATGCTACATAAATGTCTCTGAACGCCTGGCACTAGCTTTTAATCTCTCTGTTACAAAAGTGGCAAACGAGGTTAAGATCTTTAATGGACTTTTTTCAAGACTCTGACTCATTTGAAAAATAGGGTCATCTTCTCTGCCCTGAAATCAATTAGCACTCTGAGGGAAGACTATAGTTGAGTCCCAACCTTAACAGAGGCAGAGCATAGAAGCGAAAGAAAAGTGATCATCAACTTAATACCATATAGTCTCTCATCATTCAAGATATAATACAGTGTGAGCTCGAAGTGCAGCCTGGCATAACTTAATCAAAACAGTAAATAATAAATGCACAAACCTTCTGGAACACAAATCGTCTCAGTTCTGCTGCTCAGAACTATTTTTTTTTTAATGGCAGGAAATTGCTAAAGTACTAAGAAACTCTAAGTTCAAATTTCGCTCACAACTGTCATCAGTTCATTGTGATATTCTAAAAGGAAAAAAAAATCCAATTTTCTTTTTTTTTTTTCTTTAAAAGGGTCTTAAGTAAATGTAAGAACTACCTAGGTATTAAATTTAACATACACTTACACTAATAAAAAGTAGCAATGAGTTTTGAAAGAGATATTTACAGATATATTAAGCACGTGAAAATAACCAATCCCAGCTCAGAACATTCCTCCAAAAATCACAGTAATTTCACGAATATAAGCTGCACCCTTTTCATTGAAGAATCCAGCCTACCCCAGTGGTGCGGCTTATATTCAGGTGCAGCTTATCTATGGACAAATCCCAGCGAAACGCCAACCTGGAAGTGAGAGCCGGCCAAGCAGAGTGGCAAGTGGGCGGGCCGGCCCTTGTGCCACCGGCAGCCGGCGGCAGCGTGAGATCGCCAGGAACAGGGGCTGGAAATGTGCGGAGTGGCCCCCGTGCCGCGCGGCTTATATTTGGGTGCGGCTTATAATCGTGAAATTACTGTAACCCTTGAACATGCCTACAATTCCCTCCTTTTTTGCCCTCAATGTCTTGGATGAAAAGAGCTCTATAAAGTCTATTTTCTGGATAGATCAACTCAGCACAGCATCTGGATAACAACTACCTGATCTAAGTACAGTAACCTCACACTTATAAGGCGCACTGGATTATAAGGCACACTTCCGTGGAGCTGGCAAATCCCCGTAATTTGTCCACATATAAGGCACTTTTTTTTTTTTTTTTTTTTTTTTTTTAAAGGAGCAAGTATCTGTGTGCAACGAAGTAATGAGTTAGTAACAGAAACAAGGGGTTTGCTGTCAGGTCCTCAATTTGCAAACAGTTTACACAGATCGGTGTAGCATTTAAACGCAGCCCCAGGTGCATTCCCCATGCAGTGGGCCCTGGCACTCCCACCCCCAGCGCAGCGGCAGGGGGCTGGCTGCCCACGTGGCAGCCTGCCCGGCAGCACAGCCGACAGCCCAGCCGAGCAGCAGCCCGAGCGGCAGCAGGGACAGCGGCTGCCCTCCTGTTTCACACTTCCCGGTTAGCAATTTTCTGAACTTTGTCCATATATAAGGTGCACTGGATTTTAAGGTGCACTTCCGGGTTTGGATCAAAACTTCAGTCAAAAAGGTGCGCATTATACGCATGAAATTACTATACATCAAACCATATGACAAATTTGTTAAACCATGTGGCTACCCACCTTGACAATTTTTGTTTTGATCCCATATGTAAGATTGAAATAAAACATAAACTTACCCAATTTGAGGCTGAGTCCTATTTTGGGCCGATGCTCCTCCAGTTGCTGTTGTTCAGGTGAATTTTCATGAGGGATAATAATGCCACAGGGAGATTCATCACCAGGTGTGTTAGGAGTTGCATTTCCACTAGCAGAAGAAACAGATGGAGCAGAACTGATGGGTCGTAAAGTTGGTTTAAGGCAGGGCTTTTGTTCAGGCTCCTCCTCCTCTTCCTCAGGCTCTTCTCTTTTTTCTTCTTTTTCAGTCTTTTCTTCTTCTTCCTCCTCAGATTCTGGCTCTTGTTTTATTTGTGGCTGCCTACGCCGCTCAGCCTCCTGCTCCATCTACAGTGAGACAGACAATTAGCAAAAATAAAAGCTCTCTCAAAACCCGTACTGTCCAAAAAGAATCTAAAGATCCTCCTCTTTAGTCTTTAGAAGACTATTAGTCAAGAAAAATAACACGTAACTACTGGCATTCTTGTAAGGAATACTGATTGATTCAAATTTGTTTTCAGACTGCATCAAATCTGGATGTTGATCTGGAAAGTTTTTTTGTTTCCATTGCTCTTACTGCCTATCTGGACTTCTTTATAAGAAAAAGTGAATAGAGAAAATAGTAAATATCAGCCCTCTTACACAATTTTGCTCATTACAACCAGAATACAAAGGACTCGTTTTCCTGTCAGACCAACAGCAACTCACCCTCTGGAGTTCTGCATCTGGATCTGGATGTCCTTCAGCCAGAAGACGCTGTCTAATTTCTTCTAATTCTTCCTTTTCCCTTTTCCTATCTCGTTCATCTGCTTCCATCTCCTTCTCCCTGTCTCGTAGCCTCTTCTGAAGAGCACTACCCCTACAAAAGATACATATTTTTCATTGAGATCACATTTCAATGAGGGGCTTGTACCACAATACAAGAAGAACTTCAAACAGATCTGTCTCCCACTAAATGAAAATAAGATTCATAAGAGCATCTGGCAGCCTCTGTTTTTGTAACAGAAGAATCTTAAGGTACTAGTTCTTGATCTTACTGTCCAGAATCTACCCCATCACATTAAACAGAAGTAGAATACATGGCTACTGATCTCCTTAGAGAAAGAATAAAGTTTTACAGGCTTTTGGCAAGAACCACTTCTGCTAAATTTGTTTTATGCAAATGTTAGTTCCACGCTGAAGGATGTTCCCAATCATTTACATTAACAAGCTTGTTCTTCATATTATTTACATTTTTGCAAGGAATTGTTTAGAGGCATGCTTGTTCCCTTCTCCCAGAATCTTATTTTGACATTACACTGACCTCTGCCCTGCCTCACAAAAGTGAAGTGATAGGAATGAGCAGCTACTCCCAAGCATTAACCAGTAGAAGGAGATTCCCTTTTCCCTCTGTCTCTTAAGTCACACTAAAAAAAAATTAGGTAATTATAACCCGTACATTGTCACATTACCACTCAAATACAAACTCCATAAGCCTCTAACAACAAATCACAAAATTGTGTTAAAAAACCAATGGACTTTTTTTGTTAGGAATACAAAGACATACCTATAGTATTTTGGATCATCTCTGTCATCATCATAATCTTCTAAGAATTCTTTCAACCGCTTGGCTTCTTTTGCCTGCAAGGAATTGAAACTTACATCTTGATTTCTGCTTTCCTTTCCAAGAGTTTAAAAGTTATTGATGTTACTAGCAAGTTAATTGTAGATCTACTCTGCTTTAAACTGGAAATACGGAGCTTTCAAACAGAAAACAGAAATGTTTTGGTATTGCATCCAGAGGGTCCACTGGTATTCTATCACTGATCTGCACATACATATATACATATATATATATATATACATATACATACACCCCCCCACCCACGTATATACCTTCATTTGGATTTTTTTGCTTTACGTTACAGATAATGAGAATCAAAAGTTCCTTGTCTCCAAATCATTTAAGTCTGCTACGGAGTATTTTAACATGGCAGCCTAAGTGTATTTTACCAGTACTGCTTTGTTTCAAGAGCTTTTTTAAGACAGTCATACACAGAAACAAATCTGATGGTTATTCCTAGGATATTCCTTGTGGTACTCATACACATCACGTGGCACTAATGTACAGGCCTAACACTGCAGGGGGCAAGGGAGAAAGAGAGGAGACATTTTCTCCCCTTCTGATAAAATGAAGAGGCAAAGCCCCCATTTAAGGAAAATTAAATTAGGACCTTCTAACCTGTATTTAAGCAATAGCCTTAAATCAACAGTACTTTTGTACAAATGACTTTGAGAAATAAAACATGATTATGGTTGTAATTTCAGCACAAAATGAAACACTGCTTTCTACAACTGCCATCCACAGCCAGCATGCAGAAAGATTTGGAATGGAAAATATCATTGACTCAATTTCAAACATTTTCCCCCCCTCAAGCATTTAGAGGGAAAACCTGGATTTCCCATCAAAGTATGTATTTTATAATCCTCTTGCCCCCTCTTTGCACATATGGCTTTGAAACAATTCCTAAGCCATCATCTACTCTCTCAATAGTTTCCCAGAGGAGAAAAGATAAGAAGTCAAATAACACCCTTAAAACTTAAAATAACTTCTGTATGCTTTTGCATGAGACTACAGAACTATCTTCCAAAGGTGTCTTTTCAAACAAAAATTCCAAGTGTTCCATTGGTAACTGTGGTAATTTCACACCTAATGAGCTAAGGACAGGCATTTATAAAGTACTTAGATATCTTAAAGAATATTGTATCGTATCTCATATATGATACATATACCTCACATATATAAAAGGTTTGGGCATATGAACAGATTGTAAGTTAAAAAACCAGATCTAGTTCCACTTGCACGACACAGAACACACAGTAGGTTTCGTCACAAATCTGACACAAATTACAGATGTAATACTGTGCGATGATCAGACCACAGTATTTTGCAGGTGCCTACTTCTCACTCTTTGCCTTCACAAGGCTTTGTTTTTCAGAATAACTAGTACTCCCATTTACTAGACATCTTCTGTTTCAAGTCTGTTAACTGGGGATTTTTTTGATATAAAAACACACATGGCCTTTAAACAAAGTGAGAGCTCTATTACTATCTATAAACGTAACAGTAGACTATTCCATTCGAAATGGGACCAAGAGAACAAGGCAGAGAAAATTACATATCAAACTATAAGGCTTACCATTTCCCGTCTTCTTTCTTCTTCCCTCTCAGCCTCCTTTTCATATTCTCGACTTTTTTTTCGTTCTCTGATTTCCCAGTTTTTAAGACGCTGCAACAGAAGAAAACACACTTCAATCCTCAAAAACATTAAGAACAGCAATACTACTTCAAAGTTAGTTTGGATAGTTGTTTAAAATAACTGTATTATGAATAATTTGCAACATTTTAATTTAAAACACCAGATTAAACATATTTTCTGACAGAGACTGACATATTCTGCCCCAGCTCATATACTCAACGTTTTTAAAACTTATTTAGGAAAAGGAGAATGATGTATTTTATACTAGAGGACTTGTTATCAACTCTCAGAAACATTTTCTTACTTAAAAAAACCTTAAAAATTTCAATCTACCTCTTGATATGCAGCTTCCTTTTCACGAAGTTTCCTCTCCAGTTTTCGCCGTTCGTAGGCATCTTCTTCATCTTCTTCTCGGTCTCTCTTCTTATCCTTTTCCCGCTCTCTTTCCCGTTCTCTCTCCCGTTCCCGCTCTCTTTCCCGTTCCCTCTCACGTTCTCGTTCTCTTTCCCTCTCGCGTTCTCGTTCTCTTTCCCTGTCTCTGCTTTTTTCTCTGAAGGAAGAAAAAACCCCAATTTTCAGTACAGAGCCTTCCTCTCCATTTAATCAAATGATCAATAGCATCTTAGAGGTTATTTTTCTTCTGCAATTGTAGCAGATGGTTAACTGTACAGAAATGGACGTAAAATCAATACTTACCGATGGGTATTCAAAAATCCACTAAAAGTAGTTGTTTGAACACTAACCATTAAATAGCAATACCTACAGAAACCAAGAATGAACGTACGGCAATTTCTTATCAGAGTGTGTTAGCAGTTCTCCACAGGCAAAAACCACCAAAAATAAAGGGTAGCCTTAACAAATCTTTTGTGTTTATGTGACTTATAGACAATTTTAACATTTCTCACAAGATGATTTCATGTGAAAGCAGCACTTGGAATATGACATGATTAATTACAACTTGAAAGAAATCTCCTTGCTTTTACTAAAAAAACTCACAATCCAAACAAAAAACCCAAACCAAACCAACTGAAAAGAAACCCCTAAAATCCAACCAAGAAAAGCTCACCATGTAACAAAGGAAATGATAAAACCTGCTTAAGCTAAAAAGTACCACAAACATAAGATAACCTTAAGCAGGAATAAAGTTAATAATGAAAAATAGGAGTTATTTGAGATACTACCAGTACGCTTAAATCATAATTGGAAAGTTGCTTACTGCATATTGCAGTTTTGATATTCTTGTGCTGTGGGGGAAATCAAGTATTCTCTCAATTTGGATTTCCTGCTGTTTCTCTGATCTTCCACAAGGATCAATTTTTTTTGAATGGCAGCTGACCTAGTGAACTATATGCATTCAATAAACAGCACTAAGAAAAAGTGAAATAAATAGTAACTGAAGTACATTTACCTTGATCTGCTCCGATCCTTGTTGCGATCTGAACTCCTTTCACGATCTCTATCACGGTCTCTGTCTCGTTCGCGGTCTCTGTCTCGGTCCTTCGTTCGGTCACGATCCCTATCTCGCTCCCGTTCACGCTCCCGTTCCTTCTCCTTCTCTCGTTCACGTTCCCTCTCTCTTTCACGCTCCCTCCTTTCTCGTTCACGCTCCCGTTCCCTTTCTCTTTCTCTGCGTTCTTTTTCAATTTCCTGTCTTTCTTTCTCCTTTTTGCCTTTTTCCTCCTCCAGTTTCTAAAAACCAACAAGAGAACTTTCATAGTTAATTCTGTATTTACACAAACTAGATATTCCCGACACAACACACAAGGCTGGTAATGGAAATACCAAAACCGCCACTAATTTAAAAATATTAAATAGGGTTTGGTGGGTATTTTTCAGAACTCATAAGTATGGAATCAAAAGGCAGCATCACAAGACTAAGTTTCGTGCAAAAGCACAGATCTACACAGACCAGCAATCTCCAGCCTTAGCAGAGTAGGGCTGGCCTTGTATTATGAGCTGACTAAACTGCACATTGAGAGTGCACTACCAGTCATGACTCAGGTGGGACTGAAATTCCTCTGGCCCTATAAGCCAGTTGGGTACAAGTAAAGTGAAATTCTAGCTGATAAAATTAACTCTGTTCATTAAGAAAATATATTTCAATGGAATGCTTACTGGGACAGTGAGTTGTTTCCCAAAAAGTCTTGGCACACCAAAACCATCCTAGATGAAAACTTGGGTAAAGAAATACATCCACTTACACAAGGTGCATGTGGTTAAACAGTGAAGAGAACTGTCACTTTTCCACTTTTCCCCTTTTCCCTCCCTAAAAATGTTTTAAGTGTTCATTGGTATGAACTGGACTCTGCAGAATGGAATCTTAACTTCCACCACTGCAAGATGGAGACAGTTAAAAAAAGGTTGGAAATAGCTCTTTTGAAACACAGAAACTAAAGGTTACCTGCTACAGTTTTACTAAAAATTGTACAAAATTGTCACTTTTTTCATATAGAAACAGTTCTTATGACCAGAATTCCTATAAGACAATAGAAAATACATCAACAGAATGATAGATAAATCCATCCTTGGAAGCAATTGTTATGTGTTAACTTACAGATGCTGTGCTAGGACATGGACCGCCAACACTGGATTAACCTTGCCTATTAGCTATCCTTCTGGGAGGAAGAGCAAGTACACGGTTCACAAATATACCAAGTAACAACCAAATATACCAAATTTCAACCTGATGGATGCAAGAATACCACTTTTTGAACAAATATTGAGCAGAATAAACAGGTTTATCCCCTTTGGCTCCACGTTTACCATCACTGAAATGAAATTAAAAACTGGAACAATGAAACAGCATTTTCTCTGGTTTGTGGGGTTTGGGTTTTTTTTGTTTTTTTTTTTTTTTCTTTTCTTTTAAACAAAGCATTTAAGACAACTTTAAAAAGCAATCTTACCTGATTAGTGTTCTTCTGCCATAGGCACAGGGACCAGAGAACCGACAAAGGATTACAGAAATAAAGCTAATTCACTAGTGATTAATGTATCCAATGAAACTATGCTGCATTGGTAACACAATACAGGCAAACCCATGTTGGATACATTGAAATCACGAAAGGAAAAAGGGACTAAAAATGGTAGGAATTGGTAGAAAATTGATGTAAAAAAAATAAAACTTAGATTCTATAATATACACTGTGCTGAAAAGCTGATTTCTATGGACTGTATTATCCAGGAGCTTTACGTGTTAAACCTTAGTACGGTCAAATGGTAAACTAGGTTGTCAACTTTTAAAAACAACTTACCTCAAATTTCATATACTTTTAAAGAAAGTTTACATACTGAAGTGGTTGATACTTACAGGTTATCTTAGATGTTCCAATAGAAATTTCTTTTAGTAGTTGAACTTCTACTTTTTTACCACTCTCAAAAACTTTGTTTATGGTGAGATTTCACAAGAGAGTGGGTTTCTTTGTTTTATTAAAAATATATTCACAGAAGTGTAAATACACACGCACAGGTTTCGGTATAATAAAATCCAATTGAACAAATAAACTTGTTTATTTTGTAATCAAAATCTGACCTCAGTTAACTTCTGTAAACCTAAATAAAAGGATCTGACAGGGTAATGGGATGGGAACAGTATCAGATAAACTGAAGTAATGAACAGAAATGAACAGGTAGAAGAATTATAAATCTTACCTTGAGCTCTCTTCAGACTCGTCCGTGCTGTAAATGGACGCCCCCTGCAATGCTGACACCCTGACAGTCTGTCGTTATTGTTTATAAACTCATACCAAAAACATGCAAAGGTTCACTGTGCTCACTAGCTCGCTGTTGGGGATTCAATAGCCCCTTTTAAACATATCCAATATACACAATGACTACTTCCAGTTGATTTTTAATGTTAATAAACCCAAAACAGCCCCCCCAAATACAAATCAAGGGCAGTGAAATGCCCAACAGCTTCTGAAACACTGAAGCTTGTTTTTTGTTTGTTTTATTTGCAATTTTTTAAAAAGTTCTACTTGTTTGCATTTTAGTATCAGTGACAACTCAGGGCTCGGAATTGAACATAATTCTACTGAAGTTTTACCACTAACCAGTTTCACATTCAATTGCTGAGCTTCTCCAGATGACTTTTTCTAGATTTTTTTTCCCCCAGGTTTCTATCTTGAACAACTTTAGTCAAGAGAAAAACTGAAAATGTACATACAATAACATGTAGTCACCTGTGTTCACATTGATACAGTTGCATGAAAACCTGGTACCATCACCAGTGACTGCATGTGGTAAAGCTGAACAACACGGGCACACTTCACCTTGCTGTATCTTCAACATTTTCTTTAATGTTGATTTGGGGGTATTTTGAAGGAAAAGTGTGTGCTCAAAAGAGCAACTTGTTGATACTTCCCTAGGTCAAGGACCATTCCAATCTCATTGGGGAAAAATTAATACCAACTTTAATCTAAACATTAAAATAAGAACATCACATGCATAGCTGTGCTCTCCGATCCGCAAGTATCACTTTCCAAAGCAGAAACATTCACGTTTGCACTAGCATTAGTGGAAACTTCTGTAAGTGGGGACCCTGGGGTGGGACTTGATGTGCACAAACATTTCCAAGCCAGTTACCCCTTTGCATATTTTTCTGAGGGGGCATCCATAAGTATAATAAAAAACAGAAACTCATACTTACATCCTATTCCATGTTACTTTCCAAGCTGTGAGTTTCATCTTGCATTAGTCACCATATGATCTCTATCATAATGGTGGGGGTCAATGAATAGATTAGCTTTATGGGAATTTACAGTTCTTCCATGCATCTAAAGTTTGGTAAGTCTGGTAACCACTGACCTAGTTTTAATCTTCCCCCACTCTTAACTTAGAACTATTAAAATAAAAGACTTTAATTAAATTCACGTTTCATCTCTCCAAAAACCTTGGATAATGTTACATATCTACCTAGAGAAACACACTCAAGTGTATGTCTTATACTGCAGCCCCGTTTAGCCTCCACTTATAAATATCTTGACTTAATGTATGTGTAGCAACTTAAGCTGCCTTTATTCATGCTGAAGTGAGAAGACTGAAAAATACTCTGCAGCAAAGTCTTAGCATAAAGATGTCACGGGCCACTTTAACGTGGCAACTGTCTTTTTCTGACTTGTACAGAACTACATGTATATTAAACCTATATAAACATAATTTTAAGTGATATTGCAATGTACTGCTAAATTTTATAATAGTGGTTTTTTTCATTTTGAAAAAGCCTAATTTGTATCAAGCGCAAAAACAAGAATACTACCTTGTGTGTGTCTCTGAATTTACTGATCTCTCTTGATATCAGGTCTCTTTTGTCTTCCTCCATTTCTATAGCATTTATATCCTCCTAAAAAACAAGGGGGACAGGAGTAAAAGCATTAACAGCCATCTGTACAAACACAGGAGAACAAGAGAAAAGCTGAAGGTTAGAAGTTTTCAACCAGTCTTGCAAGAGATAAATAAAGTCCTTCTGCAGTACCAAACCTGACAGTCTGATGTTAATGAGTGGAAAAAAAAAAAAAAAATCAGATGGACAAGAGTCACAAATCTGGCAACTAGCAGTAAACATAGTCATTGTCAAAGCCTACAATGTAAACGAACCTTGGTGATGAGTGGATAAGGTATCAGTGGGGCCACTGGAAATCTGCGGAAAATCTGCGGAAAAATCCACGGAGATTTTTTTTTTTAAAAATAGATTGCATACTACTCTGAAAAACAATGTTTTGTATGTTTGTACTACAAAGCAATATTGTATTGCTGTGATCTCATTTCTTTGATTCAACAAAGTTACAGAAGAACCTCGCTAATTCTCCCTTTGCTGAACTACTTAAAAACACATAGTGACGTCTCATGTTAGTAAGACTTCACTGAATTACAAGTGTACTACAGGATATTAGTATGCTATGGTAGCATCAGAAACAAGGCTAAGCTACACTTGCCAAAATAAGTATATTTGAAGTGGGTATGTCTTCATTTTATTTACTCGCTAATTCGCAGAATTTGGTAGATTGCACCTGCTCTTACAGTTAGTGCGAATTAGCGAGGTTCCCCCGTGCTTGAAATTGAAAACCAGATTCCACTCACTCACTCTCAGCTCCCCACACACATTTTCAACTCCCCCACAGCAGTCATGCCTTCACCCAGAAGAACTAACAGCCTCTGCTGCTAACATCAGCAGGAGTCACCTCCACACCAAGCTCTTCGGGGCACAACAGCCCCAAAGCTGGTGAGTTTCCACACCCCCCTCACCACCCCCACCATATATCTGCATCCACCTTCCCTTTCCCCCCCACCCTCAACAGTCTTTCTCTCCCTCTCCTTTATGGACAAGGGAACAACAAGCTAGTACCATCACTTCACTCCCACTTCTATCCACACAGCCCAAAGATGGCAACTTCCAAGTTTCTTGTCTCCCTTCCCAGTATGGGAAGAATGATGGGGTGCAATTTCAACCCACAAGAGCTGCATATTTCAAAAGAGCTTATTTGGCTACTTGACTAGCTCAGATTAGTGAAGTTCTACACAACAGAGAGCTAAGAGAATATTGCTCCGTCACAGGGCCACACTCAGCACCCAGCTCTTCAAAGGTCTCTTACAATGTTTAACTACCTGGCATTATCCATGGCCATATGTACGTATATTTACCCACAGGACAATACACATTGTAACAGTGCTTGTAACAAAAAATACAGCTGATAGCATTAGACAGTGACTCATTTGCAAATTGTCATCAAAGAAACATCTTCTCCCAAAGGGAGGGAGAGGAAAGAAAAACAAATTCTCAGCTCAGCACTTTTATACCTCAGGTTGGCCATGACTAACAATGTTGTGGGAAGACAGACTTGCTCCCTTGAGGGAGATGTTTCTTGCACCACATTTAAACTCCATAAGCTTTTGAAACTGCATCATTGCCTTGGAATAGGTACTTTGCAGCAGACTTCAGTGGGTAAAAATCTTGGTCAAACCATTTTCCAATCTCTTTCATATTGGGTGCAGAATGGTAGGTGGGAAAGCCCATTTTCCCATGGGTAGAAACTTTGCTGGAAAAGCTAAGTCTGAGTTTGCTTATCCTTGTTTCCCCTTCTCCATTTTGTTTTCATCCATAAAAAGGTCATTCACAGAAGCAGGTCTAAACCAGAACATTCATTCCTGCTTAACATGTTTTTTTTGCATTGCACAAGATAGGAAAGCCGGCTGGCCAAATCCAGCCAAATTGATACGTTTTTAAAAGTGATTTTTGTAAGGCAGGAAGATTACAATATGCCTTTCATCCCTGAAGGATCCCTTCAAGGACATACACAACTAACGAAGTGCTTCCACATATGGGTAGACAGCTGCAACCAGTTGGATCAAGGCACATTACAAGAATGCATAGTATAAGCAGAGAGAAGAATTTTGTTAAAAAATACCAAATTCTTGGCATTACAATAGCGCCCTGGCATCCTTCACTGGAAATGTGGATGATATGCAGGAACTCTTTACAGTTGTTTTTTAGGTTATCTGAAAAACCCTACATGTACATACAGATTAAACTGCACTAAATTCAGTACTTCCACCTTCAGAGGGATGAAAGGCTGGTTCAGTCCTGCCCAGATTCAAACCTGATGTTCCAAGAAGTTTATGTGCTTAAATGCCTAAACCATCCTGAAGGGAAGGTGTCTATAACTGACTAGCTTTCAGCTCAAAAAAAAAAAAAGAAAAAAAGAAAAAAAAGAAACTGCTGCTGACATCAATGCTTGTTGATTTGTTTTCTCATCAGAAGTTTAGGTTTAAAGTATTTGCACAAGGTTTGGCCATTATATAAAGGTGAGTTGAAGGAAAAAAAATCTGTTTTGTCCAAAATCAAAACACATACGTCCTCCTTCTTTTCCTTTTTCTTCTTCCTGGGGTGAGAGTCAGATTCCTGGGAGGGGGCATTGAGCTCGCTGGAATATTCTCGTATTAAGACTTCAATGGCCCCTTTAATTATCTGATCTCTTCTCTTCGTTTCCTCATCCAGTGCTTCATCATCATCATTCGTTGTCTCTGGTCTGGAGTTCTAAGGAAAAATGTAAAAGTAACAGGACTTAACAAACTGAGTGCAATAGTGATTTTATCAGAAGTTCACCTTTCATCATCACATTCATGCCCCTACAGTATTTACTATAAAAAAGCAAAACCCCAAACAAAACAAAATAAATTAACAAACCCATACAAAAAAACTCAACAAAACAACTCATCACATGAAAACTAAACCACCTAAAAATACAAGTAATTATCAACTGCATTATATTAGATCTTTTCACACTGGCAATACCCCGGTTTATTGCACAGTTTTATGGAATGGCTGCAGAGAGCTAGTGTAGGATTGCATAATAAAATAACATAATAAAACAGAATAGAAAAGTGGTGATTAAGGCAGTAGACAGGAAAAGAGAGAGCACCCACACACTCCCAGAAAGGCAATCACTATAGTGCAGCTCTTGGTCAAAAGTTTTGCCTTTTGTGTTCCAGAACTTCAAGGTCACTTCAATAGCAGTTCCTCCAAGCCTTCTACTTATGTGCCATGCAATATAAATGCCTACCTAAAACTTCTAAGTTGCAACTTCAAATAGGAGGACTATATTAAAAAAACATGATTAGGGAAAACATTCCTTGCACAACAAACTATTTTTAATTCTTGTTGATGCAGTACTTTGCAGTTCCTCATCTTTTTGCCCCTTTCAACCTTGTAGGAAGGAAGAGGGACCCAAAGAAGTGCCTTTCACTAAACCTTACATAAAAGGGTAGAATGATGATCCGCACACCGAGCAAAGTAGCCCACCTCTCGATCCCCTGAATCTTTTAGAAAAATGGAATCTCACCTGAGAATCCAGCTGGGTATCCCGTCAAACGATAGGTGGTGGGTGGAGTGAGGGGGAGGGAAGGGTCTGATGGAGCAGCAGCTAAGAATGAGGGGGAAGGGAGGAATCAGTTGGAGCTGAAGAAGCTGCCAGGCCAAGGAGAAGCAGGCTGAAAAGAGCTAGAAGGTTGTGACAGGGGGTGGAATTGAAGAGATCCAGGGAGAAGTGATCAGGGAGAGGAGCTAATCAGATAAAGGTTTGCTTGGTGTGTCCCTATATGAAATCATGTTGTAGTTTACATGTTCAATTTCTTTCTTCAAAATATTCAAGGAATTTTGAAACTTTTGGATCCAAGTGGCACCAGCACACCAATGATGGTATGAAAGGAATTGCTAGCAGTTTGATTACAATTCACTTCATCAATACTCCTCAGCAATTCATAGCCTTTCTTTGCACCACCACGAAAAAGAGCAAAAAAACAACCAAATCCAATAAAATCCAACAAAAAACATGGAGTTATTCTCATTCGAAAGTTCAAGAGAATGGGTCCTACAGTTGCTTTCACCAAAGCACAAACAGTACCCTCTGCTATATTACAATCAATTCCAGCAGACTAACTCACAGGGGCTCACAGAAAATTCATGAGAGATGTACAAGAACTCCATAAATACTTCAAGCTTGTTTGTAACAGCAGCTGTGAAGCACAGTATCACAGGTGATGCCAACATGAAACAAGGAAGTACAGAATGAAAGGGCAGTCCAATCAAGCCCTTACCTAGGCTAAGAGCTAGTACAGTACTCCACTCAAACCACACAAAGTTAGCACTCTGCTTTACTAAGCCATTGTATTTCATCCGAAACACAGGGTATCCAGTCAAAAACATGTCAAATACTTCAAGTCATCATTATGCCTCTACTTCCGGTTAGGTAAAATGAAAAACTATCCGTTTCCACTATTGTCTACATACAATAAGAAAATTTAAGAATTTATTTATTATTAATTGGAATTTAAGAAGAATTCCAATCTTGAATTTTTAAAATTTACTTGCTACAGCGTGATTAGCATTTTTAGTTTTCTGAACAAGAGTCTCTTCTCACTTTGATTTTACAGAAAAAAAATTATATTAAGTGGTATCTTAAGGCACGTGCAAAATTTTAGAGTTAGAGAAAAAGCCCAACTTAATTGGGGTTGAAATACACTATTTCAGCAAAGAAACATACTTAATAGCCAACTTTGCATTGAAGTTAGTTGTGTATCTTTGCATCTCAATAAGCATTCAACATACCAAATAGCTGCAATTATTCCAGAAGAGATCCTTAGCTTTAGAAAGGGATTGTACAAAAGCAATTTTCCCATTTACTAAATGTCTGAAAGTGGCCCACTGCCTGACACCTGTCTGTTCTACTGACTGATCTACTTCTTTCCTTTTCATTGATTTGTTCCAAAAGATCATCAGTGAAGGGGAAGAGACCTCAATTCCCCTCAGGCAGCCAATTTACAGATTGACAGAGTAACAGCTTCTAGGGTTTAAGCACTTCAGAGAGTTTCTAAGCAAAAATGAAGCAACAGAATCAAAACATATAATCTATCACTATAATTACTTTATAATGAATTATAGAATTGATTCTAGAAATGTACTTGTAGTTTGCAGATAAATTCAAACACTATGGAATTAAGAGCTTACACTTCTCTGCCTTTCAACATATCTTCAGACTCACTAATGTCATTCTGGCAAAATCCTAAAAGGAATTAAAGACACAGAAAGGAGTAGAAACTGAGACATGCTCACAACCTGATGTAGCAAGTAACATTACATTGATATTCTGCTAAAAGAATACAAATCACACATTATATACATACCCCATTAGATGCCTTTTTCTTTGCTTTCCATTCATCTAGCTGAGCCTTTGTCTTTGCATCAACTTTGACCAGCAGCTTCTTCTCTCCTATCTGGAGGTCATGGAGTAGTCTCAGTGCTCGTAGGGTAGAATCTGGTTCTTTGTACTCACAAAATCCAAAGGCTGAAATGGATTATTGCAATGAAGTAAATGCATTAAAGCTCTTCAGGTAATTGACTTCGTTTAAAAAATGTGTTTTAAATCAATAAACTTGGAACGCAGGCACTTGTTTTTTAAAAGCCAGGAGTACACATCATAAAAATCCCAAGTTCACTCACTGAACTCACGTAATTTGCTATAATTATCAGTCCAATAAGTAAGATGTACACACATTGTAGATGTCTCATCCCTGGAAGCTTTCATGGTCAGGTTGGATGGGGCTCTGAGCAACTTGACCTAGTTGAAGATACTTCTGCTCCTCAAAAGGAGTTGGACTAGATTAACTTTAAAAGGTCCCTTCCAACTCAAATTATTCTGTGATTGTGTTAGTAAAGCTTTTGACATAACTGCCTTAATTAAGAAATACAGTCTATATGATGTCTCAGGTGGATTTGCAATTGTCCGATGACCAAGGGCACCAATCAACAGCTCACTGTTAACCTAGAGGGAAGGGTATTTCAAAATAGGCTCTTCACAACAGTTACACAAAGTTTTAAATGAGAAAAACATTTAATGACAGCAAAAAAAAAAAAAAGTTAGATATAAAAGAACTGAAGGAACTGAAATACATGATTAAAAAGAAAAAAAACCCCACAAACCTAGCAAGATAGGAAAACACAGCAAAAAAATAGTAAGCAAAACTGTTTCCTGCAATCACTGGAGAATGGTCACAAAAATTAAATCAGCTGAACTTGACAATAGGAAAAGTAAATTTTACATCAGGAAAACCTCCTTCATAGAGAAGGACAATACATATTATTGGAAGTGACTTGTAGAACTGTTAGAATAGTATCTTCCTTTGGGGACTAAGTCCAAACTGGCAAAACTTTCTCAGGAATAGTTTATAAAACTATTCAGTTTCAGAAAAGAAAGGTAAGCAAAACTAGGCTCCCAATACATTTTTCCATTCAACCTTTCTCAATGATATTATTTTATTCTCAATTCCAAAAAATACTAGCCCTTAACTAGGAGGTATTTCGCAATATCATATTACAGTATCTTAAAATGTAAAATGATTAAGAATAGCAATATATCAAGATATTAAAAAGCTGCCAGTTAATAAAAAGGAGAATATATCTAGAGATTTTGAAAAGCATGAACAGTTACCTTGAAGTTTTCCAGATGCCCCTTGTACTCTCTTCCAACTCAAAACCAAACCACATTTCTGCAATTAAAGAAGTATCATTAATTATTACTTTATAGTCAAAGCATTAAAAAAACATAACCACCTTTCCCAATAAAAAGGGTAAACTTCACTACAAATGAAATATGTCTGTATTCCCAGATATCTACAGTGTAAAAAAGCTGTACTCTTCACTTAATAAATTCAGGCATAGTGGGCTGCTATTCCAATGAGTGGGAACAGCTCTGCTTTTAGTTTCAATACACTGCTTCTGGGTCATTACTTTATTCATCAGTCAGAGATGAAATTTAACAAGCAGTCCACTGTACTTACTGCTAGAAGCTGCCGTATAAGCATGTCTGAGGCCTTCTCCGAAATGTTGCCTACAAAAACAGTAGTAGTGGGACCGCAGTTTTCATCATTTTCTTTGTTCTTTAAGCCTGGATGGTCTTTTCTGACTCCCAAATGTTTTCCAACCATAGACACTGTGGTAGGAACTAACACCTATAAAGAGGAGGAGAAGTTGTAAAATAAAGCATTGGATTGGTTTGGTTTTTTATTTAAATTGGTAAGACATGAGGCTTAGGGATGCGCATTGACTTCAAATTTGAATTTTCATACGAACCTTAGTTAGGCTTATGGAGTAAGACACCAGTAAACAGTTCAGGCTTTAATACTTTCTACAACACCAGAAAGATGGCCATTTTCTGGCAAAGGAAGGTAACAAAGGGTGTAACTGAACAGAGCCACTGGAGGTCTTAAGGTGAGTATACAGTAACACTAGGTATTGTTTCTCCTACAAATAACAAGTTTGCAACATTCGTGTCACCAGAAGTTGAATTACCTTACCTAACAGTGTAAAAACCAAGCAGTGAATAGAAAAGTAACTCTGGCTCAAAGGCTTCAGTGGACAGACAATACATGATCTTAAAGCCTCCACACAGTGAATAAACACTACTGCTGTATTTAGTGAACACACAACCCAAAGCCTCTTTAGGTTAAGGAGTAAACACCTGTAAATTACTGTACAAAGGCATGATAATCTGCTCCATTTTTCTACACTTCCTTCACCTAAGACTTACCAGTCCTTATGCACAGTCTCTCTTCTCAGAACACCCTTCTAGAAGTGTCACTGAAAGCAATTTTAATCACAAAACTTAATAATGTTTGTTTCAGTATCTCTGTCTGAAACACACTGGTTACCATGACCATAGCCTCCTGTAGGAGATAATGCAATCTATCAAAAAATCTGTATTTTGGGGAGACTTCACTTCTGCAAAATCGCACAAATGGTAATTCACCTTGAAGTCAGAAGTAACGTTTGTATTTTAAAGCACACTTTTTTCCACCCAAAACCCATAAATCTCCTTTCCAACTTGAAATTAGTAAGATGGACAACGAAACCTTTTATTTGCTTTTCCACAGACATATATTACATGCAACTATTCCTTTTCCTGAAACATGGAGGCAGCAAGCTTATCTGTAAGCTTGTCAAATCACATGTTTTTGGCCAACCCAGCAGTGCTGTGTGATAGCCTTATAAACCTGGATGAGGTAATGCCTCCAGGGTACTATGTCAGAGCTGTAAACTCCACAGTAAAGACCTGGAATCTCCCTGATCTAACTCTACTGAACAGGAGAGAGAAGAGCACACATGATCCAAAGGCAAAGCCTAAGACACTGGATTTGAGAGAAGTACGTCTTCTTGCAAGAACAATAATTGCTTCACCTCTGCAGCTAGTAACTTCAGACATTACTTCAAACTTTGTCTAGGTCAGAAATTAGCATAACATTTGCATTATAGTTGCATTTAAAACTAAGCATTTTCTTTCACAGTAGAATTCTGACAGAACAGAGCAAAACAAAAACATTGTAGACATCAACTAAGTTTTACTCTCCATTTTATTTGGCTGTAATCTCATCCCTACTGTAATACTTACAGTTGGAGCAGGAGCCATAATGCCCATTGGTACAGGAATCATAGGGGTCCCTGAGAAAGACAATGCATTAATATTAGTCTGCCCTGTAGAGAACTGATCAATACTAATGAAATTATTGCAGACATGATTTTCAAACTATACAGCAATTTTCGTCAAATAAGAATTTCACAGTAATTACCAGTAACTCCTTAAAGCATTCCAACAAGGTACACTAACATACCACAGGCACCTGGTCACTTTCTGGTATTACCATTCCAACTTTGTCACAAACAAATTTATTTTCAGAGCATGTTCAAGCCACAGCATAGTTCTAGAAGACAGTGAATTCTAGAATGAGCCTGGGAATTCCTGAGAGCCAAGGCAGCTGATGCTGTATGGATGATCTTGTTCCCAGCTTACACAGCTCCAACAGAACAACCATTTCTACATATGACTTTAGGGACAAGGTCCTGTAGAGAATGGCACCAGGCTTCACGCCACTATTTATGGAATAGCTTAATAAAGACAGCATAAAAAAACTCTATTGAGAAGCTGCTGAACACCTCACTTGGCAGAACCAACACCTAATTTAGAACAATACTGAAATTTAATAATATTCATTAATTAATAATAAATAGTATTTTAATTAATATTTAATCAGATAAAACCATGCAATACCTCTTTTAATCTACCAAATTCACGGGCAGCTTTAAGTACTTCCATGAGCCAATACTTGATCATAAGAAAGGCTCTTTATCTTCCCATGCCAGCTGCTAGAGGTTAAATATATTAAGTGAATTGATTTCATCAAAACCCCTTGTTCATCAGCAGACACACTGAGACTTGAGAACAGTGAAGTCAATTGCATATTCTTCACAGAGATTCTACAATTTTTTTTTTCATTCTACAAAAGACTTCTATTGTTTTTCCCCTCTCAATCCTTCCCTCTCTGCTGTATTCAGAAAATCCTAATCAAACTTTTGCAACCTACTGCCCCTGGACTTATTCCCCCACTTTCTCTAGTCTTAAAACATTTCTCAGACATCCTTTCCACTTTTTCCATCATCCATCCTGGTTCTGCTTTATTTATGTTATTTTCCATTTTCTCCAGCTTCCTCAGTCCATTTATATTAAGGTCATACTACCCCTTACTCCTCCAAACTGTTCAGACAATAAAAAAAACACGTTCTCAGTTTTAATACACCATGGCATCTCATAGATTGTAGCAACTACTCCCTGACAAGACTGTTGTGCAGCCCTGTAATTATTATAATTGTCACAATGGCTTTTAAAGTTACAACCAGCAAACACACTTGTGTTATCACTGATAATTCTATGAAACTATCTGAGCAATGTTCAGCAGAAGCCACAAAAATATCAGGCATCATCAGGAAATACAACGACCACAGGCATCATTTAGCTGCTACACAAAAGCTTGGTGCACCAACAGTTTTGACTACAGCCTACAGACCCAAGGCTGCCCACCCTCAGAGAACAGCAACTACATTACTTCACTGGTGAAGCAGCTGCTTTTCTAGGAAAGGCTGCACACTCTGAGACTCCTCAAGTGCAGAGATTTGCAAGGCATGGAACGTGGCTGAGGTGTACAAAACCACTGAACTCAACTCGCCCAGCTCCCACATCAGAACTGGGGCAGGAGGGCGGCACTGAGTAAGCAGTGAGTTTAAAGACAGATTTAAGAGTAAGAGAGTAGCACTTTTAACAGCAATTCATTCACTTCTTCAATTTGGCTTAAGAGGTGACAGAGATGAAAAATGCCAAAATGTTATTAAATGAAAAGTCCAGGAAAAGACAAAGAACAACCAAAAGATCATACTCTAATATCCATACAGGTGTTCATACACTACAGGTGTATGAAGCAACAGACTCAGCAAGCAGACACAGAGCCATGTGCACTGTAAACACTTCCTTTCAGTCCCACTGCCCACATAATGCATCAGCGCACATGGACTGACCTATTACAGCATTTCTGGCATGCAAAATGCGATTTTTTACACCCAATAATCTTCAGAGATTTATCAGAACCACCTCCTTATCAAATCTACCACACTAATATTGGGAAATGCTAGAACTTCCTGGTTTCAGCAACTGTATTTTTAAGCAAAGCAAACTACCTTTCCTAACCTCATTATTATGCAAGCAAACTACTCTAGCTGAAACTTTTCAAAAAATTACAAGCTGAGGTAACTAAGACATGAATTTTTGACCAAACTAAAGATAATATGGTAAGGCACTAAAATTGTGATCTTACATATGAACTAAATTCAGAGCAAATTTTTGCAAAATCTCTGTGGCATCTTCAGCCCTACTGATGTACTTATACTAAGAAGTGAGACCCATATCCTCTTCAAGCCAAAATATGTTGTCTGCACAGATAAGCAAATCATGAATCTTTTGTACAGAGAAAAATTTTATTCTCACCTAATACCAGGCTTCTCCACTCTACATATTATTCAGATGCCTAATACTAAAAGAGACTATTTAAACACAACAAGAGAACAAAAAGATCTTTGCCACACATGCTAAGAAGCAAAACTTTCTGAGCAGAAAATTGTATCAGGCATTCAAAAATATATTTCAGGAAGCTGTTTTTAAAAGTATCTGGTCTTTTATACGCTAGTGTACATAAACTGGAGCTAGGAAAAATATGAGGTATGATTTTAAAATTCAGCCTGAAACTTCTGATGGCAGGATGCTACCTATGCAAGAACTCTCTGCCTTTATCAGAAAACAGGTAACATCTCATGGTTCTCAAGAAAAATGTTTAGAACAATTAATGCAAGTAAAGATTAGCCTGATAAATGAAGTGCAGAAATTTTTTTGTAGTTCAACAACCATGTATTTTGAATGCCTCTACTGCCTACAAAACACTCCTGCACAACACAGTTTAAGACAATACAGACAAGACAAGAGTTATTTTCTGCAATCCTTGTGATGAATTCTGAAGAGGTAATTCTCTGATGTATTCCCCTCTCTATTTATTCCACGGTTTACTGTCTCCAGTAGTCATTATGAGACTCAATGTACAGATATTAAGTTGTTCCAGACCAACAAGATACAATCTCAACTCAAAAACCAGAGGCTGATCTTACAGATGAACAAAGAAAAAAGGTAGGAATAATTTTGGGAAGATTAGAAGAAATTATAAGGATAGCTGTAAAATTGCAAGACATCCAGAGGAAAGAATATGAGAAGCAAAATAAAATAAAATGGGACATCAAAAATGGAGAAAAACAATGCAACAAGTTGGACCTTTTTTAAGAGTTCCTCCTTTATTTTCATGTTACATGTAGTCAATGTACTCAGGAGTTTTCAAAAGCTATTACTGGATTACTGTCAAAACAGTGGTTTTGGAACATTTAATATTAACAGAAATCACCACTCTTCAGTCTTGAATAAAGGCTCAAGAAAAATCCAGTATTACATTTCTAACAGCTTTTGGTAGACCAAAAGGAGCTCACTAGACATGACCTGTGGGAAAACTAGAAATTCAACTGTAATGTACACAAATCAGAGTTACCAAGATATATTATTTACAAAAGAATTCAGAATAAAAAAATTAATTTCTACAATTCTTCCAAATATTAATATAACTTACCAGGAGGTACAGGTGGAGGAAAACCAGGAAACTGTGGAGGCGGGATCCCAGGGGGAAGCGTTGGGATTCCCATAGGAGGGCGATTCAAATGAGGCGGAAAAGACATTCTTGCAGTCACAATCTGCCAAAAAGACAGAAAACTTGCACTAGTCAGTTCCCGAATGCGAATTAGAAAAGCAATGAAGTGGTAAGTGTCCATAGTTATTTTAAATTTTATAAGGACATTCAACTACAAACTGTTTTTTCAACTTTTTTTCCCCCCAGCTATTCATTACACTACAGATGCAGCAGAAGTCTTCTTTCTCAATTAAAAACAGCACTTCTAAGGAAGTGTTTCAGCCTGAAGTGAAAAACAAACCTGTATCTGACTCCTCATATCAATAAAGAGCATTTAACAGTTTGTACATTTTCTTTAAAATTAAGCTGTCTTTGCAGTATTTGAAAGCAAAACTGATCTTGTCACACATTTTCAATAAAGCAAATAGTTATGTTGTACAAGAAATGATCACACACAATACAACTGTAGAACAAGACACCAGAAAGAACTGGGACATCGCAATGCTCAGCACTAATGGGAGCTGTATTTAAGACAACATTGGGGAGACTCTCAAATTCCAGCATAGAGAGAGTTAAAAGCTTGAAAGAGGGTTCTGTGCTCTATTTTTAACTTCCCAGTACACAAATCTCCTATAGCACAACTTGGACATTAGCCCATGAGCTGAGTGTCAACATGCTACCATAGAGAGTAAAGATCATTTCAAACACCATTTTCTATTCAGATTATTATTTTACACAAGTATTACGACCCTGAAATAACGCTACCCAGTCATAAAACACTCAAGATCACCCTTAATACAACTAAGAAATGCATTCTTGCTTCCAGTGTTGTTTCAGTTACTTTATTCAGCCAAATCTTCACGGAAGGTTTACCTTCAGTTCTAAAAAAACCCAAAACTAGTCACAATATTACTGCTGAGCATATACCTACATTCACACTGTAGTGAGGAAGCATTGAAGAAATTCACACACAGTGGATCATGTGGATATGAATCACGAAGACACAGTATCACAAGTGACAAGAACCCAGTGAGGTGTCTGCAGAAACGTTTGTGTTTCTCATTGGACTCTACAGATTGCCTTACAACCTACAGTGCCAGATCTGCACTGCAACTGCTTTCCAAACAGGCAACTGTGAGTCAAAACTGAAGCAAGGCTGTCTGGAGAAACACAGTTATGGTAAGCAAAATTCTGATACCTGCAACAGAACTGTAGATTGTAATTATGCTTTCCTCAAGGCAGGAACATAATGGCACTGAACATACAATTAATGGAAAACAAATTTTGCTGGAGAGAGATGTACCTTCTGGACTTGTTCAAGAGCAAGCCATTAGTCTTAAATACTAGAAGTAAAATATAGGATTAGTACTCTACCATAATAGCAGGTACATCAGAAAGATCTAAAAAAATTCAAATAACAGAATCACACAGAAAACCTTTATTCCCTTGGATTCTGGAAACAACTATGAGAGATAACTGTATATAGCACAGACTGGAAAAGATGAAAGAGAAACTCAAATGTATTTGCTAATACTTCTAACATCAGAACTTATTTATTCTGGTCTAAGAACACATATATAACCCCATCACATAATTCATCCAAAGAAACATTTACAACTACATCAATTACACATGGTACGTGATGAAGACATTCATTAATTGGCTCCTAAGGGCATTAATCAACCAGACAAACAATGAACACCCCTGTGACACAAGGTCTAAGATGGCAGAAGAAATAAGAGAGCAAATGTAAACATTTTTCCAAGAGTTCAATAAAGCTTTTATGCAATCTAATAAACATAAAACCTCCCCGCCCTTTTAGAATCCATATGCCCAGGAACACATTTCCTTTCTGCAATTCCTAAATTTTAAAAACTGTATAGACAAAGAAAAGCAGCAAATATGCATGCCATTTTATTTTTTAAAAAGTTGCTTATCATCTCTTGTATATCATGCATCATGATGTACATCAGCTGACATTCACCTAGAATCTGGAAGTCGTATTGTATGGAAGGGAACAGAACTCTGCCTTGGTATAATGCAAAAAAACAACAACAAAAAAAATCCAAACCCCAACAGAAAACCCACAAAATTAAGATTTTTAAAGCTCTCAGTTCTTACCTACATTTCAAGCTGATAAACAACTGGATAAAATTAAAAGCTGTTTTGGGGCAGATGGTACAAACAATAAGCTAATGGGTCTGAAATGGCTCTAAACAGACTACAACAGGGTTGCACCATCAGAGGTCCGTAAGATGTTAAGGTTTGGTCTGTAAAACATACCAGAACAATTGGGGAAGTACTCTTCCGGGCTGCCTGTAGGTGCAAACCCTTCTCTCGCTCTGATAAGCACTTTATCTAAGCCATCATTTTGCAGATGTCAGCAAGAAAAAGCCTGGGGACTAAGAGGTGAATCAGTTCTTTTAATTAAAAGATGCTGGAACACCACACCATATCCAGTGGATGCGCAGAAAAGGAACTGTTCGGCTGGGGGTTTTTTAGTAATTTAAATTAAAAAAGCAAAGTTTTAGCAGTCAACAAAGTTACTGTTGCTGCACAACATTACTGTTGCTGCACAGGAAAAAGGCAGTAAGAAGAGAACAAACTTTAGTCTTTAAATCTTTCAGGCAAATTATGTAGAACACACTGTAACAGTCCATTTCAAAGCACTTTGTTCTTTCTCTCACCACTCCCCCATATTTGTGCAGCTAGAAAGTTGCCCTGTTACTGACATAATTCTTACAAGGACCAATCCTAGCTACCCTGCTGCCTGTGGCATTTAAGATGAAAACTAGAACTAAGAAAAGCCTTGGTCTCTTTCTCACTACTCTGTTTAACTACTAATGAGAAAGCAGCAGAGAGAACAGTTTAATTCTGTTTCTGTTATGAAACCGTAGAGGATCACGAAACAAGGAGTGAAACCACTCTCTGGAGAAGTGAGAGATCTGGATGAGAGAGGAAGATGCATACAAGATGCTACAATGAAGGGAACTGCATAAAACATTCCTATCTGTCAGGAGCTAGAGAACACACTGCAAACGTAGATACTCTTCCAACAGTCAGAGGGGCTCTGCATCAAATGTCTAAGCAACAACAAATCAAAGGTTAGGTATGAAAAGTTAGGAGATGCTAAGCTAGACCTATGTAGAATACACTTGCAGACATCTCAGGAACAGCATCTTGAACTTCTCTGCAGACTGTCCTCCTACCGTGCCAGTACAGTTCAATGATCAACTTCTGATACCTTTACTGAGGTCTCAGGAATGTATATAGTGATTTTCCGACTTTCCCAATTTAATCAAATATCTAAGTAAGAAACTGAACAGTCCTGACATATTTTTAAAACCTCAGCTGACTTACAGAAATATTACCTCTAGTGAAACTGAATGTAAGCAGCATTCTAACTAGCCACTCTCTAAGCAAGAGTTTAACTTGAGTAAATGCTACAGTGGTCACAAAAATACAGGAGAAAGAGAAGCAGTGATCAACTGGCCTGACACCACTCAAAATACTGAAATAATGACATCTTTACCTCCCAAAATGATGGATTTAGGTCCCAGACTCAAAGCGCAGTCAGTTTAGGTTGTGTCTGTGCCAGCAAGCAATACAATAGGAACAAGTCTGTTAAACAAAACTAATGGGAGTTGAGACCCTAATGTCCACTCTACATGTTTTAGGGAGGCCCATCCCACTAAAACAAATGCCAGTTTGTAGGTACAAGTGCATTTTCATCCAAAAGGAATCCAGCTTATCCACTGGAATAGCACAAACCAATATGAAATAATCTTCCTAAGTGATGATGACTGTGAGTCCTCCTTCAAGAGCACATACTTGGTCCAAGTGAACACAGTAACACAGGTGCACAATTTATTAGCCTTGGGCCCTTTCTCTAAACTGCAGATTAACTATATCATGGATAGCAAAACTAAGCTTACTCTACTCAGACCCAGCTCAAAAACAGCCTGAGCCATTAATGAAGGCAAGTGCTACATAAACATAGCTATAATATTCCAGGTTCAACTTTGGCCCAGAAGGAACTCAGACGCTTTTTAAGGTGCACTTCTAACTTAAGTCCTGGTGGAACCAAGCAACATGCAGAGCCATCTGCACAAATCCTCTGAAACTTGGAGTACAGGGATATCCATAAGTTTCTAAGGTTTGGTAAATTCCATTGAGACTGGTTAATCCTGTCATGGTGAGATCCCTGCTGGGATGGAGCTTTGTCCACTAGGAGCACAGCTGGCTCTGATTTATAACTACGCAAACACAGAGGGCCAGCATTAGGGCTGGAATCAAGTGTCTGAATCCATAAAGAAATCACAAGTACTATGAAACAAGGATCACCATCACCCAGACATGGCTGCTCTGTTCTTCTTTATCATCTCTGACTCCTAGAAGTCCCAATAAGAGGGGACTGAGATTGTGCTGGTCTGGTTGCATTGTTAAAGCAATAATTTCTTTTAAATCATAGTATTGTTTCAACCTTCTGTTTTGCTAACTCAATGTTTTTAAATACAGGGCTGAAGGGATATGTCATAAGCAGAATATAAATTCAGTAAAAATTAGTAGTAAAGGACATATTTTAAATTGACAATTCCATCAGGGCAGTGTCATAATTCTACCAGTGTCACAGGATTAATATCCTTATTATCTCTGTTGACACATTAGAAACTTTATTTAGAAACTTGCAAAACATCTTAGCCAATTTCAAAGCAGCAAAGCTCCCCATAAAGCAACTAGTTATAATACTTACTTCTGTTACACTAAACAAAGTTAAAACTGACAGCAAAACCCCTCAAGCCCAGGCACAAACTTCATGTGCTTTAAGTACACGTACATTTGGTGTCACAGCAACAGTGACAGTATGACTGGCCTAGTTTGATGTAATTTTATCTGATTTTAAGTTCCTTTCAATATTTTCCCAAAACACTTCTTCTGCACCACAAAAAGTCTGTACCCTTAGTCTAGCACAAGTTGCACAAAACAGCTGAGCAGGCTGAAGAAAACATACGCAACAAACTCGTCTGTTAAAGTCAGTACTATCACACAGGCATGTGCATTGGTCTCTACACGAGGGGTGGATATTTAAGCAATTCCGTGATAAAAACAACTTCCTTGTTTGTCACCCAAAAAAGGTGCTGTTTATATTATTGCTTGTCATAAAAAAAGCTCCCTAAAAGAAAAATCATCTATTCCAAGCCAACTGGTTTCCTCAGTGAAAAGGACCACATTCTCAGACCCCCAGAATTTTCTCCAAAATGGCCTGCAAGCTAAGCAAGATTAAAATGTTCAACACAGCAGACACAGAGAGAGATAAAACATATCACAGATTTCCTAAGAACAAAAATATAGTATTTCCTCTCCCTTGTTTTTCAGAGGTGATCTAGAAAGAGTATAGTAACTGCTGCGGAATAGTTGCATCCCACACCGTTATTATGAAGCAACACAAAAAGCAATGTGTTTGCCCAAACCAAAGCTTCAGTCCAAAAGCCTTTCAAGGAGGGGTCCATTAATTTTGTCATCAGAACTTAAATATATTTGATTTAATTCTTAATTCTGTGCCTCTGTACCCATATAAAGCCCTGGTTAGTGGAAGAAGTGACTTTCCATTTTAACTTGGCTATTTACTCTTCCCAAACCAGATACATGGCTGTGGCATTACAACACTTATGTGAATGGGCACTCAGAGGCACAGAAGCAGGCAAACATGAAGCACTCCGACCAATGCCCCTCCTTTACAGGGAAAGTAAGAAACTCTCCTATTCTTCCTTCTAATTTGCTCTGGACTCCCCCCATAAACGCGGATGCAATACATGACGTACTGCCACACACAAGAAAAGGACTAAAATTCAGTATGCACTCATTTTAGTCTGAATGGACTAAGAAATAGAAACCTTTTGAGACCTCACTTTCTCTAAGGCCGTTTAAGACCTAAAAAAACCCCCAACAACCCAACAAAACCGTCAGTTGTGCTCAGGATATTCCCTGTAATTAAACAAAAAACTCTCCTTCAGGCAGACAAAGGCCTTTTTCTTCAACGGAAAAATACATCATAAGAAAAACATGCCGTGTGCACATCACAACGGCTACTGACACGAATGAATCACTCGTGATTATTCCAAGCACGACCTGCTAACACGTGTTTTAAGATGATCACTCCAATCCACACTAAAGACAATAACTTCCCTGTCGCAATACATCGCGCTTCCTAGCGTGATCAGTTTCCCAGGCGTGCGAAAGTAAAAATCCCACCCACAGTCCGAGGCGACCGGGCCCGGGGAGCAGCGTCGGGCGGCAGCCAGGTCCCGGTCCCGAACGTGCGACGGGCTCTCCTCACCTCCCGCGTGCCTCCCGCCGGGATCGGCGGAATGGACTCCCACGCGCCCCAGCGAGAGAGGAAGCGAACGGGCCTCGCGAGCACCGCCCCGAGGCCGCTCGCCCGTTCCACGCCCCGTCCAGGCCCGAGCCGCCTCCCCAGCGAGCGCCTGCCGCGGCCCAGTGGCCTCGGCCTGGCCCCGGCCGTGCCTCCGCCCAGCGGGCGGCCGAGGCGCCACCGCCGCGCGCCCTGTCCCCCTGCCTCCCTTTTCCTCCCGCAGCCCCTCGTTTCTCACCCCTCGGCTGCGGAGCGGGGCGGGGATGGCGCGGGGAAGGCGCTGGGCCAGCTGAGGCCCCGCTAGGCCGCGAACACACCGCGCCGAGCCGCTGCCGCCGCGCCGCGAGGGGTCATGTGACCCGCCTCTTCCGCCAGCGGCCCGGCGTGCAGCGCGCCGCGCCACCACAGAGGCGGCCACGCCAGAGCGCCCCCGCTGGCGTCCAGGCAGTAACGCGGCCGACCATAGAGCGGCGGCGGGCAGAAGGGCAGCGGGAGCGAAGGCACATGCGCGCTGCCGCCATCTTTAGTGCAGGCGGGCGGTCCGGGGCCGTGACCCGGCCCGGTGCTCCGCCATGTCGAGGTCAAGCGTCGCCGCTCGGGGCTGGGGTGACTGGAGGCCCTGGAAAGGCTCTGGAAAGCCCCCGGCTGTGGGTGGCACGGAGCCTTGCCCGTCTGTCAGCCGTCATGGCCCCCTCAGCCAGCCATTCAGGCCAGGCTGAGCTGCGACCCTCCTGTGATGGTAGTCGGTACCGGCTGTACCTCAGGCAGAGAACCCGGTCCCTCGATGTTGTTTGGGATGCAGACTAGGATACAGGTCGCTTTGATGGAAAGGTCTGTCTGCTGTAAAAAACCTAAGGATTTACACAGCGAAAGGAGTGAACACTAGTGTCTTAGGCAGCCTTAAGCTCAGGAGAAAAATGTCACCGTGCTGTTGGGCCTAGCCGTGCTCTACAACCGGTAGTTTCTCTGGCCTACTTCCAGCATTTAGACTACATTAAGAGACAATTTTCAAAATGACATGCAAGACAGTAATTGCTGTAGTTACACCATTGGTTGCAAGGAGTTGCAAGTGGATAGAAAAAGTCTCTATGAATGAAAGGAACCCGATCTTACGTATTATAATGAGGTAGACCGCAAAATGAACATACGTGCATAAAGCTGTTTAAAATATGTTGGATTCATTAAGGGAAAAAACTTCTGTTGTATTTCCCATTGTTTAAAGAAAAGGGTCAAATGACAACATCTCCACCTGTAGACTGACTACTTCAGTACAAAGCAGATTAAAACTATCTGGCTAATGTCATATGTGCTACTGAACAGCCAACAACTACATTGGAAGTAAGGTCCTGTTCATCACCTTGCTTTTTGAGATTATGTTTAAGGGTAAGTATTTTAGCAGTAGTACATTTAAAAAATACTTCAAGTTTGAATGTAATTCCTTCCCCCCACTAGAAATAGCATTTTTACTTTCTATTAATTACAGCTTATTCCAAGCTGCCAGCATATCTCCCTCTAACTAATACAAATTTAGTAATGACAATACTGACTACCGTTAATATTTAAAATAATTTATAAGCATAAGTAGGGAAACCAAAGAAAAGAGAAAGGGCATAACAAAAAATTCATAATGCTCTGTGTTGTTGTCTCAGACAACAGCAGCTCAGCTCAAAAAAGAAATGTGTGTCCCAAACTGACTTGTAGTGCTGTAATAAGTTTTTATTTACAGGAAACATTGCAAAGGCTTTGCATCTATTTTTTTAGCCAAAGAAATAGGCTCTTTTGCATTTATTCTTCTTACACAAGTCAACTGTAACCTTCTTTATCCTTTATCTTTCTTTATTCCTAATCAAGGAAGAATAGCAGCAGAAGCATCCAGTAAATGTAGCTACTTTCCTGTCTTTAATCTTTCTGCCATGGGATTTTAGAATAACCCACCCCTAGTGCTTATATTATCTTCCTGCTTTTCAGTTATGCAACTGAGATCCCTTTCTTCAGTTCTCACTGCAAACTCGAGTTTCATGCTCAAACCAGTCATAAAGATTGCAGTACATGGCTTTTAATATTAAGGTTAAAAGAGGTGCTTTATTTTGTCTTCCAATTGTCTTGTATTTCAAGCATGAGAAATCATCCCAAAAATGTTAGGCAGCACCTCAGGGTACAGGGGTCACATTGTTTCTAGACTATGCATTTTAAACAGTTCATATGCATTTTTCTCTTCCCTTCTCATATTCTTTAATTGCTCCCTTTATCACATTACCAGTCTAAACAGAGCTACTTAGAGGAAGATCCCTTAGATTCCAAACTCATTTGTCTTGTTCCTTGGCTCCTCCGAATAGCACTGTGAGATTTAAAAGCTTTTACCTCATATGTATTAGTTATATTCTTAATTCGGGACTTTTTCAGTCTGAAGACATTTGTTTCACCAAAACTTTATCCTTATAGATGTCAGTCTGTTTTGTCAATCTCTTAAATTAATCTTTTATGCAAAATACCGAGTGAAAAGACAGTATTTTACACCAGGAAAGAGAACAGGGAAGAAAGTTACTGTGCCAGTGTTCAGTCATTCATCATCACTAAACTGCATAAAAGAAAAATAATTAAATAATGTATATGCCTACACAAATGTATATAGTACAATCAAGTATAACAAAAGAACTTCAGCAATACACTTAAATTCTGAGAGGGCCTCGGTCACACTTTGTGTTAGAAAATTCATTAATGCCTCATTTTCACAGTAATTGGACCTGCTGACTCTGTTTTGTGAAATGATGATACTTCATAGGTAGATTCTCAATCAGTGCCTTCTACATGGATATCTAATTGTGTAATTTGCCTCTCTCTTGAAATTATTTGTATAAAACTTTAGCAGGGAACCAAAGGATGGGACACCCTATAGCTGTCTGTTATCAACACGTAGTGTCCACTGAAAGAAAACAGTGCATGTCCTTCCCCTGGGGAAATAAATGCTATCATTTGATCCAAACACCCAGCCAAAAACTCTTGTTACTTTGGAAGAGAAATTGCTTGTGCATTGGCTATGCTACAACAAAAATATTTTTGCCTATTATCCAAATCAGCCAATGAAAAATAACTCACTATTTTCTTCTAGCACCCCATGAGCCAAGAGCTCATTGGAGCCACTACTGGGCAAGGTTACTTGCTCACTGTGTGGTTTCTCTGACCATCTCTGTCTGGTGTTCACCTCCCATTCCCACATCTCCAGTTTGTGACAGTGAATCTGCCACTTTTTGGGCAGGTGTGTGCCTCTATTTCAGACCTGCAGTCTCTTTCAGGTGTATAAATGATGGCTGTTCACCCATAGGTTGAAGCTTCAGTCGTGAACAAAAACCCAAAGGCTGCAATGACTGTGACCAGTGCCAGTGTCTCTCCTTGACAGAAGTTCGTTTAAAACCACGAATGGCAGATGAGATTTGGACCCCAAGTGCTGTCTCAGATGGACACCATGATCCATTCGTTTGCCTGACCTGGAGGCCTGGGAACAGCCGCTTGGTCGTTCTCTGGGCGGCGGGAGGAAAGAGGTTCACTACGAATATCACCCCTTTAAACCCTGCTGGGGGCCGTTTATACTCCTGCAGCGCAGCTCCTCGGGGAAGCCAGGCAGGTGTGGCACAGTGGGGCGAGAATGAAAGTAGGGTAGCAGAAAACCTCGGCGTCACCGCACGGGCCGAGCCACGGTGCCTGCCCAGCACGGGCACCGCACATCTCGGCCGGGGCGGTACAGCTCCTGGACTACAGCTCCCGGCGTTCCAGCGCCGCCCCGCCTTCAGCCCGCCGCCTTCCCGTCTCCGCGGTGAGAAAATAACCCCGAAGTTCCCCGCGATCAGCTGATCCCGGCTGACAACGAGGGGAGCGGGCGGAGGGGGAGCGGGTCCTGGCCGGCCCTGCCCTGCTCAGTTCCCCCGGGCGCCCCGACTGCATGGTCGGCCCCTGGGGGAAGAGAACCGGGAGATCCCCCCCGGTCGCCGTAGGGACTGGGGGGAGGAGGAAGCCGCGGCCGGGACCCGAGTCCTTAGTCACCGGGTGCTGGCGGGAGGAAAGGGAAGAAAGGTGGCCGCCGGCTTGTAAACAATAGCCCGGCTCGCGGCGCTCTGTGCCGCGCCGCCTTTGTTCCCGGTCCCACCGCGGCTCCCGCCCGCTGCCATCGCTCGGCGGGAGGAAGCCGGGGGCTTCCCCCTTCCCGGCCGGCCGGCGCTGTGCCGGGCGCAGCCCCAGGTAGGTGCGGGCGCGGGGGGAGGCGCCGGCCGGCAGCGCCGTTACGTAACTGCGGGCGGGTCGCGGGGTCCGGCTGCAGCCCCTGCGGGCGGACGAGCCACAAGTGCGGCCGCCCGCGGGGCAGCGCTCGCCCAGGGCCGCGGGACTGGCGGGGAGAGGGAGCGCCGAGGGTCATCCCGGAGCGAGAGGGACTCCGCACTAGCTGGGAGCAGGGGAGGCGGCCCCGAGGCAGCGGTCGAAACAAAGGCGGCGGCGGGGTGCGCAGGCTGCCCTCGGCGGGCGCTGATCTCAGGGCTCTGCTCTGGCAACTTGGAGCGTAGAGGGAGAGGGAAAAAAATCCGTCGTCTGTCAGCCTGGCCGCGGTAGCAATCGTCTTCCAGTGTTACTAGAAGGAGGGCACAAAGAGCGGATTTTTGTTTATCTAGCGAAGCACATCAGGAAATTCCCAGCAAATAAATACTGTGAACTCTTTGAAGGAGGAGCTTAGCTGTGGAGGAGCTGTGGAGAAAGCAGAGAATTTTCTAGTCTTGACACGGTCCTTTTGTGTGTATGTGCGTACATGTATATGCAATTGTGCATTTCTGATGCATTTTTTGTCTCTGTGTCCCCAGCCGTCTCCGTTCTCAGCTTCAGGGAAATACTTGCTGTATCTGCTGAAGTATACCAGGCTGGGTTTTTTTTCTCATCACTGAAAGTACGTTGAACAGCTAAGCAGAGAAAGAAGGTACACCAGCATTTGGGTACAATAATACATGAAACCAGCCACGTTTTCTAAGTTTATTTTGGAGAAAGAAAACCTCATTAGCACTTAACACTTCCTGTGAGGCAGGTCAGTATATTAATCTTACAGAAACATTCGTTAATTATTTAAAATGAAGTACAGACAGCATTCCTCTTATGTTTCTTTCTTTTGTGAAAATACTAAATTTGGGACTGACTTTTTCACACATCATTGTTTGAAACAGAAACAGGAGGGAAAAACATTGCTTTAAAGAAATCTGAAGATGAGTGCCCACACGCAAACTGCAGAGAAAGGACAGAATACAACACTCCTGTGCCAGGAAAGCTATGTTTGCAGTGGGACAGATGAAGCAATCTTTGAGTGTGATGAGTGCAGGAGCCTGCAGTGCCAGCGTTGTGAAGAAGAGCTGCATCAGCCAGAAAGGTTGCGGAACCATGAACGGACCCGTATAAGACCCGGTCATGTTCCGTACTGTGACTCCTGCAAAGGTGCCAATGGGAACATAATGCATGCTAGTATGACGGGATCAAGGCAGATAGCAGCAGTGAGGTGCCAGGTGTGCAAAATCAACCTCTGTGTGGAGTGTCAGAAGAGAACACATGCTGGGGGAAACAGAAGGAAGCACCCTGTCACCATGTACCATGCTGGCAAAGCCCAAGAACAGGAAGAGGAGGAGGGGATGGATGAAGAGACCAAGAGAAGGAAGATGACAGAGAAAGTTGTGAGTTTCCTCTTGGTGGATGAAACTGAGGAGATTCAGGTAAGAACTGTTGTGAACAGGCAAAATCCTTTAGTTTCTTTCTTAGTCTAACAGGCTATTTGTGATGCATGGTTAATATTTGAAGTGTAATTGGTGGCAATGATAACAAAATGATGGCCAGTAAAATACAAGTGCCACTGATCATCTTGGGCTAAAAAGACACAGTGCCTTTGAGTGGCCTTGCTCATGAGTTCCTCAGAAGGTCAAGTTCATTAAAACCTTGTGTGTGGCAAGAGACTCCTCTAAGAGGCTTGGTAAGCAAAGCTGGTGAAAGAATTGATTGTACTGAGACACATGCAGCTCAGGTAAGAGCTATCTGTGCAGGATGCTGGTCATTCCTGAACAAAATTGAATACATTGTATTGCAGTAGGTGTCCTGCAAATGGGAGTGCTGGCAGACAGTTTCCTGCTGTATGACTAGTAGAGGGCACTGTACCTAGTAGTGCTAATGCAAGACTACAGCCCATTGCTACCATTTAGCACCAGTAAATCCATCTGATTTTTAGGAGTAGAACAAAATAGAAGTAAGTGTCCAAAGTATTCTATCCAAGTCATACTGACACCATGGGTTAAGCTATATTGCTTGTCACAAACACTATTATATGTTAACCTTTTGTTGAAAGAGGGGGAAATTGCCATTGGGGTAGGACTGCTGATAAAAATGATAGGAACTAGTTGACTAGGAACAGCCTCCCAAGAGGCACTATTTTAGAAAGTCTAGCATTCAATATATGAAGTTATAGAACTCTCCTGTGGCCCTACATTTGGTAAGTTTTTTAGAAGGCAAAATGTGAAAACTACAGAGCGTATTAATTAAACAACCGAAGTTTATTTTCTGACTTTCAGTTTGCATTCCTTGTATTAAACCTCATTCAGGAGGCACTGAAAGAAAATATGTTGTCACCTGGAGACTCAGTATCATGTTGCACTAATTTAACATACTTATGCTACCATCATTGAAAATAATTGTGATTATATTATTATTTTTGATAGTTCTTTGTATCCATCATAGTAACAGTTGATGTGCTGGTCATGCATCACAAGGAAATGTGACTTAATATCGCGTATCTATTCTATACTATAGAAGTGCATGTACATACATAGATATGTATGTACACAGTAATTATACAATAATATAGAACAGTTTCAAGATACTTGGGTCATATTTTTGACAATTCAGGTATACTGATTGCTCAACTGTCATGGATTTTGAAGAGGAAAGGGAGGAAAGTATGACAGTCCTTTTAGTACACTGACATAGAACACACACTATGCAGGATAGCAGTGACTGTAAACTGAGTGCTTGAGTTTCAGGTTTGTAGAAGTCTTACATTTGTATGCCTTCAAACCCTAAACACACACTTACTTTGTTGTAACGTGTGACAGATGCAACTCTTACTTAAAGATACTGACTTCTCAATAATTCTCCTGTGGCCACCAGAGCAAGCTCTGAAGTGTCTTGGAACAGGGCTGTCTTGCAAAGCTACTCACAAACTGTGTCTGTGTGTGGTTGTACTGGTTTAAGTTATATTTATACTCATGAATCTGTAAGCCTTATTGAGGTAGACCTTTGGCTGCCTCCTGCAAGCAAGTGCATTTGCTATTTAAATGTCATGGGCAATAAGGCCAACTTCCTTATTGGGACAGCAGTGGTCCTTTATCAGATCATAGCAATTTGGTCAGAGCAGGGTTGGTTTGAAAAAGCTCTCCAAAAATGATCTTATTTTACTATCAAGATGTTGAATCAGAGCTCTTCCATCTGGAGTGATCTTCTCTTCCTCACAGCTGAATACATATGTGACATCTCACAACCAGTATCAAAGCAGTTTGAGAGAGATTTCAATTAAATTATTTTCTGACAGCTGGAATTTAGTGCTTGCTATTATAGTGATAATTCTGCTAGTGAGCATGAAGACCTTTATTTAGAAAGGCTTGTCAGATGCCACAGAAGATGTCTTCAGAGCTAAATACTCATCTTCTGTTCTTGATAATACTGAGGAGCCACTTTAGCTGTAGGAAAGGGATCATCAGTCTTTTATTTTGTGCTTGTCATTACTTGGAGAGAAATCATTAGAAAACATTAGAATGTTCTTTATTTGAAACAACTTCTTGTCCAAAAATGCCAAAATATTAGTAACTTGAAATACGGAGGTTCAGAGTTCAAGAGTGTGTGGCTTTTTAAGTTTGAGCAGGCAGGATAAGAATGTAACAGAATTTAACATTTTTAACTGTTTAGTGACCTTTGGAACTTGAAAATAGTTGTGTTAGTTGGGAAATAGGAGAGGAGACTGCTGATTTGCTATTAGTGATAGATTCTGCCATAGCAATGTTAAAAGCCACAGAATTATAAATGGTAAAAGCTACACCACCTCACCACCATCCCTCCCCCCGGCCCCTCAAATTAGATGGAACTAGTTATGCTGCTGAAACAGCAGATGATGGATCGAGATAATCACTGATGTTTGCAAAAATCTAACTTGAAAGTGGATCAATGAGAGGGGGACATAGGGCCAAACGTTTTGGTTTTTAGTTTCCTTTGGAACCTGGAGTTGTTAAGCTCAAGTGGCTATGCTTCATCTCACTGTTCCTGTTGGCTTCGTGGAGGTGGTAGCTCTGAAACTGGGGAATATTTATAGTGTGTAAGCAAATGACTGATCTAGAAGCCATGTGGATTAATCCATAAGGAGCCATGCCTGAGCAAATTGGTTCAGAGGAGAGGTAGAAATTCTCAGTTTGGGCTCAGCACTACAGAGATAGAACTAGGATAATTCTGAGATCTGCATAATTGTCTTTGTGCCATGTTGCACAGATGTGCTGGCCTGCTCCAAGCTTTTTGTGCTTTGCAGGCATAGCATAAGCTCAGAAAGCTGAGGACTTCTTGTGCTTGTTCAAATCCATGTAGACAGAAAAGGTCCCACTGTTTGTTTGCAGAAAACCAATGTCAGCTGAAATTTGTATCTTTGACATACAAGCTTCTCTGTGATGTTCATCATAGCAGCACTATATCTGAGCACCTCAAAAAGAGGTTGACTATGTCATGTTAAAAAAATATTGTTAAAGGTTAAATCTAAGTTTGCACTGCAAGTCTGTGGAAGAACAGAACTGTCTCACACCATACAGTGCAATGCTTTGCAACTCTTGTGAGTTAGTCCTCCGGCATCCTGACCTACATGATGAATTTTTCCTTCCTTCTTCCGGGAGTTGTTGTCCCTCATAAGACCTCACTGACTTCTATCAAAAAACAAACCTTGACTGTTTTACAAGCTGGCATCACCTGTAGTTTAGGCCCCATTCTAGGCTTTCTTTCTCAAGCTGTTATGCAGTTTTTCTTTACACAGTATTAAACTTTCGGCCTTACCTATTACATATCTAAAGCTGTGGCTTTAATCGAATTGTTCTTCATAACTGCATCTGTTTGTTAATTGTCTCTGACACAGTATATCTTCCTTGGTCATCTGAGAATGATGTGGGGATTACTTCCTCAGTCAATTGCTTTGGTCGCGTCACTCTTCACATCTTCCATTCACATTGCTCTCTTAAAATCTTCCACATCTCTTTGCCTTGTTAGACTCAAACGGTGTGCCTTCCTTTTTTGTATGTGTAAATCCCTCAACTGAATCTCCTGATCTGCTCTGCCAAGATGTCAGCTTTCCTTTCTTATCTCTAACTTCCTGAATTCTCAAAGAAGCATCATTGTGTTGTCACTAGTGCTGCCCCTTGCGCACAGGAGGCGCTTCCCATGAGACATCACAGAATCAATTCATTGGGTTTTTTTAAATTGGTATTTGTGTATCCATTAAGAAAAACACAGTGAAATACAACAATAAAAATATGTCTGAGGTTGTGATACTTGTTTCAAATCCTGAGGCTAACTGTCCCATGAACTTTTCCACTCACCTGGATCTTTGTCTCTTGTACTTATATTTATGCAGTTTCTCGAACAGTTTCCATTTTTGCTTTGTCTTTATGCAACACGCTTGCAAAAGAGCTCTTTAGCATAAAGCAGAGTTATGCATCCATTGTACAATGACCTTTATTTACTACTACTTTTGAGGCAGGGCTGAATGCTTAACAATGCATAACAACAGCTTGGTATTTTTATCTTGGGGAACAGATGTTGGGAGTTCTTGCCACAAGTTCAGAACTTGGTTGTAGTGGCACTAATGGTTTCTATGATAACACTTTGTCCAAAGCCCTAATTAAGGGCTTGGCACATATGCTTAATAGAATAGAAAAAGTCTTTCATTGACTCCAGAAGATAAAGGACATGCTTGGTTATTAAAAATCTGCCTTAGAGTTCACTCATCTTTGACCAGAAACTAGCTCTGTCACAAGAAATTACCCAGTCTGTGGGTTGCAAAGAAAAGTAAAAGGTACTGACTTTGTAGTCTGACTTACTAGGAGACTAGAAGAGAAATTTTCCCCTAGCTACTCACACAAAAGTTTCCCTAGCTGTGTAGTTTTATGAGGAAAAAGGAGCATACATTTATTGCTATGTCTCCCCTGAGATATGCATATGAGCTCCCTTTCTTCTGTTTGCAGGGTCTTTTTTTTTTTGTGCCAATAGATATCTCAGCTTCCTAACCAGAGCCCCATGCCTTGAGCCTTTTTCTATTCCTTCTAGCAGGTCTAGACATCTAAAGGAGTAAGGTCTTCCCCTCAGCAAATATGAGCAGCATCTATGTAATGCTTTGCAAAAGGACCCATAGCCCTTACTTATATGCAGACCATTTTGTACAATTATTAAATATCCAGTCGCTAACAGCATTAATAGTCCATGTGTCTTCCTCTGTCCCCTCCTGTTAAAAAGTTACACACACATAGTGATGATTCTGCAGGGTTGCTAGCTGCTTTGCTTTTCTTACTTCTGCTGTAAACCTGATGGAAGTACTGCGATTTTTCCTTATTATCTAATGATTTGAGCCTGGAAAAAGTCTAGAGATGAGAGAATGGAGTCTCTAGGAACGCTTTTTCTTGTCAAGTATTCTTTGTCCGTTAATGGGAGCTAACGTATGTGTTCTTTTATGAAAGAAGGTCATGATCTCTGAAGTCTGACTGCATTTGTCTAGCAAATAGTGCTGTAAATTTCTGGGAAATTTAGTCCATATCCTGTAAAGTAAGGAATCACAGCTAGTATATTTGTCATGAATATAAAGAAGGAATTAAAAATGTTGAAGGATCTGAATTTTTTAGGTATGATCTGTTGGATCAGGATATGTAATTTCTGTCCCTTGATACGGTTGATATGCTATAGAGGAGTTTTCCTCCTCTTTGTGCTTTAGAGAAGTTTTCCTGCTGAAGTATTTTTGAGAGTTTACTGTGCTGCACTCTAGGAATTTTTCTCTTATTACTTTGTTATTTTTCAGTATTCTTCCCATCTCAGTCTGTTATCAGTTCACCTAAATTTAAGTGCACTGTTTTTCTGTCCTTGGAATAAAGTAGTAGAGAAACAACTCAGCAGTTGCTGTTAGGAGTGTTCTTTCTTCCACTGGACATACACCAGACTATTTTAAAGAGTATTTTTAGAAGGTAGGAGAGAGAGCTATCCATTTAACAAATACACAGCTCCTTCGACAGTGTCAGGCTGACTCTTAGCGAATTTTTAACATAACCACTTACAAATAGTGCTTTTCCCTGGAACCAGTCTTGCACCTTCTTCATGATGTAGTACTCTTGGGCATCAATTAAAGTCAAATACTTTGCTTCTTTCTTGTTTCTTTTGTCCATCTGCTGATGAGTGCTGGTGTGCAAGGAAGAGACACTTGTAGATCTCAACGAAAATTTATTCTGGGGCAAAAGTAAGGAATTTCCAGTTGCATTTTTTTGCATGCCTGCTGGGTTAAGGCAGTTACACTTACTTGCATTCATGCACTGCCTTTTCAGGAGTGATTGTGAGGAGCCCTGCAGAGATGTGAATTTTGGCGGTAGGACTTTACTGTGGTAGAGCTTATTCTTCTCAGGTTGGTCTTACTGGCTGTAGTTAAAGGAAGAAATTAGCTTTATAGATTTCTCTCTTATTTTCAATGTACACTGGAATTGTGATTTAATGACCTAAATGAAGGACCTGGGGCTTTATATATGCACTGAATCACCTTTCTGTGAATCTACTTCTAAATAGGAGCTCAGTTTTTTAGAGTTAAAACACAGATTTAGAAGCAGTGTGTTTAAGAACTAGTCTACACTGAGCTGGTCAGACCTGAGAGGTCTGTTCTGTTTCCAGGTTTAGTAATTCATATGATACTCTGTCTTTAAGATCAATTACCTAATGTTGTCTCAGTTTTGTTTCTGAAATTCAGGACTGCTCAAAAGGTTTGCAGATCTTCTTTTAGCTGGCTTTGCCATTTCTCCTTCTGATTTAAGGTGTTTGAGTTCTTCTAAGCATTATCTTTTAAAAATATTTTCTGAACTGTGAACAGCCAGTGTTGTATTGCCAGTGTTAAGTCATGCTTTAAGGTAAAAACTTTTTTCCACTTGATTGTTTTGATTGCTTGTACTGATTTTTCTCAGATGTTTGTAATTTTATGCTGGTATACTTTTGGATGTGCTGTTGCAAATCTTATAATTTACATTTCCATTCATTGAGAAAGATGTTAAACTTACGTCATTCTTATTGAATTAGTGGTTATGTGTCAGAAGATACTATTGTTTGCTGGTTGTCTAATGATAGACTTAGTTAAGTTGGAAAAGAACTTTGAGATCATCAAGTCCAACCATTAACTCAGCACTGCCAAGTCAACCACTAAACTGCCCCTCAGCACCACATCTACACGTCTTTTAACAGTAAAGATGTAAATGGTAATCTACACGTCGGGGATGGCAACTCCACCACTTCCCTGGGCTGCCTGTTCCCATGCCTGGTAACCCTTCATTCAAAAATTTAGTTA
Organism: Sialia sialis; assembly: GCA_009812075.1. Lineage (NCBI taxonomy): Eukaryota > Metazoa > Chordata > Aves > Passeriformes > Turdidae > Sialia > Sialia sialis. Next base: position 20,793,649 of record VRYO01001269.1, on the reverse strand, counting down.
TTTATATGATTTCTTCTTGATTGCAAAAAATGTATTTTTGTTATTAAAAATACTCTTTTAAAAGCAGGTCAAGCAATGTGTAAGACTTCAAAACACAACACAAGTACCAATATAAGTCAAAACGACAGTGTAAGACTAGCAAATGAAGGCGCTCTGATGAATACTATGCCAAGCATTCTTGATTTTTGTTTTGGGCTATTGTGTGTTGTGGCACAGCTCTGGCTTTGTGCATCACTTCCATGAATATTAGCAAGCCCTAAAGGGTTCATAAAGAGTCTTAAAAGGAGAAGACTGTGGTGAAAATGTCTGATTCTCTTAATGTGTTTGTTTTGCTGGAGGCAGATTTAAAGTTGTATGAGTATAGGTAATTGGAAACTGTTCTATTTTATAGATTTTTGTTCCTAGGCTTTTAAACACTTTTTTATTTTAGTAATATTGTTACCAAGAAATTAATAGGCAGGAGTGTAATTTTAGCAGTTCTTGTTTCTTAAAAGGAGTTCTCTTGTTTAGCAGTTCATGTTTCATTTTAGCAGTTCTGTTTCTAAACAATTCTACTTTTCTTAGGGCTCAGATTTAGAAAACTTGTTATGTTAGGTACAGTAGGTTTCCAAGTGTAGGTGATAAAAAGTCTTCAGTTCCAAATGTCCTCCACCACAGCATACTATGAGTTTTTGTGCCCTCCTTATAGAGGACTTTAGCTGTCAAGTTCTCTGTTTTTTCCAGTTGAAGACCTTCACCTCCAGTTCAGCTGAACTTAGGTGAAGGGACTGCATGAGAAACTGGATGACAGCTGCTAAAAGCAACATAGTTAATACTATAAAAGAAAACTAACCCAGATTCTAACATATGATACAGTAAAAAGTGTTCTTTTTAAAAGAGAGTCTCTTAAAAGCTATAACAAAAGTGTGGATGAGTTTCTGATACTGGCAAAATCAAGAATGGACCGAAGAGATATGACTCTTGTCTTGGTTTAGACATATAGTTTTCATCCTTAATTTACATTGCTGTGCAACATAAGAAAGGTTTCATATTTACCCTTTGCTGTGAACATTAGGGATCTGGAGCTCTCAGGCAACGCAGAAGTGGACACAGTTATGGAAACGTGAGCCTTTGCACGTGCAACAGAAGGTGATACCATACCAGTTTGTTTTAGAGATGAGAAGCAAAATGAAGAAGTGAGGATTAGTACTTTGGCACTTATTACACCCACTCTGACTTCCATTGTCTTAAGGGAACTTACTCAAGGGAAGTAAATTTGACTACTGATACGGGGATTGTTGGAATGGTTCTTTGAGAGTATCATTCCTGTACTCAGTGTCGGTAAAAGTCAGCTAGTGCACAAGAGCAAGGAGCACCCAGTGACATACAAGCGTATTCACCTTCAAAGGAAAGGGCTTCTTTTGGTCACTTTGGCTTGGTTTTGGTTTTGTTGCTTCACCTCTCACATGGAATTTATTGTAAGGATGTTGCAGGATCCAAAATTATAACTAAATTCCAAAAGGGAGGATAGGTCTATTGGTGTTCTACCAACTGTGAGCATTTAAGTGCAACCACTGCTCAAGAAGTTCTTGGTCATCTGACTTCAGGGCTCTGGTAAAGCGTGCTAGGAAACATGGACTCATTTTGTGCCTTAAGTTCTTCCTCATTCATTACCAAATCCTGTGAGACATAAACATTGGACTAGCTACACTTTGGTGCATTCTTCTGCTCCTGGGTAACTTGCTTGTTCAAATCATTCCTGAATTCTGTCCTGAAAGGAGATCTATGAAAGCCTAGAAGGGGGTAACTTAGAAGGGAATAACTTTGGGTATGTGATTTGATATTCAGTGTAACTTCGAGTTGATGCTTGTCTCTTAATGGTGGGAATATATCTCAGAGTTATCCTTATTCCTATGGTCCCTTTTGTTCTTTGTGTCTTCTGGCATGTCCTCTGACTCAGCCCATTCCACAAACTGTCCCAAACTGCTACTGAAGTAATAACTAGTGCTAATTAGAAGATCTTAGTCATTAACTGTCCTGCCAGTACTTAAGCTGCTATTTGAAAACTGATATTTTTTTGTGTTGTCCAGGGAGTACATAACTATTGACTTTGGCAAAAAGGACCTGTCACCTTTTAGGTGAGAAGTTTGAGAGGTAAAAGTTAAAACATTTTGAAGAAGACATTATCATATTCCCTTTTGCTTACATATATGTAACATTTTCATATTGTCAAATGTGTAAATGTTTTAGGAGCTATTCCATGGACCAAGAACTTCTTTCATCCAGAGAGGCATCTTAAGAGACACTAAGGAAAACTGCATCTATCATCTAAGCTACCTCCCTGATCATAAGTTAATAATCACGGCTGCCAAAAAAGTAGACCCTTTCTTGTGCACCTGTAACTTCAGAGCATCTTGATGTTCTCCCAGCAAAGATTCTGTTGAGAGTATTTTGATGTCTCTTGTTTCCTGTTTTCTTCTACACTTTGAGGCTGCCATGAGGAGTTTGAGTCTGTGAGATGCTACTGCAAGCCCACAGCCCACTGGTTTTCTTTGTGAATACTGTTCCCAACCACATTCTGGCACATTGGCTATTTTTAGAGTTTTTGGCACACTGGCTGATTTTTACTTTCCTTCAGAGTCTAGGTAATGCTCAAAGATTTGACCAAAGCAAATGGGGCTGGCTGAGCCTTAAACTAATTTGCTGATCTAACAATAAACTTGTTCAAAGAAGCTATTTGTTACCTCACTGCCTCTCTGGTTGATAGATTTTGAGATCTTCTAAGTGTAGTCGCAGGATGAAAATTGCTAAGTGCTTCCAGAAGTTAAGAGGCAAGCGAGAGGATGGAAGCCCTGCTCTTTTCAGTTGATGGGGATTCCTGGAGGAGAGAATTAGGATGAAAAAAGTGAATTTAATCTTTCTCAAAAAGTGCTTCAGTCATATTCTTCCCTGTCATATAATATATGGATAAAACCTGTTGGAAGACAAAAAACTAAGGGCTAAACAAATGAATGAAGCATGAAACCTATGAAAGCCAAATGTTTATTCTGCAACAAGATCAAGTCAGGCTCTTGCACAGAGCCCCAGCCCATTTCACTGCTTCTTTATATGCTCGTGTTGCTCCAGTACCTGAACAGGAAATGCCCTGTTCTTCAGCCTAGACAGCATGATGCTTGCCACTTAAACTATGTAAAGCCAAAGAGAAGAGTTGTCTGTACTTCTTTTTTGTTTTGTATGCTTTATACGTTTTATTTTTTAATGAAACTACAATAGAATAAATTATGAAATGAATCATTGAGGTAGTGGTGGCACTTCTGTGAGAGCCAGTTTGACCTGCTTCGAGCACCTGACCCAGTGCACAGCTTTGCTGCTTCTTCTCTGCTCCCACCTTCCAGCTGAAGGATGAATTAGCTGTAGAGCAGTGGGAACAGGACAGTCTTTGTCTGAGAGCCCCTGGCTGTGGATAGATGCAGCACAAGTGCATGGCAGAGATTTTTCTACTTAAACAGGTGCTCAACCTCTGTGGATGAGGCAAGTTAAAATGGTAAAAGCAATCCCCTCTTTCACGCCTGAATTTGCATGCTTGCGAGGAGACCGGTGCTACTGAGAAAGTCTGCCATGCTCCAGGTAGCTGTTCTGACAAATTTGGAAGTAGTGTTGTGCTCCCTTCTCTGAAAGGGCTGTCTCAGAGGATGGGGTGAGGTACTAGAGAATTGACTAAATACATAGTCGCAGTGAAGCTCACTTCCAAAACAGCTTCCAACAACATCAATCTCATCAATATGTACATTTTACAGAACTACATTCTAGTACTTTGCTTTGTACTTCATGGTGCTTCAGAAACTTACGATGAAATCTGAAGAGGAGTTGATCACTCATTTTAATCTTGTGAATCCTGAAACCAGCTCTGTTTTCAGTGTTGTCTATTCCAATTACATAGTTATAATAATTTTCTCTTTCTGTTTTGGAAGGTAAGGAATGAAGAAGACTTTATTAAGAAACTGGACTGCAGTCCTGACCAGCACCTAAAGGTAGTGTCCATCTTTGGGAACACAGGGGATGGCAAGTCTCACACCCTTAACCACACTTTCTTCTATGGCCGGGAAGTTTTCAAGACGTCTCCTGCCCAGGAGTCTTGCACAGTTGGAGTTTGGGCAGCCTATGACCCTGTCCGCAAAGTGGTGGTCATTGATACAGAGGGCCTCCTGGGGGCCACTGTGAACTTGAGCCAGAGAACACGGCTGCTGCTGAAGGTCCTGGCCATCTCTGACCTGGTCATCTACCGTACTCGTGCTGACAGGCTCCACAACGACCTCTTCAAATTCCTTGGTGATGCATCGGAGGCTTATTTAAAACACTTCACCAAGGAGCTAAAAGCTACCACAGCCCGCTGTGGCCTAGATGTTCCTCTCTCAACTTTGGGTCCAGGTGTCATCATCTTTCACGAGACTGTGTACACCAAGCTACTGGGCTCTGGTGAGTAGGCAATTCCAATTACAACGTGCTAAACACTGTCTGTAAACTATCAGGTTGCATTGAATATTCAGCATTCTTTACTACCACATAAAAATGTGATTTGGGTTTTGCTCTAGCTGGTTTCAGTCTGGGAACCAGGCTGTGGAACTAGAAGAGCATTCCCTCATGGTGATCTGACTATTCCAAATCAGCTAGAATAATCCTCTTAGTCAGCTGAACCTCAGCAATGAATAGTCATGAATTCTGCCAGCCACAGGAGGGGTCATCATGCAAGTTCATGAGTACGGGTGATAGAGCAGATGAAGGTGAAAACTGATGTGGTGAGTTGACTCTGGCTGGATGCTGGGCACCCACCAAAACTGCTCTATCACTGCCCCCTACAAGTGGACAGGAGAAAAGTTCATCAGTTAGAGAGTGAGATAAAGTCTGGTAGAGATCACTCATCAAATACCATCATGGGCAAAACTGACCTGACTTGGGGATATTAATTGAATTAATTACTGACAAAATCAGAGCAGGGTAATGAGAAGTAAAATAAATCTTAAAAACAGCTTTCCCTCATCCCTACTTCCCAGCTCTACCTGCTCCTCGCCAGCCATGCAGGGAGGCAGGGAATGGGGGTTATGGTCAGTTCGTCACACATTGTTCCTGCTGCTGCTCAGGGAGAGGAGTCTTCCCCTGCTCCAGTGTGGGGTCCCTCCCATGGGATACAGCTCTCCATAAACTTCTCTGACATGAGTCTATCCCATGGGCAACAGCAGCTGAGGGTCAATCCTGCTATTTGTGAACATCTAGGAACTGTCTCTTGTGTAATAAATACCTCAGCAGTCCTGACTGACCCACATTCTCATTTTGGCTTTTCTAAACAGTGAGTTTTTTAACTAGTAGAAGAATTTTACTTTCTTTCTGCCTCTTATTGGAGTAACTTCTTAATGACTTTTAACTTATAGATAAGGCACATTCTTTCCTTATATACCAATTTGCTGATTAGCAATTCAGCCTTTCATGAAGTTGTTGACACTTGCTGTTTTATCAGTTCAGTCTTTTGTGACCCATGAGGACACTTTGCAGCTGTATGAAAGTCAGGGTCATTAAAAAAATGTATTTTTATGGTCACTTCTGATCACCATAGGAATAGGAATGAAACTTCTTAGAATATGGATATACAGAAAGCTGTAACCATCTGTCTCAATGGATACTTGAGGTAAGTGTGTTTATGTAGTTTTAGGACAGGGAAGATGGGGCCTGCCTTATTCTGAAATGTACAGCAGGTACTTGGAAGCAGGCAGGAGAATGAGGTTGGCTCTGTGGAGTCTGACCTGATTTGGCCAGTTCTGAAGTGCTTTGCCATGTACAAAATGTTGATAAAGGCTTGATCTTCCTTGCTACAGGGCTGGCATGGAGAACAGGCAGCCATGTAAGGTTCACACATCCTCCACTTATCAGGTGCTAGGAGTAGCTATACCAAGTTATGGTCTGGTGAGAAGAACTAACAAATGTGCTGACATTGTGTTTCCTTGTATTATGTCCTAACTTGTTCCTTAATCTGGATATCTCTATTTCAAAATCTAGATGTGTCTGGTTTTACCTGAGAAACTCAGTCTTAGAATTTAAAGCTGTGTATCACAAAACAGAGGCTGCTTTTGGAAAGTTGGTTTCTTTTCCTGGTTTTAAAATATAATGATAACTGCATTCCAGATGTGTCAGAAAACCTAATTAGGAAAACTAGGTCTATATTGCATATGAGAATACTATGCAATAAAGTATTGTTTTAAATAATCAATTGTTTCTGAACTTGCTTGATACTCTTATATATAGATCATCCTTCTGAGGTTCCTGAGAAGCTCATTCAGGATCGGTTTCGGAAACTAAGCTGTTTTCCTGAGGCTTTCAGCTCAATTCACTACAAGGGAACAAGGACATACAATCCCCCAACAGATTTCTCTGGGCTTAGGCGAGCTGTGGAGCAGCAGCTGGAGAACAATACTACTCGGTCACCCAGACAGCCTGGGGTTATCTACAAAGCACTAAAAGTAAGTGAAGAAGAGTTTGTCACAGTGTTTATTTGTTCCACTGTTGCTATTAACTCAGCTGCAGCTCTTAAAGGCACCTGAACCAGTGATGCAGACTTGCATGCAAGTCTTCCATGAGAATGATAATTCTGTCCAAAAACTGAGGAGGCTGAATAGTTGTTTTTTTTTAACTTGAAAACAAACACTTGAGTAGAGACCATGGAAGGTCAAGAAAAGTTAGAGCCAAACTGAGCAAGATCATTAAGCTGAGCTGGGAAGTAAAACGTAACTGAGCTGTGACAAAGAGAGACCTTAGAAGGTTTTTTTGCAAAATTCCTAAAGTTGGCCTCAGCACAAGAGAAGAAAATGCAAGAGACTTGGAGGGAGTTAATAGTTGGCAAAACCTAACCCTTAGTATAAGCCAAGGCTAGGAGGCAAAAAGGAGGAAGGAGTTGTACTGGTAGCTAGGGAACAGGATGGGATCAAGCCAAATGATGTATTACTTCAGAGCAAGTGATTTTCTTCAATGGTTCACTTTGCTAGGATGTCAGAGGGATTTTTGGGTCTTTAAATTTGGAGTCATTCCTACAAGTTTCCATGTACGATGGCCTGATTAACACCATATTTTCTTTAGCCTGAAGAGCACAGCTGTCATTGGGGAGGGGCAGGCAGAGCTGGGGCATATCTGCAGCATATCTGTTAGCAGTATTTTTCTGGTGCTAGTCACAGCTGTTGGAACAGATAATTCTGGCTGCTCTGTATTAGTGGTAGCTGAAGCAAAGAGGGAGGTGTCAGGGTGGCACGTACTCAATTCTTTGCATTAGGGAGCAGACAGGCAAGAAGGGGAAAAAACAGTTGGAATAATTTATTTTAGTTTAATTTCTAGGACTTTAAGGCAATAATCAAGTAGCCTGGTTTCAGATATAGCTGCTGGTATACTTAGATTCATGACTAGTAGAGTATTTGCTGTGTTCAAATCACTTCTGGCTACAAATTAACTTATTTTGCTTCGCCTGCTGTGGACACAAGACTTGCTAGAGATTTCTGCCCACTTCCTCTAACTTTTGAATTCATTCAAAAGTATTAGGATCAGTCAAGCTTAAAGGAGAATGTAAAGCAAATTTCCTTGAAATTATGCAAAATAAAATGTTTAAATAGAGAACTTATCTAGGGAAGCTGTGGTGAGAGTGTGTATAAGTGAAGTCAACCCTTGTTAGACAGCAAAGATGCACCCACTCCACCTACCCCAACCCTGTGAGGGGAGGGGGAGGAAGAGAAGGACATGCAGCCACTATTAACCTCAGCTGTAGGAGAGTTTCAGCTAGATCACATGCCTTCAGAGATCTCCATCAAGAAAAACTGTAACCATTTGCTTTGTTCCACTGCTTTTTTTTTTTTTCCCTTAACATAACACCTGAAAGAACTGAAAAAGTTAAGTGTGCCAAGGCTAAGGACTGATTTAATCTGAGAATGGATGTTCCTAGGAAAGGGTACAAATCCCTTTGTCTCAGTTTTGCCATTTCACCAGAGAAGAGCGGTTGTTCAAGTGGCTGGAGGAAAACTCAGGGCAGCACCTTCTGAGCCAAAACGCAAAAAACATGTTCTCATGAACTGTAAGAAATTATCCTTGAGTTTCTTTTCAGAGGTTTCCAGAATGCAAAGCCCTTTTAGCAAGAACCTTTCTCTTTTGAGCATGGATTGGATGCACAGAGGTGGATGCAATTTTCTGCCACCCATTTCTACTACGTCAAACTAGGGACACGTTCTACATTCAAACTAGGGACAGGAGGAGAGGAGAGCAGAGGAAAAGAGTATCTTGCATGTATTCAAGTCACTTGCATGCAAGTGCAAGATTGTCTTCTTGGTTGGTTTCTTTGATCCAAAAACTCTTGTTTTGTTTTCCAGGCTAGTAAGACACATTTGTGAGCTATGTACTCTTTCTGCCTCTCCTTACAGTAGAGGAATCCATGCTTTTTCTTACAAAATATCTTCATTGCCCTTAATCCCTTTCCAGTTCATTCCTTTTTGTTTGACAGGCTCTAAGTGACCGGTTCAGTGGGGAGATCCCTGATGACCAGATGGCCCACAGCTCTTTCTTTCCAGATGAATATTTCACATGCTCCTCTGTGTGCCTCAGCTGTGGGTAAGTAGATGAGAAATGCTTCTTCATCCTCTTAGAGGATGGTGCTGCCCCCACCTGCAGCCACAATTTCTGTGACATCTTGACACCTGACATCATCTATCCTCAGCTAGTACTTTCAGCCAGAATTAGCTTGAAATTCAGCTCTTATGTGAACTGGCCAACCACTATTGCCACATCCCAGCTGATGCATGGTTTTTGCCCACTATTTTTGTGCATTACTACAAACCTTTGCTGCCCATATCTTTTCCCAAATGCAAGCAGGGCAGGAAGAAAGGAGTGTCTAAATAAATTCCCTGAAATTTCTTACGTTTTTTTCATGACATTTTTATTGCCTAAATAGCATAAACAGTCCTAAAGAATACTTCATGGAGTGGAGCTGTATTCAGTGACTAGCTCCTTATTTGATTAGATCTTGGCTTGTAGCTCTCTGGAAACTGCCCCAAGATTGAGTCTGGAAGGGCAGTAGATGGCAGTCAATGCTCTGAGTCTGGGAGCTATATAGTAGCACAATGTTGTGGCTGGTTATGCTTCTTTTCTGATGCTGGGTATTTTCTGCAGTGAATTGTTGTGTGGTGCTGCTTTGTATGTGAAACAGTTGCTACACCTCCTTCTGAAGAACCTGCCTTTCAGTAATAAATTATGTCATTGCTGTATGTACAGTTGTGAAATGCAAATATAGCAGTATATGCAACATAGCAGAAAAAAGGAAATCTTGGCGACCTCTGTTCTGTGTCTGAGAGCAGCAACTCATGGGTTGCTCTTGTATACTCAGATGTGGCTGTAAGAAGAGCATGAACCATGCAAAGGAAGGAGTCCCTCATGAATCCAAAAGTCGATGCAGATATTCTCACCAGTATGATAACAGAGTCTACACTTGCAAGGTGAGCTACAAGGACAAGGTCTGAAGACTCAAAAAGGAAAAGGTGACCAAGTAAATGAGGAATATCACAGGCATGTGCCTGTTTTCTTCCTTTTTTTATTTTTTATGTCAGAGGTGCTCATAGCCTTGGTGAGAAAAATTGATCCTTATTTCACTTGAATATTTCCTTGGAGTGTTCATCACTTCCTGTGTGTCATTTTCTAGCTAAATTATGAAACTGACTGCTCTTAACCTGGGTGATGTTGATTTTTTGTATATTGGATATGGTTGCTCATATTTGCTTATGCCCAGAGCTTGGTACTGGCCAATTTTCTGAAGGATCTGTGCAGGAGGCAGGAAGATTTTAGGCTACCATCATGGTCTTTATTGATGTAGAAATACTTCCCTGATGTTATAATTGATAGTAGGTTTTGCTTTTTTTAAAATGAGTTTTGATAAATGCTCCTTTGCTGTGGACCTCTGTATGCTAATTATTTGCTTTACATGGCCAAACAGCAACCAGATGTAGATTTGGATTCCCAATAATGTAATTTTAATTGAGCCTTTATGTTGTAGGCCTGTTATGAAAGAGGAATGGAGGTCAGCGTGGTGCCAAAAACCTCTGCTTCCACAGATTCCCCTTGGCTGGGCCTTGCCAAGTATGCCTGGTCAGGGTGAGTACTGCAGCTGAGATCTCTGTGCTCTCTGTGCTGTGTGGTGCACTGGACTTGCCAGAGAGGTGACATGTCCTCCTCCTCTTGTGCAGCTACGTGATCGAGTGCCCCAACTGTGGGGTGGTGTATCGCAGCCGGCAGTACTGGTTTGGCAACCAGGACCCTGTGAACACTGTAGTGAGGACAGAAATTGAGCATGTCTGGCCAGGGGTAAGTCTGGTTGCTTGACAGTCCTTGTGTGTGTGTGCAGCCATGCACATGCTAATTTGGTTCTTCTGGATGTTGATGGAGAAAATAGATTGCCTTTCATTAAGCTGGTCTCTGCTGTTCGAAAGAGCCTTTGCAAGGGCTTTCAGACATCTTTTGGCTATCTTGAAATGGCTGAGTTGCTAACCTACTCCTGTCTTTTAAAGCAGGGCTGGTGAATCTTTTTCTCCTGCTTGCCCTCCAATTTAACAGGAGTAATGGCTTGCAGAGCCATCTGCATCTAACAAAAAACGGTTTCCCTTTTTTTATTCTCAAATGAATATCTGTTTCATTCCAGACTGATGGATTTCTGAAAGACAACAACAATGCAGCCCAGCGTTTGTTGGATGGCATGAATTTCATGGCTCAATCAGTATCTGAACTTAGCCTGGGACCCACAAAAGCTGTGACCTCCTGGTTGACAGACCAGATTGCGCCAGCTTACTGGAGACCTAACTCTCAGATTCTGGTAAATAGCAGCTGCTGGAGAGAAAGGCTTTGTCTAGCTAAAACCCCTTTTTCTAACTCTTTAAATAATAAAAGTACTTTGCAGATTCTAAATGCTTCCTGTTTTACCACAGCAATCTCTACTGCTACAGCTTTGGGAAAACTGAAGTGTTCTCTCCTCTTCCCATTCTTGACTTAGCCAGAGAAATTATGAACAGAGACTTGGTCAGCCCTCATAAAGAGATGGTTTCTCCCTGCTCTTTGTGACTACTCTCCCAGCAATATCACAGAAAATCCTGGCTTGCATGAACTTGTTTTTCAAAGCAAAGAATCAACATCTTCAATCTGGCCACTGCAGTTGATAGTACTATTTTCATAGGTGCACACATGAAACTCTGGTTTCATACCAGCTGGTCCAAACAGTTTAACTAGGGAAGGATTCCCTGTGTCTTGCCAGAAACAGATTGTTCTTTAATGAAAATTGCCTTCTGAATTCTTACCCCACACAAAGGTTAAATATCTGTCTTTCAGCCCTGCATAATATGGCTGTGTTATTTGGGATTGTGAACAAAGGGATCATAGCAATATATTGGCTTAACCACTGTACAGTAATGTTCTAAATCACTTCTCTGGGGTAAAGTAATGGGGCTGATAGCACCCAAGTCTTATGAGTAACTGTATCTTTCACAATTTCGGTCTGAAACTTGCCATCCTGAGTTTCTGCTCTCTATTTTTCACTTCAGGAAGATCAAACTAACAGTTCTTCCTTCTGTGTTGTTCTGATTAGAGTTGTAAGAAGTGCAACACGCCTTTCAAAGACAACGACACAAAGCATCACTGCCGGGCCTGTGGGGAGGGCTTCTGTGATGGCTGTTCTTCCAAGACCCGTCCAGTGCCTGAGCGAGGCTGGGGACCAGCACCAGTGCGCGTGTGTGACAACTGCTATGACAACAGGGGCATCCAGTTAGGTAATCTTGAGTTGATTGTGACAGAACTATCCCTGTGCGCTAGCCTGAAGTCTTTGTCCCTGATTTCTGGATTACAGCCATTCCCAGTGGGTGTAGACAGTGGGTTTCCAAACAGTTTTTGGTAAGGAAGCTGAAGAGCTCAATGCCCTTTGGAAGAAAGATGATCCTACCAGATATCTGAACTGCCGACAAAATTATTTTCTAATTGTACCTTTACTTGGTTTTCCTAGAAATTGCTGATGGTCTGGCACTAACATCAGAGTAGGGGTGCTTATGTAACTGCAGACTATATATTTTGTCCATTATTGCTAAAATGAACACTCTACAATCCAAGATTGTGGATGGGGAACATAAAGGCTAAGGAGAGATTTCAACCTGCCTTTTGGGTTTGCTGCTGGATTTGTTAATGTAAACTAACTGAAGCTTGGCAGAAACGATGGTGGACTTAGGTCTTGAGCCCTTCATTCTTGTGTCATGCAGATGTGGCTGAACTGCCTTCAGATGAGGAAGGGGGGACACTTATTGCCAGGAAGGTGGGCGAAGCTGTGCAAAACACACTTGGAGCGGTGGTGACAGCCATGGACATTCCCTTAGGTGAGTTCTGTTCTGTTCTGATGGGGCTTTTTTGGTCTAAAGGCATTTTTGTTTTCAAATATCAAAACTTGTTATGAAATTTCAAGAGTTTGTGTGACAGGCTGGCACCTCTGCTATGCTACCACTGCTGGTTGAGAGTTCTACAGCCCTCTGGATCTCTTCTCCTTGATGTTTCCTCTTGGTTTTCAGCATGTTGTTTCTGCAGATCATACTTTCTCTTTTCACCCTATTATGCAAAGCTGTGCACCAAGCTGTGAGTAATTCATGTTCCCCTGATGGATTCACTGCAGTGACCTGCCATTTGGAGTTCCCTAAAGATTGGCCAATTAGGAAGAATTTTATCAGGTTTGGTTTTCTTTCAAAGATGTTGAGTGCCTTTTAAGTGTGTTCATGCATATTGCTGGTACTTCCTGGTACTTCTGAGGGGAGGACTGCGAATTTGAAGCTGTCCAGGTTGGTAATGATGAGGAAGTAATTAGTAGTCTGATCTTTGATGGTGAGCTTAGTGCAGGGAACATCTGCTGCTCTTCCATGTGCTGAGTGGCAATTTAGGTATGTCAGCAAACATTTCACATTTGAATCTTCTCTTGCTGGACCTGACTTTACTCATTATGCAGGTCATTGTTCAGCTGCTTTGTCTACAGTGAGTGTTTGCTTTCTGACTCAATGAAGGGCAGAATAAATCCCTTTCTCAGTTCAGACAGTACATGCATTTCTGAATATTTGGTTTGGTGACTTGTTTTTTTTGACCACAATTGAAACTGAGGGTAGGTAAAAGCAAGTGTCTTAACCTCTAAAAGAGTTTGAGTAAGGCAAGATGCCTTACTATTAGAAGAGACGCAGTTTACTCCTTCAAGAGAAGGAGAATGTGGGAGATTTGTAGAATGCCCTAAATGACTACTCATTGCACTGAAAGATTCTGTCAGTAGGTCACCTCCCCCTTAATGGCAGTGTGTGAGTGCCTCCACAGGAGTACGTTCGCGACATGCTCATGTTCATGGATTATTTTGTTCTCCCTCTTTCTCATCCCCCCAACCTCACTTCCTTCTTAGGTCTGGTAAAAGACGCTGCCCGACCTGCATACTGGGTACCAGATCATGAAATCCTGCACTGCCACAATTGCCGGAAAGAATTCAGTATCAAACTCTCCAAACACCACTGTCGGGCCTGTGGCCAGGGATTCTGTGACGAGTGCTCACATGACCGCAGAGCGGTTCCCTCCCGCGGATGGGATCACCCAGTCCGAGTGTGCTTTAACTGCAATAAAAAGCCTGGTGACCTTTAACCCCAGGCTTCTCTAGAGATCTTTGCAATTCCTTATGTTCTCAGGGTTAAAATGAAAATATATGGTCTCCCTTTCACCTTCTAACCTGTTGCAGCCAGAGTGTGCATGTTTCCAGTTTCTGGCCTCCTCTCATGTTGTATCCATCTTGGAACGCTGGGAATGAGCTTACATTCAGCCTCTAGGTTTTAAGTTCAAATTAACTGGGAAAGGGAGTGAGCTCCCTTGTAAATGAGGAAACCAAAATCTAGTGTATTTTATTCCATTAAAAAAAATACTATATATATATATATATATATCAACTATGTATAATTTAGTATATTAAGAATATGGTTGAATAATGAAGCTTTGAGTATTCCTAGTTCAAGTGATGGATGGTGGTGTTCCTTACTGTATTGGATCAGAATTACGGCCTTCTAATTTTTCTTTTGGAATGTCTTGCTGATCGTGATGTCCTGTGAGGAAGGTTTGGACTCTGTGCTGCCAGGAATCTCCAGTGTTGATGTATGAATTATACCTGGTAAGTTGGTAGTTCAACCAGCTCTACATCTGGAGGTGCTGCCCTTCTGGCCATGGAAGATTAAACCCAGCTTTATTAGCAAGTTTGTTTGAACAATGATACAAGCAATGGTCTTGCAGTGCAAGAGGTATCAAGTTAACACAGACTCCCTGGAAGAGACCGGTAGAGCTCTGAAAGGTAAAAGCAAATCCTATGGCACGAGGCAAAGCATTCTGATTTTGCCATTTCAACTTCAATACCAGATCAAAAGGTAGCAGGGTTTTTCTCTCTCTGATAATGCTTTCATGTACTCAGGTTTTCTTCAAGTTTCTCTGCAAGATCATTGCAGTAAAAAGCTTTGTCCAGAGCAGAAGAGAACAAGTTTTGTAGGCAATTCTGAGATAGGAACTTTGTTGTTTGGGTTGTGATGACTTTCCTTTTTCCCCACTTTTTAAGTGATCCTGTAGTTTCTGAAACCTCTGTGTTCTCAGATATGGTTCCATAGAAACTGCACAGATTTGACTTAATTTCTTCTAATAATATGAACTTACAAATCAACCTGGAAAACGAGAACCTTTCTTCTTGGCTCCTTGCAACTTGGCACTAATTGGACTTCATCCTTTTATGAATGGACTACAATGAATTGACTGATTTTAGTATGAAAAGCACCACTTAACCTAACTTATACTGTCATGTACTGTGGATTTGTGGTTCCACTAATAAGAAGTAAGAGAACATTGTGGATTTAACTGCCTAAAATTCTCCCTTCTTGGCTTACACAGACAAGAATTATTTCACCATGTGAGAGTTGCCTCCTCTTGGAGTGGCTGGAGTTTAATGCAGTGTCCTGGAACTGTGGTATTTTTTCCCCAGCTTATTAAATGTGCTCTTGTGTAGATGAGTGCCCAACACCCTGTTTTAAGACTGTATGATTACATTAACTGCTATAAAGAACTTTATCTTCTGAACAAGTGTACTGACTTTCCTTGTAACAAGCGGTTCTCACTTTGTCTCTGAAAGAACATGCTCACAAAGTTTGTCCCTTCACAACTACATCCAGCCTACACAAGGAAGTAGACTTAGAAGATGTTCCTGGACACCTTCGGTACTGGCCAAGTTTACTGCGGACTGTCTTAATGTTTTTGTAAGCAAAAGTCTGCCATAAACTGACAGTTGTCCAAGTAAGGGCATGAGTAGGTAGAAGTCCTCTCTTAAAAGACATTCTGTACATCTAGCATAATTCTGTGCTTCAAAGTATTCTTTATTTTTTTAATGAGTGAACAATGTGTTCTTGGTTTGTAGGCTGTGCCCTGTGTGCTGTTTATGCATGTAGCTTTACTACCATGTTAATGCACAAAGAGAAAGCAGCCATGACATTCCTTGTATAAAATCTTTGGCATCTGTTTCAACAACTTGTCTCATTTTTTTCCTTGTCAAAGCAAGAACTACTGCTCAATCAAAAGGAAAATATTGTCTAAACATTTCTTATATATATGTGGTCATAGTAACTTAGCAACCTGTCAGTATCAGAGTGCCTTCTTGATAGATTATCTTGGACCTGAATATTCTATAATGTTTTTCTACAAAGCAAAGTCTTAACATGGTGCTTGAACTGCAGCAGGCTTGGTGTTACTCTTTCTGCAGAATGATGAGAGGTGTATTTGGGATCTTCATCTTCCAAAATGAAAAAAGAGATCTAAGGTTTAAGTTCTCTGCTGTTTCCTGTACAGAGTAGCACTTATTTTTTCTGGTACTGTTTGGTGCTGTGAGTACACAAATTAGAATAGGATTATTAAATGGCTTAGCTATTTAAAGGGGATAGATGTTAGCAGAGCCCAGGGCTATTCAGTGTTAACACATTAGGAATTAATAAACAAAAGAGCCCTGAGAGATGTCTGGGGACAGAAAGCTTTACAGAAAACTTCCATGAAGGAAATGGAACTCCTAGGGGAAAAAATCCCTGAAGCAACATGGGAGCATGTTGTGTTTGGGCTGGGGCTGTTAACAGAAACCTGTAAGAGTTCTATTCCTGAACTATTAAGAGAAATGCTTTGAGTAATGGGTAGCACCCATAGTGAGTTTTTGGAAAACCTGTCAGAAGTTTACAGCAACACTGCTGAAGCTATGCAAAAGCACAAACTGTGAGTTTCATAATGGCACCACGAGACAGGTCTGACGGTAATGCAACTCCTATGTGAAAAGGTCTTCTGTACTGTGGCAAGGGCTAAGACAGAAGGAGACTGTGTTTTTCAGGAAATTTCTAGAAGATCATCACTATGTATGTTACACTGAAGAGAAATTACCATGAAGCTGCAGTTGGTCAAGGTAATAATGTGTCCCTTGTGTCAAGTGAAGTTCACTTTAATGTTAATATTTTAGCAGTTAAAATTGCCACACTTACTTGGTAGGATTATGAGTTCAATTGGTCTGAGATGTGACATGATAAAAGCATGTTCTGAGATAGATTGAAGTTGACTGATGTAAATCTCTTGCCAGAAAAAATATGTAAGATTGATTATTGGCAGATAGAGTAGCATCTGCATCTCTTCCAATTAGGAAATGCTATGGAAAATATTGAGTAAAATAACAGTCATATGAAGTGGCCAAAGATGTGTGAAAAACTGAATTTCTTACCCAAAGCACCACAAAACAAGCCTAGACTTGTTGATTGCTCTATTCTGATGGATTTATTTCCATTATGGATACATATGCCAATTCAGCATGAAGATTCATCTTCAAATAGATGAGGTGGTTTTCCCTGTCATTCTGTAAGCTTCATATAAGATGTGGACACTTTCACTTAGACTCCCTATCCAAACCCTGTAGGCCATCGTTGGCTTAAATGTGTACCAGGTGCGTGTTACACCTGACACTTGCAGCCAGGGGACAGATGGTGGAATAGCATGGCTGCAACATTTAGATGTTGTCAGGGCAGGAGCGGGCTCTAAGGTAGAGTTACTTGCACAAGAAAAACTGCTTTGTCCTTCATTCCCTGCCTTCTCCCACTTCCACCCTCTGCACTGGTTTTCCTGTTCATTCATTCTCCTGCCCAGTGCCTTGCAAATGAAGTTGCACAGGCTGAAGTTGGCCAAGGTATTCTCTGTGTTCCTGTCTGTCCCTTGGGAATTGGATCTTTGGTTGTGTTCTGGAAGACAAGACAACCCTTGCCAGCTTTTGATGTCAACATGAGTTTATTTGTGGAAATAAACACTAAGTTAGATCTGCCTTACATTTATGCCAGATGTTGCTGTGACTATGCTGAGACATTCATAAATGCCCCTGTTGCTTTGGGAGCATGGGCTTTAACATTGCAGGACTCTGGCTTCCCCACCTGTTTCTACAGACTTTGTTGTCCATATTTTTGCTTTCAGCCTAACCAGCCCAATTGGGTTTAAATACTAACATAATGCAAATTTGGCAGCCTCTCATTATTTTCATGTTTCATTTGTCAGCTGACATTATCAGTCATGTATTGTGGCATTGTCCTTGCATTTAATTATCGCTGACGGCTGTAATATAATTTGGCACTAACAAATATGTCTTTGCCTGCCAGTAATATGAGAACAGAGAATAGTTTGGACAAGTGATAGAACTGTCTGGTTTTTGTCATCCAGGTTTCGTCCCCATCTCCTACTTTAGCTGGGCACTCTTTTGTGGCAAAGCAATGTTGACATATATATTATGTTTGTCACAGTACATACATTATGTCATGGAATGTATTTGTTTGTAGTGCAGGTACATCAACAATGAAACCATGTCAATGCCAAAATAAATAAAAATTTGCTATGGGGCTTTCAAAATAAACAGTATAACGTGACAAAGCTGAAGTAGAATGGTAGCTAGTTAATTATCTCAAGCCAAAATAAAAATGCATCCAGCTTTTAAACTTTCTTTTTGTCAGATATAACTTAAGCAAAAAATTATACCAGTGATACATAGATAAATAGATATATGTATGTATGCGTGTGTGTGTGAGAAAGTCCTTATCTAGGAGATGGTTTAATTGTTGCATTGCAGAAATTCTAATTTCAAGAATGCCAGAGATTCTGAAACATACTGTTTTCTAATGTTTTGAAAAACTGGTTAAATCTTTGTATTTCTGGTTAAAAGGCAATTTTTCAGCAGCAGGTGCATATGTACGATGGTGATGTGCAGATGATGACTTGTCAGGAAGGCATCAGAGTGCTTCACAGCAAACCATGACACCAGACAGAAAGAAGTTGTTTCAACAAGAAAAGGCAGGTGATCTTCATTATGTTTTCAGACATTACCTGAAAAGGTTTATCAATTTTGTGCCTTGGCTTCCATATTTGAAGTATTATACTGATTTGTAAAGTGCTTTGTACAGTTGGGTCAAGGCCCTCACCCCAAAATCCCTGTCTAGAAAGTACTTTGGGTTAGTATTGACTGCTGGATTCAGCTCATAGTATATGTAGTGCATACAGTGTGTGCAAGCAGCCCCTAGTGACTGAAGGTTTGCAGACCAAAGCTGAATTCTCCACTGCTAGACTGTAACTTTTCTGAAAGTAGCTTCTGTAAGGGGGATACCTTGAGATACCTTGGGATGCCTTGTACATAGTTGGGTTTGAATTCTCCCTTTCTCATAACAAATGCAGTATTTTCTAGTCCTGTTAGAGTAGGTCCCTCTTAAATTTAAAAATGCAAAAATGCCAGTGTGAATTTGTGACTAGTATATCAACTTTTTTTAACCTCTTAGTTTCAGTATTCATCAGGGTAATAGAGGAGAAATGACTATGTATGCAAGTACTGCAGTAAACTGGGACCAACACCACCACAAACGACCCAGAAGTAAATCTCCCTGCTTTAGAAATTTCAAGTTAAAATTGAAGTTTTTCTGCCTGTTATGTCTAACCTTATGTGACCTAAAGGGGTTTATGTGTAATGAGCTTTATTAATCAGGGTTGAGAGATGACTGATAGCAGCAGGGGACATGGAGCAGAGCAAGGGTGAGACTGTAGCTTCTGAGAGAGTGGCGTTGATGAGAGGCACTGGCAGTTTGGCCAGTGAGGAGAGCTGGCTGGGTGTGCTATGGCATGCTTCAGGGAGCCAGAGGGACTGAGGAAATGGTGTCTGCTGGATGAGGGATACTGCAACCTGGCTTGGAGCACAGGGCTGGCCTTTCTGAAGTTTCCCACTAGTCCTTGCTGAGAAACTGAGGCAAAGAAATTCTGTTTTGATACTGTAGCAGGCAGGAAGAGTGTTGCAGTTCTTTTTTAACTGCCTTAGGGTCCCACTGTTGCTGTGTAATGAGATTATTTAATATATTTTAGCTGCTGCCTTAAACTGCTTGCCGTTTGTCACTGAAGCCAAATTGCCTCTCTTCTTGCCCTGCTTACCCTCTCCTTTTTTAGTGCTTTTGCAGGCTTAATTAGAAGTGTTGGCTGCAAAAGCACTACTTGGGTGAATGGATTTGCAGGGACATGTGTGTGAACTTGGTTCCTGGAAACAACAAAAAGCAAATGATTTTCTTTTGTTTTATGAGTTTTTCCTAAAAGAAAGAAGGAGATGAAACTATTTTCAGTTATGTAAGATGCCTTTCAACCACAATTCTTAGTTTGTGTTTCCCACGGTAACTGGACATAATTGTTGCATGGTCTTGTTCTTGCAGAACAGGAATTACTGCAGTTAAGAGCACTGAAAGAGTCCAAATTCTCATTTAAATTTTGGAATTAATTCTGCTTTAAGGGATTTCATTGTCTTTGTAGGTTACTACCTGAAAATGTTTGAACCTCATTTACTAGCAAGATCAATATAAAGTATGTTGCAACTGAGTTGATCATCAGATGTAATATTAGGACTTTGCAGTGGGATGGGGTTAACTACACTTCTGTTTTCTGAACAGATGCTTAGTTGCAGTATGCATTATTAACTAAGGCAATGCAAATGCTTTTGAAAGTTTTGCTGTGTATATTTATCATTGTACATGCAACAGAAAATGTCAAAAATTAATGTAACCAATCAAGAGAAATTGCGGAGTATTTTCTCAAACTGAAAAGCAAAGCAACTGGGAATTAGGTCCCTTGGTTTCCAAAGAGTAGTGGAGGGAATGGAAACAGCCCGCAAGGCTTACCATTTAGGAGAGCTGGAGACCTCTGGTCTCATAAAGGCTGTCTGTGGAAAGCAGGGGCAGCACAGAATATGCTGGGAGCAGCACCCACTCTATCTTGAGTGAGAAAGCAAGCTCTAAAGCCAAAGGTATGAGGGGAACCATGGTTGTAAAAATTAACAGTCTGCCCATGGGGAAACAGAAGTTGTTAGTGGGACAGAAGAAAGATTTGAGGGGTTTGAATATATACTCAGGGAAGAAACTATTTTGAGTATGAGCTGGGATTCATCCTGATTACCCTTGCACCAGCTATTTCTGACAATAAAATCACACTGAAATTTTGACACTGCTCCCAAGAGAATTTTCCCTGCTCTATTGTCTTCTGTACATATTAATGGGTAAATGAAATACAGAGAAACAATAGGAGGTCACTACACATAACACTGGAGTGGTGGTGAGCAAGAACTCCTGAGAACATGGTCTCTTAGAACAGCAAGCACATTGCTTAGGCCTGAAGGTTTTGAGAGAGCAGAAGAAATGAATGTGGAGACTTGCAGGTCAGAGAGGGTTTTTACTAGGACCTGCTCTTTCTGGTGCCTGTATTTGAATAATTCCCTCTTATGCAAAGTTACTTGAAAAATGGAAGGAGAGGGGAATACATTGGAAAGAAACAACAGCCTACAGGCTCTGTTCAGGTTTTTGTTGGGCCTGTGGAAGGAATCTCCCTGCACAGTGCCTTACATTGCAGGGTACTTCTGAGGCTTCCTTTCAGAAGCCAGACCCTCATGAAATGTGTTTAGTGAACTCAGGCCACTAGCAGGGATGCAAAGGGATGAACTGGCTGCACCACCAAGTCCTCAATGAACTCTTGTGGAGTTCATGCCACAACCAAGTGCCTTATACCCATTAACAGCACTGTGCTCATGCTGCATCTCACTCTCCCCTCTGGGAAAAGCATTTTGTGACTGGTCAAACAGTTTTACTAGCCCACTTTCTAAACTACATATACTCCTGTTCAGGAGGAGTAAAAAGTGAGAGCTTTCTTGCACATGCACCACTGTGAGGTTAAATAAAACTGATGGCCCATCAGGATGAAGGAGGCAGGGCACAATCCCTCCATAAATAGGTTGCTCTGGCCAAAAGCTTTAGATGCAAAAGAGCAATAGTATCTGTTAAGAAATGAGATAGCTGGAAAACTTTCTAACTTGCCTAAGAAAGTGCTGGTGAGAACTTATTTTGAAGGCAGAGAGGATTGCTTAGTGTGGGACTTGAAAGCCCCTTTTTTCCTAGAATGCTCAGCACTGTTGCAGCCCTTTCCAGTGAAGACACAGACCCAGGTGAGAGTGCTGCACTAGGAACTGCTGTGACAGGCCACACCTGTAGAAAACAGCAGCACTCATCTCTGTGTGCTTGTGCAGCCCATGCCTGCTGGCAGAAGGCACTTGGAATGCAGAGTCCCAGCCTTGCTCTCTGCTAGGGCCATCTCACTGAGCCCTCTTAACGTGCTGTGCAGCATGGCTGTCACTAGAACCCATTTGTACACTCACCTGCTGAGCTGGCAAGACCCCAGGGGAAGTAGCATCTCTGATGACACAACTGTACACCTGAATGCTCTAAGAGATCCCAGGAAGAAAAGATGGTTCTGGCACTCCTTTAGGAAGAAGTTTGGAAAACTTGAGTGCAGTGTGTCTTTCCTGTAAAGCCCATCCTAGTTAATTGGCTCTTACCCTCTCACAGGCTCCCGATCTGGTCAGTGCTTCCTACAGATGCTGAGAGAAGGCTGGTCTTGCCCAACCCAGACTGGTTACCAGGCAGGAAGTGAAGAGGCTCCATTGGATGGTAATTGTTCTCAAATACAGATATGGTATCATCCAGTTACTGTGAGCTGGTACTACAACTTTGCAGCTGAGGGCCCAGCTGTACCTCTGTATACTGACTTTGCACAGGTGATTCCAAATCCCAAAGATGTGGTCTACAGCTGGGCTTGTGTCCTGCTACAGGTGCAAGAGCAAACCCACCCTTCCAGACCGCTGACCAAACTGCAAGTTAGGGGTGTGGACTTGGTTAGGAAACACTATGATGAATGAACAGGGGCATTCAGCTTCGCTACTGGACCAGAAAAGGGGCTTTGCTCCATGCCTGCTACTTTTTACAGGGGATGCTGGCAGGGCAGTCACACATTACCATCATCTGAAAGGGACAAAATGTAGCATAACCCAGCAAGAAGGACTGACAGCAGGGGTGAGGAAAACAGTTGTTCCTTGAACCGTTTCCAACCATGAAGCATAGTTGGTTCCAACCAGCTGCTTTGAAGGTGGAGAAGGGGCAGTTGCAGGAACCTCAAACAAAGCTACTCCAGACAAAGTCCCAGAACACGTACAGTGTTCTGCTTCTCAGCATCAGCTGCTTCACTCTGCTGGGCCAGCCTACTTCTTGAGGCAGATGTGACCACAGCTAAAGGTTAGGTGACCAAACTAGGATCAAGTTAGTGCAGCCTTTGACAGCAAATACAGCTAGCACAACAGAGGCTCTTTAAGTTACCTGCCTGACAGGCTTACAGCTAGATTTCAGAGGCTGAATCTTGCCTACAGTTAATCCATGTTCTGTTTTTATTTACAAGAGGTCTGAGATGTATGTATACAGCAAGATTTGCTGAACTGCTGAAGGAGGT
Organism: Sialia sialis; assembly: GCA_009812075.1. Classification (NCBI taxonomy): domain Eukaryota; kingdom Metazoa; phylum Chordata; class Aves; order Passeriformes; family Turdidae; genus Sialia; species Sialia sialis. Next base: position 20,770,732 of record VRYO01001269.1, on the reverse strand, counting down.
TCACAATTAGATGAGCAAAGCAGATGTAATAGCAGCACATAATGATTCAACAGTTTGTTGACTGGTGTAAAGATTCTGAAGTTACATACAGATTGGCAGCTTTGTAGACCAGGTCTGAGGAGAATATAATGTCAGTTATAGGAGAAGTGGTAGAGATCCTGTTTGACAGCCATGAGTAAGCCAGGAACTCCTCGGCTACCCCCAAGTCTTGAAGAAAACACCACACTAGGAATGGCATCTTTGGATGATGGGTGGGGAGAAGGGATGGTTCTAAGCAGATGAGCATCTTGGAGACTCCAAATTCTGGTGTAGCAATCCTGACCAACTGGGAGGAAAGCAAAATTCAACATTACAAAAAGGACTTTACATGGTTCTGTAAGATTATCACCACAGAAGCAGAAGGTCAATGGGGAGTGAATATTTTTACATCCACAAGAGGCAAAGTGCTTTATAAAACAAAAATTTTACACTGAACACTACAAGAGTGAAAAAAATCTCCTATTAGGTAATTAAAGGTACAATAAATCAGTATTTAAAGTGCTTTTCTCTTTATCAAGCTCCTAAGCCAAAAAAGGGGAAAAAAATTCAGTCAAATTAAAAATTCTTATTATTCCACCACTTACTGACAAATCCAAGGAAAGGAGGTCACTGTCTTTACAGTGACTTTATGTTTTATCTACTGCTACTTTTCCTCCTCCCACCCCAAATATAATAATAATAATACAAAAATCTGTGTGTAACTGGGAGTATTCAAAATGCATGAGGGGTACAGACAGTGTACAGGGAGTCAGGCCCACATGACAATGCTTCACTTCAGTCCATCGCTACATTCTCCACTTAAGCACCAATTAAAGATACACACAGTCTCTATATAAAGGTATTACTAAGTCTCCTGTTTACATGTTGTTTCCCTGAATTTTAAAATCAAGTGTTCTCTGCTCTACTCTTGAGACATATTGTGGAAAGGATAATGGGACTTTTGCAGGAAACAGCAGATAAAGCTGTTGAGCACCTCAAAGGATTGATTAAAGCAGGTGTGCATCCATAACATAATTTTCATAGTATATTATGTTATATTTAAGGCTAATTTTTTTCTGAATTTTGAAGAATTGTAACTTTAGACCTTCTAACAGCTGTACCTAAGAAATACCCCTCAGGCATAAGAAAATCACTACCATACACTATACAAAGAGAAGGAGGAAAAAGTGAACCCACCTGCTATAAGAAGTCCTTCCTCCTCATTTACATGCAAAGGGAGAAGAGCATATTCATTTTGGTGACCTTGGTACTGTTTCACACACTTTGTTGTCCTCAGGTCCCACAGTTTTATCTGCAAGTTGAAGGAATTGTTTGAGAGAGGATATATTAAAGCAGAGAGCACCTGAAGGTTAGATGTGTTAGAACATGTCTAGAGGAGGGCCATGAAGATGATCAGAGGGCTAGACGACCTCTCCTGTGGAGACAGGCTGAGAGAATTCAGCTTGCAAAAGCAGTCTTCTCCTAAAGGAAGCTATTAGAGAACTGGAGAGGGTAAATTTATAAGGGTGTGTAGTGATAGAATAAGGGGGAATGGCTTTAAACTGAGAAGGGTAGGTTCACATTAAGTACTAGGAGGCTCTTCAATGTGAAGGTGGTGAGTGACTAGAACAGGTTGCCCAGAGAAGTTGTGGATGCCCCATCCCTGGAAGTGTTCAAGGCCAGGCTGGAGGAAGGTCTAGTGGAAGGTGTCTCTGCCTATGACAGGGGGCTGGAACCAGATGATCTTTAAGTTCCCATCCAACCCAAATCATGCTGTGATAAATAACAGGCTCTGGAAGACCCATAAATGGAACTACCACTCAGTTCCATACTACATACTAATAGCAGACACCTGCCTTTGGGAGTGGGATAAGTGTCTGTAAATGCCCAGATCCTAAAAGGAACTGAATGTCCTAAACACAACAGAACCATACCTTTCCAGCCATATCTGCTGCCATCAGATAATGTTCAGCCTCCATAAGGTGAAGAGATGTAACTGCTGAGCCATGGAAGAGACGAATTGCTTTCCAGCTCTGCCCCTTGCGGTTACGTTGGCGCACGTCGATGCTGAAAATCTCACCTGAACGGCAGCCATTGTACAGCACTGGGGTCTGGGAGAATCCCAGGGAAAGAAGTGTACTGTGTAACATCTGCAAGGCTCCACAGTGTAGTTGTCAAATTATTTTAACAGATGCATTAAGAAGCAGAATTTTAATTACACGCTGCAACATTTTTCAGCCAATTCATTAGTTCCATTCAAACCTCAGTTATTTACTTCAGCTGTAAAAGTTTGCCTAGGTAAGCAGGAACTCATTCTAACATAACAGCAAAACAGAAAATGGAATTATCATACTCCTATTTCACCATCCTAATTCTTTGTGAACAAGTCCATTAATATTTTATAAGGACTTCCTCCTTTTTGGTGGATACAATACACTGAGTGTTATTAGAATGAGGTTATTTGCCAAAAGCAAAACAATTTTACATGTTATTACTGTGCTCTTTTTACTTCCTTGTCTTTTAACCTCTGTAATCTTTAAAAAAATTGCCCATCGCCAGAGTTCGAAATCAGATAATCTTTTTGTTGCTATTCAATTGTGTGCAAGCATCAGACCACATCATTTCTGCTGTGGAACAGTTATCCAACAGCAGCTGTCATCACAACCTTGTGTATAAGGAATCCTGCCCCAAACAGAACAAAGAGCCCACCAATGAGGCGGTGCTCTGAAAAAATGGTGCCTAGTTCTCCCTACCTGCGTGGCAAACTGCTGTGCCAGCACATCACTACTGGTTCCAAATGTCTGACGATGCCCTGTCACTACATTTGTCACAAGAACTCGTCGTGTCAGGCCTAAGGAAGACAGATGATGTTGGTTTAGCTGTAATTTGCATAGCAGCTGGGAAACGAATGGAAAAATCTTTCCCACTGAGACCAAGGGGGGTGCTAGCCTTGCAGATAGATCACCTGTGCTAAAGCAGTTGTCTGCTTGGGGATTCAGGCACCAAGCGCAGGACCAGGCAGTGGATATCTTGAAACTGCACAGCATTCCAGGTCGATCTCCTAGAAGACAGGAGCAACACATGAAGTGTTCATAAAATGTTAGGACAGGATAATAACTCAAAAAGGGTCTTAGACTGCAAGATTTCTTTTAACATTTCAATCTGAAGCAGAGGAAGTGTTACCCGATTAGTGTCCTTTTACTACTCAAGAGACAGGAAACAGAAATGGAAGTTCATAACTGTAAGCGGGACACCTAGAGTCTATGCAAATAGAGGATACTGAAAAACTGTGAAATTTATTCTGTAGTCAGAGGGCTGACCATGGCAGGAAAGAGAAAAATACTTACTTATAGCACTAAGTAAGCCATTTTAAAAAGATGAGCGGACTAGAAATAAAAAAGATTTACTTTATAAAACACAGATTAGCCCAAGCCTGGCCTGTAAGTTCTATGCCTGCTTATTAAAAAAAAAAAAGAAAAAAAAAAAAGATTAAGTAATAAACACCTAGATTTGACCCTTATTTATGTAACCCCTGCACAGAATTTATGCCAATTAGCAGACTACATCCTCAGTTTTCACTTTCTTCATGACACATCATACATGCTGTCAGGTAGCAGAGGTGACATGGATAAGAATGGATGGATAACACAGTTTTAGACAGGCTAAGTTCTACTTTTCTCCTGGTATCTACTCAGCAAGGCTCCCACAAATCACCTATTTAGGAGAGTGAAGGAAATAAAATTTGGAAATACCTAAACAATCAATAGGACATATGAAACAAGACTTTGGTGGAACTCACAGCAGCTAATTACGGTGAAGAGCTTAAAATCTTTTACAGAGCAACTGAGTATGCTGGCCTAGTAGCCATCCACCCTCAGTGACTCTTCACTCAAGTTCATGCTGACTCTATGCAAATTTTTTTAAATAGCTGCATATACAGTAAAAATTTAAAAAAATTAACATCAAAAATTAAAAATTAAAAGTTTTAAATTAAAAATTAGTCCATTACTCTTATTAATCACAAATTTCCTCTGTATAAATTTAACTGATCATGTCTGAATGGAAGCCAGATTGGAGGACTGCACTCTGTGATTTGAAGAACCATGGTTCTAACATCTATCAAGAAAGTCTAATTTAAGTCCTCCCCCCAAGAACATTCAACAGAAAAACTCAGTTATAGCCAGGCAGGACACAGTACTCTCCCAGTCAGTCAGGTTTCCATACAACTGGAGCTGGAGCTTGTACAAGGAGCTATGGGCTGAGATATTTACCACCTTTCCACCTCTGATTTATGCACTGAGTGTACCTGAGCAGCTGCTATGAGAAGAGATTCTGCAGTGGCTCTGGACAGTCCATAAGGAAATGTTGAGTACTTGCTGTGTGCAGCTTCCAAGTATTAATTATCCAAGGCCAAGCAACTCATGAAAAATCTCAAGTGTTTATTTTACGAGTGAGGTGTTCCCGTGCCAAAGTCAAGTACTGCAGCAGCTAAAAATAAACTAGAGCTTTGAATACTGCTTGTTAGTTACAGTAATTTC
>VRYO01001269.1:20681974-20765176 GCA_009812075.1 Sialia sialis | reverse complement strand
AAGTGCGGCTTATAACAAGGTGCAGCTTATGAGTATGAAATTACTGTAAGTCTCAAGTTCTTTCATCATCATTTCACTTAAGCTGTTTTAGTCTTACAGGAACACAACAGTCTCACCAATTACTGAAAAAGAATGCTAAAATAATCTTTCATTTGTACTCTTTTCATACTATAATTGCTACCAAAACTTAGAGACAAAAAACCAACAAAAACACCTACCTGGGTTAGTGCTGCTGAACAATGATGCTGGAAGCAGACTGGCACAACCTGGTGTTTCTGCAATTCCCATGAGACACAGCTTGCTGAAGCGAGTTAAGGAAAACTGATTTCTCCCTAGAATGGAACAGGCTGCCTAATATTTATAAATGGGAAAAAAACGATGCCCTGACACAGCTACAGCTTACAACACTTTTCCTTGAGACCTTTGATGTGCTTTACAATTTACAACTAAGGTGTGATACTTCATTTCTTTTACAGGAATGAGCTAGAAAGAACTCAAACTCTTGCTTATTTTCAGTAAGATAAGAGAATACGATTGTATCTTACTAGTGATAGGAAAAAGAAAAAAAAAGCATGGCCTACATAGATCATTCTTCTCACTTTTTCATGTTGATAACACTGCATTAATACAGATCTGTTTTTCATGGAGATAAATTGGAAAAATGAGAGGCAAGGAAAACTCACCTTAGATGACATCTAAATACTTTATGAAGACTACACCAGGTACAAATAGAATTTGAAAGCTGCATTTCAAGTTCAGTAGGGTGAATCTGTAACTCAACTAGGGGAAAGCAGGAATCCACCAAACAAAGCAATCCCAAACCCGTCCCCAGCTGTGTGCATGACTGGTGAGCTCTTGCCCCAATGGGTCTGTCTGGAATTGCCCAGCTTTTTACACAGGCCATTCCATACTTTCCTATGTAATTTCTTTTGGCATTTTAATAGCACACCTGTTGTCTGCCATCTCCTATGTCAAAATGCAATTTTTTCCCCCCACTCATCTGGGTTCTGCACTGTTCATTACTGCTTCCTCTACTGTATCATTAGCTTCCCTCTTCTTTGAGTGAGACCTACAGAACGTGCTCTGAAAGTTGCAGGTGATGCTACTGAATTGCTCCCATTCTCTTCTCACCCCAACCAAAATGGGGATGGTTTTAAACACAAACAAACCATCCCACTTTCAAAGAGGTTCACTTCAGAAAAAGGTTGTTGCCTTAACCCTCTGTTCCTGTTCTTTTGCCTCAGCCAATTTCCAAACAACGTATCATTTTGGATATGGCATTTACATTCACAATTAATGAAGTGGGAATTCTCCATGGCAGAAAACATGGTCTTTGATTTACCATTAACGTGGGAACAATTCTACATATATCTGTAACAGAACAATACATCTGCCTCAGTAATTCCAACATACTTAGATTTTCATTACTTCCGCTGTTTTCCAGAAAACTTATCTTCTGGGGGAACTACAGGAGAGGTATTCCTTGAAGTTAGTTTTTCTGTGAAGCATGATGCAGACTTGTGAAACCTGAATGGCAATTTTTCTTTTTGTTAAAGGATATAAAACATGAGAATCTGGATGAGTCAGTGATGCCCAGCACACAGAGTTCACCTTCAAAGAGAAAAAAACCATACTATCTTTGTGATCTGTCTTTCATTAAGGAAAGATTATTTCCATGAAAAAATGACATAAAATTAGACACTAGGCACAGCTCCTCAGCCCACTAAATAACTCAGTAACAGGGCACAAGCATTTCAGCTTCACGCTTGCAACAACAGAACAACACTGAGAAGTCTGAACCAAACACAGACTAAGGCACCAAGCACATCCTATTATTCAAGAGACTGTCCCTGAAAGAACCTGAGCATAAAGAGATCATGAAAACCTTTTCTAAATATGCCTCATATTTAAAGGAGGATAAATACCATTTAAGAATAAGCTTCAAAGATAAACACAGTTTCCCAAAATTATTTTTAAGAAAGAAGCACACAAATCTTGGTACTTTTGGTAGCCAAACATCAGTTTTGCCAGCTGCAGTCCAAGTCTAAAGTAATCACTATTCTTGGAAGCTGTACTTCTACAGAGTCTTCCATTCCAATTGTAGTATAATATTCCTGACAACTATCACTGGTTCTGAGCCCTTTCAAGACAGGTTTATTGTGGTTCTGTGTTTAACCAAGTTTAATTTTCTAGATTCTTCCATTCTCCTCCTAGCCCCTTCCCCAACCCTCATGGCACTTCCACCTGAGCCTCCCAAGAACAGTGTTCTGAGAATGCAACCACCAAAGGAAGGAGGAACAGAAAATAGTACTTTGCGGTTTGTGAAGTAGAGGTTGTCATACATCTCCACAGTGAGAGACTCCTTCCCCAAACCACTGAGATTGATGATACCATATTTACATCCTCCATGCTCTACATCGTTCACAGTGAATATTCGTTCACAAGCAACATCTGCCTGTAAAACAAAAGCTTACCGGTCACACTGGAAACTTACAGGAAAAACAGCTTGAAGGAGTTGCATTAGGTCTAAAATGAAACAACACATTAATTCTGATCCCTTTAACACCACCTGCTTTCCATTCACCTCTAAAATCAGTGGCCAACTCCTTTTAAATGCATACACAGAAAAAACAGGGATAAGGAAAGGATTCAGTCCTTGGCTAACAAATGATCTTTCCAAGGTTAACAATTCTATGCACTTACACAGTTTCTGAGTCCCTTCTGGCTTCAGCTACCTATGCAGTGCTCTGTTTACAAGGCCAGGAGCTGGTCCTGGAGAGCTTCCTATATAGTCTATGAAAGATCATGAAATGTAAAGTGATTACTGATGTTTACTTAGATTCTCTGAACCACAGGCTTTGCCACTCCCAAAATTCTCCTTTTTCATTTTTTTCTTCTTTCTCTTGATCCTCTCCACTCCTCCCAGCCCCACAACTATGATCTACTCAACTCCTATTTAATTCCATAAGAATATGTTGATCAGACTAAAAAATCCAAGCCAAACCAAATCAAAAAACAACCCAACAAAAATGTTTTCATATCCAACTTTTTAAATAATCTGCCTCTGCGGGAAAGAAACAGACTCTCCCTACCTGTGTAAAGTGACTGAGCACAGATTTTAAGAACTGACAGAGCCGGGATAACACATCTTTAAAAGCTACATTTGACCTGTGTGATTTGATTACAAGAACCTGAATTTTCACTGAAGACAGGTTCCCTTTATCTTAAAGACTTATCATTTCTCATAACATACCACAATGATTTTAAAATTGTTGGTTCCAGCAACTGAGGAATCCGGACTGTGAATTTCTATCTTCCTCCTCTGCATGCAGTTCACTTTTAGTTCATGGAGTAACCTGTGAAAGCAGGTAGGAGGGTGAGGGGGTTGAAGAGAGGAGAATTCAGGTAAGCCTAAATTTAATGCATATGAAAATTCTGGCCATAGAGAATTGCTTCTCAATCACCAAAGAGAAAATGCCTGAATAACTAGCATGCTGAAATTTACCTTGCATAACCCATGAACATGTGCATCTTCCACATTCATGAATTTCGTCCCACTATTTTGAACCCCAGCACATCTTTAGTAGTCAGAAAAGCAACACAGCAAGTCAATAACTTAACTTCCCTTGTGCTGTTTTAATGGGTGGCAAGGGAGTGGTCCTGTCTGTTGAAAGGTACTTATCCTAAAAAAGCTGTGCTATACTCAAAGTACAATGTGGCAAAACAGCATATCCATATACACACATAAAGTGAACTTTTTTTAAGATTGGGGAACAACTTCTTCACTTGAATTCTCATCATTTTAGTAATCTGATTATTACAGAATATAACCTTTTTTCTGACTATCAGTAATATGTTCCTCCTCATCCCAATGGAGCAGTAAGAAATGCAAGAAAACCTGACAGAAACAGTTACACGAACAGCAGAACTTGGCACTACAAACAGAAAACAAATCAAATCATTGTACCTGCAATAACTTGTAGAGCTGAGCAAACCCAGCTGCCTTTTCTGTAACAGCACAGATGAGTTCAGTCCAGCCCTTGTTGTTTTCTGGAAAAGAGGAACATGGAATTGTACTCAAATATTTACTTGTTTAAGATTCAAACATAGCTGTGGATCTTTGATTTTTGGGATGTTTAGCTAAGTTCTTCCTTTGGCCTACACACATAAAAATTTTAAGAATGTATAAAACACATTCTAGCACCATCTCCCTGACCTACTGCACTAAGTAGACAAGAATATACTCTTGGTGAGATGTGGAGTGCTTCTGTAAATACAGAAGCTGGAGTAAAAATATGAAATCCCAACAGCCATTGTTTTCACTCTCCATAATCTGCAATACCATCTTGGAGGTGTAAAGTCATCTTCTGGTTTCATTACAACACCTCAAATTCTTATACAACAAAATCTTCTATCACAATGAGACTGATACTAAACATGCAGTTTTACCGTTGTACTAAACTGTATTTCCATTCCATTTCCATTCCCCCCACAGCCCTGGGGTTGGAACTAGATAATCTTTAAGATCCTTTCCAAACCAAATCATTCTATGATTGACCAAGGGATAGAGTATTTAGCAGAATTATGAAGTAAGAAATCTTTTTGATAATGCTCAAACAATGCAAGTGTTTGAGAGTCAGAACATTGTTTACACTGAAGACTGAAGAGCTGGTTAGAGAATGTCATTGCGTAAGAAAAAAAGAATACTCTTCACTTCTTCCAAACGACAGCATATAAGCTGAGCTGTTATTTGTAAAGTAATAAGACATGTTTCTCAGAAAATGAAAAAGCATCCTTGTTAGATATTTTACCCACATTACAAATATGCAGCATCAGCATTAATTACACTGTAAGACTTTATGAAGGAAAGCACACAGGCTTTCCAGACATAAACATAAGACCTGCCTTGACTTCAGCTGTCCAAAAACGGTATTCAAGAAAAAGCTGTTTCCACCAACTATGATTAGATTGCTTCTTCAAGGTCCGTAATACGATAAATAAATTTATTAAAAATGTGAAAAACTTTAATCAAGATCCCACTTTGCCAATTCAAGGCAGGAATTTGAAGCCTGGCATCCAGTGTCCTAACTCCAGTTAGGACAAATTAACTGTTGGACAACTGCAATTCTGAGCACAGTTCCTGTGTCTTCATAGATTTTTTTGTTTGTAATGACTTGACTTCATTCCTGTGTAGAACAGACAAACAAAAGGCTTCAAGGACTTTATTCTTACCAGAACAAGAAATTGAATTGTCAGAACTTGAAGACCTTAGTTTATAATTACAATCTTTTTCAAAACATACCTGATTCTGTTTTTCTTCCTCTTCTAAGAGTCTTAGTCTTTTGCACTCCATTGCCTTGTGCTGAATGCTGTCCTTGGTGAGTGGGTTGTGGTTGTTATGTCCAGGCAGTAGGCGAAAATAGCGGTTCTTTTCTGGATCATAATAAAATCCTGGCAGTTCTTCAGGGTGGGGAGAAATGGGAGAGAAAAAGTGGCAAAATCAGATGTATAACTAAGTTTGTTTATTGCTCTTTGATATTCCATGTCTTCATGTGAATGTCAGAGTTGCAAGACCCAAAGCTCTAGCTCCCAACAGGTCCCAAGCGTAACACACACATGGAACAGAGGAGCCCCTTACAGGAGAAAAAAGAGGTTATTTATAGTGTTCAAATGCACTGCTCTTACACAGATACAGATGGGATGTCACTACTGACCAAGAGGAAATTCAGACCAATCAGAAAAGCACAAAAGAAAGGTTTTGTTGCAGAACAAAAATGGTGTTTCTTCATAAATAAATCATGAGGGGACATTCTTAGTTAAAAGACTCGGTTGGACAGCAAAAAACAGGACAATGAGGTATCAAATAAACCCAAAAAAAGTGATTCACTTCCCAGAACAAGACACTTTTTCTTCAGCACATAGGAGAGATTTAGATAAAATCAAGAGCACATTTGGCTACTTCCAAAGATAAATTGGAATGAGAAACATTCTATTTTAGTGCTTCATTGTCTGTAGGAATGCAAAGGGAGACAAGTAAAATACTTTCATAGACTTTAAAATACTTTGACAGATTCATCTCAATACAAAGAAATTTATTCAGAGGCAATTATTAACATTTAATTTCAAGAGTGTTTATTTAAAATTTTATTTACTATCAGAAACTTCATTTTAAGTATCGTTTTTGCAGCTGCTTACTATTCAGCTCCTCATCTGCATCTTTTAGGTTTCAGCTTAGCCATAAGTGAGCAAGACTTATTTAGGTCAGTGAAAATAAAAAGTTAGTCAATGAATCGGTAAAGTTTATAAAAGCACACTACACTTAGTATACAGTATCTAATTACACAGGAATAAATGTCATATATGTCATCTCCTAACATGCTCACAACAGAAAACAGCGATATACAAAAACCATCTCTTTAAACTCAGTGATGTTTCAGGACGAGCATTGTTTAACAAGTCAGGAAACCAGAAGGTAAACAGGACATCTTTCTCAACAGCACTGCTACTTCATTGTTTGTTGTAAATGAACAAGTATTTAGCCAGACTGTATTTATTACAGACTACAAAGTACACTGAAGGCATAAAGGGAGACACATCTCACAAGAGACACACCACAAAGTGGTAGATTGTTGTGCCTTCCGAAAGGCTGAGTAACTGAACACAAGCTGTAATTTTTTATATGCTCTCTTATTTTATTTGCTTCCTTAGTAGTTAATTTTCTTCCTAAGGCATCATTTGTGGAGGGAGAAACAGAATTGCTTTTTTTTTTTCAAATTTATATCAGCTTGACTAAGCACACAAATTTTCAAACACGAGAAGCATTTGTGGGTCTGAAAGTGATTTGGCTCTGTTCTCTAGTTCCTTACTTACTACATCTTTTTGTATCACCTGACATTACTTTTCTCCACAAACTGTTCATATTGTTCCTGTCACACCAGATTATTAATGCAGCTACTACTATTTTTTCCATACAATCAGCATATAGGAACTGACTTGTCATCTATAAACACCATCTCTTACCTGGTGCTACAGAGTTCTGTGTTGAACTGGACGAAGAAGGATCTTCATTGTTGCTGGGACCTGCATTCACTGGGGTCTGTGGTTCCTCCCGTTCAAGGCTAAAAAAATAGCATTGCCTTCAAGATAGGCTCACAGCTGCCCCACACATCTTTCCCACAAAGAATCTAGAAAGCAGATTGCTACTGACATAAATGGAGTACCATTCTGCAGTGCTGATAGGACATTCTGCATATCACCATAAATTACACTATGAAAATCAAACAGTGCAAAATATTCAGCTTAAAAATTTCTCAAGAACATTAGTGATACCAGCATCCTAAAAGCCTTAAATTACTTGCTAATACATTAGAAATGGTTGTTGATTCTGCAAGTGCCTCTAACTTTTTTTAGCAAAAGATTAACCAGGCAATTGTACATTAAACAAATAGCCCACTCCTGAAAGCACGCAAGTCTTCACAACACAAAGCTGTGGGTAAAACACTGAAGCCAGGTCAAAAATATTTTGCCATTCCCTCCATAACAAGAATTCCACTGATGAGGTTTAGAAACATGCAGAATAAACAAAAGTTTAATGAAAATTCCAAGAAAAGCCTCTGCTTTTCTAATAAACATGACAGAGGTTAAATGCAGCTTTCCTCTTTTGGAGCTAATATACATGAGCACATTCAGAACTGATGAGCAAAATTCAACTGGTATGTTTTCTGAATCATCTGTACAATTCTCACTTTTAAAGACAGGTCTTATTATAAGTGATCTTAAAAGCAGTAGGTGGAGATGTTTGCAATAGTCATAATTTATTGAAAAGAAAATGACAAAGAAACTCTATTTCTAATACTGTGGTTTGATTACACAACTTTGAAAATAGTTAAATGACATAACAGGTACACATCATGAAAAACACCCCAGATTCAACCCAAGCACGTACAGCAATTTCACGATTATAAGCCGCACCCTTTTCATTGAAGAATCCAGCCTACCCCAGCAGTGCGGCTAATCATCAGGTGCGGCTTATCTATGGACAAATCCCAGCAAAATGCCAACCCGGAAGTGAGAGCTGGGCGGGGAGGGTGCCTGAAGCTGCATTTAAAGGCTTCCCTGGTCTGTGAAAACTGTTTGCAACTTATATTCAGGTGCAGCTTATATATTGACAAATCCCGTAGTCTACCCGGCTACCCCAAGGTGCGGTTTATAGTCAGGTGCGGCTTATAACTGTGAAATTACTGTAATTTTAAAGCTCTTTAAGAGAATCCTTTTGATTCTGCTCACTGAAGTAGTGCCCATTTGGATTTCTAAGTTTTCTTATACAAGTACAACTAGTGTGGCAATTAATATGTGTGTCTCTTTTCCTAAAAAGAGGTTAAAAAAAAAAAAGCTTAGCATATTAAAGCAAAGCATTAGCCTCTTTCAGTCCTGCAAGAGGCACTAAGGAAGAAACAGGGGAATGAAAAAAGCAACCATAAAAACAGTGCAAACATAGGCAAGCGTAAGTTCTAAAATACAAAACGTGTTTTCTGAAAGGATCAGTTTTCAAGGCAGGGGATTATTCCTGAGACCTGGTTTCATTTTCTTCATGTGCTAAATGTGGTATAATTACCACATTACTCACCATGCTTTCAAACATTCAGGAAGATCCTTTAATGACAGATTTTACACCAGTAGACTCAGAAACTTAAACAAGCAGGTAGCATGAAGTAATTGTAATTTTCTTCCCTGAACTGTCTTTGCATATTGATGAAGGGTTTATTGATATTGCACAGCTGAAAGGATTAGCTCATGGAACTGCATCTCAGTCTAACATCAGTGTACAGTTGTGAACACACAGTAAACTTCCAAAAAACAGTGCAATTCCACTCCCAGTAGGAATGACAGATGTCTACTAGATCTTGAGGTGCCAACCCTCTCAGTTCTAGAGAGTCACGGTTCTGCACGTTCAATGAGGCGCAAGACGCAGCCCAAGCCCGCGCTAAGCCCAAGCCGCCCGTACTTGCCTTTGGGCGCGGTTGTTGTGACTGGGTCTTCTGTGCCGGTGCGGCTGGTGGCTGCGCTTGTGACTGCTCCATCCATGCCGCTCCTTGCCTCGACGGTAGTTTCTCAGCATTTCTACTTTAAGAGTAGAAAAGCAAACATACACGCATATCTCACCCTCACGGCTCAGCACACAAGACAAGTCTCTTAATGCGGCCTCTTTTCAAACAGTTTCAACCTCTAACGACCAGGCCCCACCGACCGCGCGCAGCACAGTCGCTCCCCTACGCCTGTCGACTTCCCCGCTAGCCTCGGACCAGCTCCGCGGCACAGCCCGCAGCGCTGAAGCCCGAGCACCGGAGGGAGAAGGGCAGCGATGACCGAGCGCCCCCGCCACCTCCCCGGGCCCGCCCGCCCCTCACCGCGCCAGACCCGCGCCGGCCCCGCCGCGTCCGCGCGACTGCCAGCGCCCGCCCACGCCCCCAGGGACGCCCCTCACTGGTGCTCAGCCGCGGCCGCCACTTGACGGACAGCTCGCTCGTCCAACCGCAGGAGGCCAGCCCGGCGCGTGCGACGCGGGGGGGCGGGGCCAGGCGCGGGCCCGGCGCCTGGCTGAGGGCGGGCGGGTGGTGCAGATGCGGCGCTGAGGGCGTGGGGGGTGTGGGCCAAATGGGGGCTCCTAGCACGCAGGGGAGCCACGCGGGGCGGAAGGGGTTGCTTAGCACGATAGGGAAGCAACGCTGGGCAGAGGCAGCCTGGGATTTGCTGGGAAGTGGCGCTGAGGGGATACCGAAGGGGTATCTCCGCTTCCTTCCCTTCCCTTATGTCGCTGGTTCCCTCACGGCTATCATTCGGCTGTGGGCAGGTAGAAGCTGTTATAACCGCACTGAATTTATCAAGCATTCAGAAAAGATAATGTCTTGAAAGTGACTCTCCCGGCTGAGGCCCTTTGGTGCTTAATTTTGCCTAATTTTGAGCCTTCTGCTGGTGGGCGATATTGAGGTACAAGATGGGCGGCAAAGCTCGGGCTGCGGCGATCGGTAGCAGCTCCTCGGTTGCTCCCAGCACCAGAAAGGTGTGGTGGTAGCAGCTGCCTCCTTGCAGTCAGAGTAATAAACCCCTTCTCTTCTTAATCCTTTATTAAAGGTGTCCTTAAGCGGTTTTTGTGCGATGGCATTCCCCTTCCTGCTGGTTTAGCATCTAGGACTTTAAAAAAAGTTGTAAGTTTGTTCGTTGAATGAATGATTAAGGTTAAAACAAACAAAAGCTATATTGAAAGAATTGTGGAAAAATAGGGGTTTAGCCTTTTTGTTTTCAAAAAAATAATAATGTTTTTGATAGCTTTAGCAACTGAAGTAAGAAATGTCAGTACTGGGGAAATAGGCAATAGGGTTTTGCTACTTTGAACATTTAGACTTTGCACAAGTTTGTCTTACTTGGCAGGAGAGTCATTTTTGGGAGATAGTATTTTTTGCTTCTCACTCGCATGATCTGTGTTTTAAGTTCAAAATGCATAAAATTAAAATAGCCTTGGAAATTATTCATTTAAGGGTATAAATAGCTGGAGAAATCACCTGTGGCTTGCATGTACAGTTTCTTTCAGCTGTTTCTGTTTTCTGTTTGTTTCTGTGAGCTCTGTTTCTTTGTCTTTACAAAGCAGAGCACCAGCATGGTCTAATTCTAGGGCATGTTCTGTAGCTTAGGTCTGTTTCTCATAGTGGTTTAGTGATAGCAATCTTTATCTTTCACAGGACAATTTTCTCCTGGTACTATATTAAAAATCAAAAGTGCCTACAGAAAGTGAACTGCTGCTAAAACTGTCACTGGTGTTGACTGCATTCAAAGTGACTGGTTTATGTGGTGTTGGTACTTGATCTGCATGTAAATTGGGTGCTGGTACACCTATGCACTGGGTTCTAGGGAGTGTCTTTTTAATGGTATTTCCTGTCTTGTGGGCAATAGTCCAGAACGTCTCATGTTTTGCAAGTGCTGTTATACTCTGCTTTGTTCATTGGCTTTGTTTAATCCGTTTAATTTCTGCTGCCCAGTGAGCAATATTCAAGGTTCTATAACCATTATATGCTACTTACAAGCTGAGGGATTCCTGTCACTGAAATAGTTACCATTGGGGAAGACTTGTATTAAATGGTGTGTTTTCTCATTTGCACTGCTGGTACTTACTATGAAAGTGAATAAAGATAGAATGGAAGATATTTCAGAGATCACTGGTTTTCCATGTATGCATTGAAATAAAATATACAAATATATAAATAAAATACATTCACCCATACATTGTTCCTTATCAATAGTTTTCTTAAAGTCCTTTAGTTTGGTTTATTATAAATATTTTACTTTAGTATTTATTTTTATATCTCACTGAAAGGTTTGCTGATGTGTTGCCTTATTGCTGTAGTTTAAAAAAATTATTGCTCTCCCTTCTTTCTTCTGTAGATGTAGAAAAGAATTTGTTACCTTGTTCTCTGCAGCTGTATTCCATATTTGAAATTTGAAAAGGTTGTCCCTTTTGAATAATTTTCTGTAGATTGAAGACTGCATCAAGAATACCATTCCACTAGGATTTTATAGATGACAGCTTTAACTTTGATTCTATTTTGGAGGCTTTAGCTGTGTGTTTTGCTTTCTGGGGGTGAAACCTGTGTTCTGCTCATTAGAGGTCAGCTTATGTAAGACAACTCATTAAGCTTTGGTAAGTGGGCAGGTTACCTGGCCCCATGAATTGCCCAGGGTTTATGCAGGGTGATCAAAAGTAGGATTTTGTCTAACAGTAAAATTTGTGTGTGTTCTAATACTGCTGAAATCAAAGCAATGTAAGAGTCTGTGTAACTTTGTGCTTACTCTGCATTATGAACTGCAGCGGTCCTGCAGTAGTAGTGTCGAGGCTCTTGTGAAAGTTGCTGTTTTATCTTAGTTTTCAGAATGCCTGCTGTTCCACAGGCTCTGCTGTTAATGCAGAAAATAACTTTTAGATTCTCTGGCATTAGGTCATAAAATCGGTTAGATTGGAAAAGACCTTTAAGAGGGTAGAGTCCAACCATTAACCAAACACTGCCAAATCTACCAGTAAACCATGTCCCCGAGTGCCATACCTACACATCTTAAATATATCCAGGAATGATGACTCCACTGCTTTTCTGGGCAGCTTGTCCCAATGCTTCACAACCCTTTTGGTGGATATTAGGAAAAATTTCTTCAATCTAAACAAAGGAACAGACTGCTGTAGAATTTAAGGAATTCAGGTGATGACTTGCTGCAATTCAGTTTGTATAAAGATCAGTGACTTTCTGTGTTTATTCTGTATGTGTGTGTGTTTCACTTTCTTACTCTGTCTAGTTTAAATCTCGAGCTCCCAAAGCAGTCCTGATGGTCTTGGCTCCCCTTGAGGGTCTGCTGGGTGTTCTAAGGATGGGAGCGAATTGGTGCTGACCCAGGAGAGGGCAGCAGTGCACTTGCACAAAACCACTAAGTCTTGGCTCTGAAGGGTCTTCTGTACCAAGTATTGGATTCCTATAAAATCGATTTTAAAGGCAGGAATGCACCAATGAATCCCTTTGTAAAAGTGTGTTTCTTTTTTCTCTATTTATAGCCCTAAAGTCCAAGGACACTGAAGTTGCATATTTTAGCTGGACTTTCCCTCCAAGTAAGAAGGTGATGCTTCTTTCTCCTGGTATCAGCTTTGTCTACCCTGCAGGTCAGAAGTCATAAAAAACACTGTGATATATGTATCAGCTCTTAGTATTTATATATGTGTATGTCTTTTTAATATAAAAATATATTATTTTTACAATATATAAAATATATAAGTGATTTAAATTCAAATTTTGCTCTGATACTACATTTGAAGTCTCTTTCAGTCAAGTATCTTTGGGAGTGAGACACATGCTGGTCAAACCTTGCCTTTTTAAAAATTCCTAATAGACATGCTTAGACATAATTTACTGGATAGTCTGGTAAGTAATGAATTAATCTTTTTCCTGTGGATCCAAGATAATAATATGTATGTAAAACTTAACAGAAGTAAGTTGCATTTGAAAGTTATTTAAGTGCTTAGGAAAGTGTCACAAAAAGACAGTAATAATTATTTAGGTTGTATATTTGCTGGTACTGGTGGAGTGGCTTTATGACTTCTGATTATGATCAGAAGGTGGGCTGCAGAACATGCAGGCATGAGTGGGTGCCAGCAATGTACATGATTCTGTGTATTGGTAGAAACGGAGCTGTGGTGTTATGGGTTTCTTCAGATAGGCTGGCACATTCCAAGAGATGGTCTCTGGTGAAAGCCTGTCTGAGACATTCTGTTTGCCATGGTCTGCCCTCTCCCGTTGGAGGCACAAATGCCTGGGCTGTGTTTTCAACTGCATGTTGCTTCCTGTGTCTGCAGCAGCCCTGTGCAGAGCAGTCTTGCTGCTGTAGCCACTTTGAGCTGACTCAAAAGAAACAAAACAACTAAAATCCCCAAAACAACAAAAACAAAACAACAACAATCCCCAAAACAACAACAAAACAAAAAAATCCAAACCTGAATCTTGGGACAAAGGGAACAGTTGAAGTGAGACTTGTGATCCATGTAGCAGCAACTTAGCAAGTGCAGAATAAGTCTGGTGGCTGCTGTTGCCAGTTTGCTAGAGAAATGCAAGTGTTTATCACATGTGAGTGTTTCCTGGTGTAGCTTTTATGAGTATTAGGACCCAGGAATTCAAGGTGTATCATTACTAGGCTGCCATGCCTGTGTATAAAGTGAGTAACTGCAGTTACAGGCATGATCTTAGACATACAGAGATGTACCCATACTTGCTGATATAAACAGCAATCTAATCTAATCTGCTGGGTCAAAGCCAAATGACTGAAGTGATAGGTCTACTGAGTTGCTTCCTAGAGCGAGAAAACAGCGTGAGATTAGGAATTTGAAAGATCAGGCTCTCTGCTGTGATAAAGCTCACCTCTATTGTGCATATCTGGGTTCAATTTGAAATCCACATTTCAAGTCAGGAGGTCCCAGTGCACTGAGCTGGAAGAGCATAGCTGTGTGAGTGATAAACTCCCAGCTGACCAGAACTTCTGCAGGATCTGCTGCACCAGCTGGATCCCTATAGATCTATGGGGCCTGGTGGGATTAATCTGAGAATACTCTGAAGAGCTAGCTGATGTCATTGCAAAGCCTGTCATGATGATTTTTTAGGTAATCTTGGGAAGCTCTCAGACTCCAGGCATATGGTGTTGAGTCTTGGGGTGATCCTGTGCAGCACCAGAAGTTGGACTTTGATGATCCTTGTGGATCCCTTCCAACACAGGATATTCTAGGAAATTTCTCTCCCTTGAAAGACAAACTGAAATCCAGACTCTAGTGCTAAATTTTATGCAGGTAACTGTGTATGTCTTAAATGAGGTCTTATTGACCTTGACTTGAGAGGAATGTTAAAGATACTTTAATTTTTGCTGTAGGAAGAACGGTTTGCTTTGCCATTTTGTTTCAGACTTGTGCTCCTGTGATGTAGCACAGGTTTCTGTGCACCAATTAGGTTTTGTTAGTCTGTTCCAGTAATTGTTTCATTTTGTACTTCATTTTACTTTCAACAGATACATGGGTATCCTTTTGAAGGTTTTTTATGCTTTAGCTAAATATCTTAAATAATATTTATGTGCAGTATGAGCCAGTACTTAACACTCTGAAATGTCTTTTGTGGGTTTTTAACTTCTGTCATTATTACATGAGGGCCCAGTCTAAGAACTATTAAATGTGTAATGATAGTTACCTGTCCTGAGGGTGGTGTAGGCTTACAGATGAACCTATCTGTCTACAAGACCAGAACTTCATTACCACATAGCTCAGTGTATGGGTGGGGAGAATACTATTTTGAAGGCATGAGATTTGAAAGTGATAGTGACCACAGAGATGTCTGTGCTCTGCCATGTTTCCTATGATGCTGTAGGTCTGACGTGTCAGTTCAAAACAAAAACTGGCTCCTTTGTTAATTTTATTGGGGGGTTCTGTTGTTGTTGTTTTTTGTTTTTTTTAAACCATGTCTGCAGGTGATGAAGTGATCCATCAAGCAGGAACGAATGCTAACAAGGCTTACACTGCCAGAATGCTGAACTGGAACTTTTATTCCGTGCAGAACCATTGTAGAGTAGAATATCCTGATGGTGAGGAAACCTGTATTGAATAATGCTGTCCTGCCTCTTTTTTAGGGGGAAAACTCAAGATCTGCATTGGAAGGTCAAGTTCCTGATGTAAATAATGAGGTCTTAAGAGTGGTGGTAGCTAGCAGCCTTTTTGTTTTTCCTCCGAACTCATTTCTTCAGCTTATGGGCCTTTAACACAAAAAGTGCTTACAGTTACAAGATTGATTTCTAGTCTTGTATTTAAAACTTGCCAGGAAAAGAACTAGTCAGCATCTCCAAGGAAGTATTCTCTTTTGGGGTCAAAATCTTGTGTGCTGCTTCATAGTCGCCCTTGCCTGCTTTGGGTATTAAGGTTGTACTTTTATACAGAGAGAGGTGAACTGTTTTGCTTTTACACATCAATAGCAGATGTCAGGGCTCTGACAGCTGATTTCCCACTGGAAGAAAAATCTGTGACACAGACCATAGGAATCATCTTTCTTAGCAGACTTCTGTATTAAATACGTGAGGCTTTGAACAGATGTACAGACCGATGATATTGCAGGAAAAACCCTTCTCCAGAAATTTCAATTTGGAAGTCAGTGTTTTGCTTTCAGAAAACAACTTTATCTTTGAAGTTCCTAGCAACCAAAGACACAGTGTTACAGGGCTGCTAGCACCTTATTTCTCAGTCTGTGTTCTGCTCATATTCAAAGGAAAGCAACTAATTTTGCATATGTGCAAGGAGGCATTACAGTCAGATGAGGGTGGTTCTTAGAAGTGTACAGTAAATGAACATGCTTTTAGATTGTGAGCTTCCTGAACTGTCTTGTATGCATTGTGCTGTAGATATTACCTTTATGAAAGTATTGTTTGAGTGATGCAGGAGTGACTTGCTTAGTCTTCCTCCTCACCACCTCTTCTTTGAAGATGTGTGTTAGAATTTCTTGTTTCAAGTGGTGTTTTTGTTTGGTTTTTTGTTTGCTTTTGTTTTTATTTCTTTAAGGAAAGGGAATGAAAGTTTTATGAGGTAAGAATTTGTCTCATTCTCTTCTGAATCCTCTCTCAGGGAGAGCATGCCAGGAGGAGGAAGAAGCTCAGCTCAGTGTATGCAGACTGGTGTGGGAGGCTTCCTGTTACTGATGTGTAAAGTGAGGTGAGCAAGTTTCTTTTGAGGACTTTCAGTAGCATATCCTGAAGGAAGAAGGGTGGGAGGAGGGAAGGTTACCATGGGAAAGCAGTCTCCATGTATCTGTGTGTTCTGTAGAGGGTATGTGTGAGTTCTTTGATTTGTTTGATGACAGGGAAAGGGTTTGAAGGCAAGTTGGAGATAATCTGTAGATAGCTGGACTCATAATGATAATGTGTACTGTCTATTCATGTCTTGGTTACTGTTTATATGCCTGTATTACTATAATAACATATAGTAATATATATTATATGGTAATATATAATGTAATACAATACAGTAATTTGTATTACTATTTATATGTTCTGGATGCTTCCAGATGTATCATTTTGGCTCAGTCTTAAATTCTGTTTTTAGCCTGCTGTGTCTTTGGTCATTCTAATTGTATGTATACCCCGATATTTATGATGGATGGTGACATTGCCTTCCAATCCACTGGAATGCCTGTTTCATTGTTGGCTCCATAGATGCTCTGCTTCTTAGAGCCCTTTGAGGACCTGGTTTCCACACTGCTGCTCTTCTGGGCACTCAGTAGAAGGCAGGAATAGTGAGCTGTGGTTGCATGTGATTACTGGTATAGATACCGGCCTGTACATTTCAAAGCATATGCCTACTGCAGAAGTCTGCCTATGGGAGTAGCACTGCAGGAACTCCTGTTAGTACAAACTAATAAAATTAACTTTCTGCACAGTTTATGATCTGTCATTTCTATGTACCTGTGGAAAATAATGAAATAAAAACATTTTAAACAAGACACACAACACTTAAATGAAAACAATAGGCTACTTCTGGGAAGAAATATTAGATAAATGACTAAATTAAAGCAACATTGCAGATAGGGTAGTCTTAGCACTGTTTTGTAAGATGATCTTCAAAACTCTGAAGACACCTGAAATTGCTTAGGTGCATTGTAGAACTGAAGCAATAATTGTTTCACATACAAGATGTAATATATCAGTTTGCAGTTCCAAAACAAAACCAAGACCAAGTAACAAAACTCTAGCTTTCAGCCTAATTGGATGGAAATTGGAAGAGGAGGTAGGATATAGAAGACGGTTTATGGGCTTGTTTGAGCTATCGTTTCCCTGAGCAAAGCACTTTCTGACAGGGAGCAGGAAATTTCTGAAGGTCCCAAGAAGAAAGAATAGGTAAATATCTGGCTGTAGGATAATGTAAATTCTGTACTATAACCTTGTGGGAAATCAGAAAGGATGGCAGAAGTCTGAAATGATTAAGAGCTTCCAGGGCCTTTAGGAGACTACCAGGCCACAGGGTTTGATCAGTGTTAATTACCCAGCAAGATGTAATTGTGTGTGGTGGTGTGATGTGTAGTTTTTGGTTTGTTATGGGGTTTTTTTCTGTTTCTCTGCCTGGTTAAAAACTCAGTGTAAGTTGACCAATAGTGTTTACTTATTTTCTTCATAGAAAATGGCTACTTTCCTTAGGCTAAGTGTGATTACATCAGCTGGTAGAGCATCCTCACTTTGAACACTCAAACATATTTCATCTTTGTTTAGAATGATGTTTCAGAACAGCTGAAGACAGCACTTCTGAAACAAATTGTGTCAGAAGTGGGGGGAAAAAAAGGAAAATACAGATTATCACTGAGTTGTGTGTAAGCTCAAAGTCTTAGAACTTCTTTTATCCAGAAGAACTTCTTTCTTCTGGATAAAATTAGAAGATGGGATTAATGCTTTTATACACTGTTGCTAGTTCTGCACCTATACTGTTTCCAATAGAGAAGTACTTCTACCTTGAGGAGAATATCTACTAAAATTTTTTTGGAAGTAATGCAGGTATTTAGTAACCTTTCTTACAGACAATTGCATACATTCATGGAGTCATCAGTCCTGTGAAACGAGGGAGGATCATTTCAGAAGAAATTTTAAGGACTATTTTGATGTGTTTCTGTCTCTCAAAAAAAAAAAAAATTAAGTGGAGATGAAAGAAGTAATAAAAAAATAGTTGGATGGTCATCTATTTTGTTTTGGAATTCTTTTTGACCTACATAGCATAATTTAGTTGGATTGAATTCTATGGGGCAGACTCACTAACGCAAAGAAATGATTCTTGTAGTTATGGCTGGATGTACTTTTCTGGGATTGGATATACTTGATATGGGAATAGACCATAACAGGAGAATAAAAAGCTTATATTGGGCAAACAGCTGGACAGATGTTCTTACTTTTGGTTGTACAAACTGACTGTACAGAAATTATTCTGTCTTTTGAGCATTCTGATTATCTTTCTTTGTGTCTTTTCTAGCTCTAACAAACTGTTCAAATATTGAGAAATTAAGCATGTTATAGATTCCTGTGTTGTGGCACAATGCCCAGAGTGTGTTGTCTTTGACTTGTGGTTCGATAGTGAGCTGCTCGCAAATAATTCCTGGTTATATCCCAAGATCTTGCTCTTGACTGGCAATAAGTAATCCAGAGGGTGAAGGTGTACATGCAGTATTAGGACTTTTTAAAGTATGTCAATTTATCACCATTTTATCTGCCATTTAATGTCTTATGAGTCTGTTTTTCATTTCCTTCTGCCTCTTCCCCTCATTTTCTGAAAATCTCCAAAACAAAACAAAAAAAAAAAAAAAAAAAAACAAGGGGGAAGATTACTTCTTCTGAGTTCAGTTATGTGGGAAGAATAAAGTTCTGTTCTAAAGCTTCTCTGCAGGTTAATTGAAAGTAGTCACTGAAACACTCTTCCATGTTGCAATGCCCTTTCAGTAGATGGATTGAGGGAGCTTGCTGCAGGGGGGAGCTTAGAGAAAAATCCATTACTTCCAGGTTCCCAATTCTAGTGCTGAAAAAACTTGGAATACACAAGAAATGTAAAGTGACTGAAAGGAAATGGTTACAGGCCGTCTGAATTATTGCAAAATAGTTTGATGGAAAGAAAAATCTCACTGGAAAGGGGTTACTAAGTGGCCCTGATTTCTTTCTGCCTGTTGCTGGTAGTGGCAAGCGGTACTGCAGGGACTAGAAAAGATGTTATTAAAATTTTTGTATGCAGCACATACACAAAGAATGTGGCTGTCCCTAAAGAGGATAAGAGCTTGGTAGTTGCAGTTAAAAATAATTTATTCAGGCTTAGTTAATGCTGTAGAACCTGGTGGTCTCCTGTGCTGCTGGCCTGTAGTAAGCTGCAGTATGCAAGGTGCTGTGTAGAAGAAATGCACAGCTTTCTGATTGCTCCCTGAATGTGTGTCATGAATACATTGTATTAATGGTGCTACAATAGATAAAATCTAAGGATATAAACAATTGGATACAGATACTTTTATCTAAGCTGCGCTAGTCTTAACATGTTAGATTTATCCTACCCATTAGGAAGAATGAACTCATAAGTGTTCCAGTTTAAAGTCACCTCTGAAGTATTTCTTAAAACGTTATTAACAAGCTGTGCTGGCTTCTGAAACCAGCTGGTTTTACTTCTCTTTTCTGAATTCAGAGATGTGCCTGGTACTTATGTTGTGTTCGCATGACAATTTTAGGATGACAGCACTAGTGGGAGGGTATCTCAGCATAAACCTCTTGCTGCGTAAATGGCACTCTTACACCTGCATGGAGCGGTGTCCGAGACAGTAAATCCTGTTTGATGCCCAGCTGTTCATCTCTTGTGCTGAGTTTTGTGCAGCTTTGTCCATCTCCGAAGGTTACAGGAAGTGGGACACTTGACTTATGGAGTCTGTTGGGGAAACTTGGCCCAGCTTGCTCCTGGCCAGCCAGACTAACTGCACACAGCCCCAGTTTTGCTGTGCCTCATGGTGCAGTTAGCAAGTAGGCAAGACTGGCCGTGGAGGAGGAAGACACGCCCTGATAGATCTGATGCAAAGCCTATTTAATTCTCTAGAATTATTTTTATGGAATGTGGATTAGGAGCTAAATCCTGGAATAGCATTTAAAGATTTCTTATCTAAGAACACCAAATCTCATGAGAGGCACTAAACACACCACTTCAGTTCATTTTGCTGAACCAAAGCAAACTTACTGACTTAAAGTATCAAAATAATATGCATGCTACCATTTTTGGTAATTCATAAGTATTCTGGGTCGGACTTGTGATGTGGCTACCTGAACTTATCTGAGGGGTGAATCATGCACTGTCTTATTTTTGGGTGTAATAACTTGACAATGTCCTTTAATACTCCTGATGTTAGTGGACAAATTACATTATTTGACTTTTTAACTGCATTTTGTTTCAACCTGTTATACCACCTGCTTTCCTGTAGAAGACTCTTTGCATGCACATCTCTTCCTGGACGCAGGGACAGTGGGCCTGGGTTGGTTACTGTCACTGGGTTCTTGTCAGGTTCATGTCATCCTACCCTGTCACCAACCATTGTCTGGCTGAGGTGGGAAGGGTGGGAGGGCTGAGTGGAAAAGAATGATTTGTTCTGTATTAGTGTGACAGCAGAAGTATCCTGCTCAGCTTCCCAAATGCTAGAGAATATTTATCTAACTCACCAGAACAAGGTGAATTAATGCCAAGGCCAGTGACAAATGGTTTCACCACAATATCCTTTCCATCAGGCTGTCATTCAAGTTGTGTCCACTTCAGCTGAAGTTGGGCTAAGTGGAGGGTTTGAGACAGGTGGCTGAAGTTTTTTTTCCCCTGCAGACAATTGGTTGGAATAATTTTTTTTTAATCTTTATTCTTGAAGAAAGTTTGGGTGGGTTTTTTGTGGTCTGGTGGAAAAAAAAATCATTAACTGATTGGTTGATGTGGGTTTTTTTCTGATTTAAGGAAATAATCCTTCCATAATAAGCTTGAAAGATTGAAAACAGTGCTATAATATATGAACCTAAAATTTCTTTAAATCAGAAATATCTGATCTTGAAATTATAAGTTTGGTTTTGTAAGAGGTTTCCACTGGATATTATTGTCTTGGCTTTTTTAGAGTATTTTAAACTGAATGACACACTCACATTTGTGTAAAGTCAGTTTAAATACTGTAACTGGCTTCTTTGTGATTTAAAACTTAAATAAATGTCTTGTAGGCTTCTTTGGCTCTATAGCCTCTAACTGCGGTGCCATGCTATTTGGGACATGCACTATAAGTTCTGGGTGACCTCAAATACAGGTTGTTAATATTTGTTTAAAGATTATTGTATAGTGAAAAAATGCTCAACTTTACAGGGATGCCTTGTATGTTTTTCATCCTTCTCTTAGCTGATTGTTCCTGACTAAAAATTTTGGCGTGAGAACGCTACCTTATGTGTAGGTGTTCCTCTGATCCTTTTGTGTTGTTTTTCACCTGAAGCAGCATCATCATCTCTATAAAATCAGAGTTGGCTGCTGTATGAATAATTTAAGTGTTACAAACAGAACTATGATTCCAAGTGAACAGAGAAAAAGGAGATAAAACACTTCAAAAATTGCTTTCAAGGAGCATCTCTGTACCAGTAAAGTGAAAATAACAAATAATGCTGTGTATGTAGCACTGATTTTTTTTTAAAAAAAGTTGTTCTCAGATGTAATTTTGAGATTGTCCCCAGGCTTACAGCATGATTTCAAAGGTTAAATGATAGTCTATGCTTGTATGTGCACGCCCAAATGCTGGAGAGGGATTGTGTGTATGTAAAAAGAATGGCCCAAGTGTAAGTCTTGAGGTGTAATCTCTTTGTCCTAGTGCTAGGACATGTATTAAGGGTTCTGGGGAAAAGCAGAATGGTACACTCCAACACAGCTATATATATATTAATATTTATATAGTAGATATAATACTATATATTTGACATATGAAAAAATAGAAGTAATATTATGGCATCAAAGTCTAGCCCCCCTTCCCCCCCCCCCGCCAAAAAAAAAAAAAAAAAAAAAAAATAGAAGATGCCAGAACAAAAGTTTCCTTAACAGCCTTAATTAATGTCTTTTATATGGATTACATTATAATTCATCCCAGTAAGTGGAAACTGTAACCCACTCCCACTGCCCTGCTTCCTTTTTACTTTAGCAGAGAAAATACACAGAGCAGAAGTGCGCTGCTCTTCCCCTCCGCTACCTGCTACAAGTGTGACTTCCGGATGAGGAGAAAATACTGCAGAAATCCAGGTGCGGTCTGTGGTGGTGTTTGGTTGCTACATCCCAGCAGCTTTCTGATGCTAGGTTTTCATGACTCAGGCAGTTTGAGGGTGTTTTCTACAGAAAACTTGTAAAGCCAAACACCTCGCACCAAATTCACCGAGGCGTCAGAACGTCGAGGCCATTGAGGCATAGAGTCACTTCAGAATTTAAGGCACCTCGTTCCCTTTGCCTCTCCCGGCTGGAAGCGCTGAAGTTGTTCCAATGCTGAGTTCTCTGAACGCGGCCCCGGGCAGTGCCACGCGGGGGCGCCCCGGGGCCGCGCCCGCCGGGCCCAGGTGCGCGGGGCCGGGGGGAGGAGGAGGAGGAGGAAGGGCAAAGAGGCAGGAGTATGCCGTGCAGGGTTTTCCGTGACCTCAAACGCCTCCCGCTCAGAGGTACCGTACGTAATATACATCGAGTCTTAATTCAGACACACCCGCAGTATCGTATTGTGCGTTTGGGGAGTTAACATAAATTAAGCAATGGCTGTGTAGCAGGACAGAATTGCATGCATGTTACTATTAGCAGGTTTCCTTTACACTATCTTTTTCTTTTTATTAAGCTCATTCTTTGAGAATGAAATACTGTCTCTAGGCCAAATTCTGCACTTACCGGTTTAAAGAAATGCTAATTCTTTTCAGGTCATGACTCTTGACACTGATGTTAGATAATACCACTTTCTCCTCTGGGTTGAGAACAGCATATGAAAATTTGCACAGAAGATCTGAACAGTGACATATGTGTTTTAAATACTCTATATAAGCGTAGATGATGTTTTGCTTTAGTTTACACTACTATAAATGCAGAATAAATCTTACTGGCAGAATAAACTGGATTTGATCGTGACAATGTTGGACAACCCATCTTCCTGTTGAAGGCGACTTTGGCAGAACCAAGCCTTTAGGTTAGAATTGCATGTTAAAAATGGGAACAGAACCTGGCTTGCTGCGATTTTTCTGTTTGTTTTTAACATCTGTAGCCCAAGCGCTCAGCCTTAAGGAGACTAAGGCTAGGCCCCTGAATCCAATAACTCCCAGAGTTACCTAATAGGAAGAGTAGACACAGGGACCCATATGTAATTTAGGCTATGTGAGGCTTACACAGGCATATTTCAGCACTCTAAAATACTCCAGTCTTCTTTTCCAAGGTGTTCTATTGTTATGGGCTCTTAGACTTAGTGCCTTGACATTTATTAGTCATACAGTCCTCTGAATCTAGATAATTTCTTTGTAATATCTGAGTCTCAGCAGCCACTGCTTCCTAAATTATTTTCCAGTCCTGTGTGACTTTTCTTCCCAGGCTTGTTTCCTCAAGTTATTATATTGTATTGCTCACCTCTAGCAAATGAATGGCATCGATGATTATGTGTACGCTAATGTCTTGGTGTTTTGTTGAACTAGGGTCTGCTTTTCTTGATACAATTTTTGAAAATGATATAGGGCTTCCATAAGTCTTTGAGAAGATGTTTCGTAAGAATTTTGACTAGAAACAGAGCTTTGCTGGTGGATTAGAGTATATATTGGGGTGGGGGCAAGAAAGTTAAACTTACAGCAACTTTGAAATGAATGCTGATAGTTCTAGCATTCTGAGTGCTGTGCTATGCTAACAAGTAGGTTAAACTTGGATGTCCCCAGCGCTCCAGTTTGGAATAGCTCCCAGCTTTGGAATATAACATGCTTGCATTTGTATCTGGAATACAACTGAGATTCTCATGTTCAATAATCAGAAGGAGGGAGTGTGAGTGAGAGAAACAGCTGCATATCTCTGGCACTAGGCTTTGCATACTGACCCTTGTTGTGTAACCTCCATGCTCCAGAAGTCTGAATTCATTTCAGCAGGTTGGCATGCATGTAGCTGGGAAAAGTGTTAGCTAGTGAATTATTCCAATTATATAAATAGAGTAAGGGAAACCATTGTCTGATTATGAGAGTGATCTTAATCAATAAGCACCTCTCTGCCATAACAAATGCAAGTACAAATCAAACTGTTTGTGCTCTCCTTCCCCTTCTCCCAAAGTGGATTTGGCCAATGCCTCTGTCTAGAAGAGTGATGAGAGTGGATGTTTATGATTGCTGGGAGAAATTGTTACTGTGTGGGGAGATAAAAGGTTTTAATAAAAAGAATGTGGATAAGAACTAGCCAATGGCTTGGAAAGAATAAGAAGCTGTTGCAGCACCAAAGGGCAGTGGAAAACATTGCAGGTCAGTTTTGCTTGCTATACCATTTCTGAAGTGTCATAACCTGGGTAATCAATCATAAGGCTTTATTTTGTGGCCATTGGTTGCACAGGGTTCCTGAAGGCTGGATTCCACTGCTTGAATTTTGTAGCAAGATGCTGATGCTTGCAGAAGCCAAGCAAGGAGAATCCTCCGTAAGATAATTTGGTAGGCTATTCTACTTCCTGCAAGCTGAAGTGTTGCAGCAGCAACTGCAGTATTCTTTGTTTTTATTCTATCAGATTTGTTCCAGTGCTTTAAAATAGTATTTCATAAGGACTTTAGCCATAGACACCAGATGAGAGGAAACATTCTGTTACATGTGAGATCAGCAAACTCTTTGGGTTTTGCAAGTGAGAGCAAAATTCAACATATCTGAGTAGGTGACTGATCTTAAACACAGCTTTACAAAGTTTTGACCAGTGTAAAAACTGTAGTGCTTGATCATCTCTGGGCATGACAAGTGCCAAAATACTCTAAGTGCTGTAAGGTTTCCTTTCCCAGGTTTCTTTGGGTTTTTTTTTCCCTGGTGCTGAAGATGCTTGTGCTGTCTTTTCTCAAATTTACAGGCTGGTATGCTCCTAGCTGGCTGTTGACCTTTAAAACAAACAAGGAAAGCTCCATCACAAACAGGCACTGGAAGGAATAGCCAAGCAGGGAATTTGGATTTTCTGCATGTGGCACAGTTTGCCTGATGGACTTTTCTGTCATGATGTTGTGTTTAGACTTGTATTCCACTCTCAGCTCTTGGATAGGAATCCTTTTTTGTCCTGTCAGCCTGGGATCTGAAGATGGGTTAAATATGTATCTATGCATGTACTTGTAGCACTGTGAGGGAAAGAGTGTGTGGTTGGTGGGCATACTGGTTAGGAATTTGGAGCCTCTATAGCATATTTAGGCTCACTGGAAACTGGCCCTTATCAGTAACACATGTGAAAGATGAGAATCTGTCCCTATGTCTATATATATATATACCTGGTAAATCCTGCACTGGGAGTCTTCCTTGGAATGACACAAGGATTCCACAGGATAGTTTTAGAAACAGCCTAATAAGCATCATCAGTGGGAGCAAAAGTCTGGGCCTTGTATCAAGCAGTATCCCATCAGCCTTTTACATCGCCTGGGATTTCATAATAAACTTTGACAAGTTCTTATGTACATTCTGCTGTGGCAGCACAGAGTCCCAGTGTCAGCAAAGGCCTGTCAACTCTGGCAAAGGCCTGAGTAAGTAGAAGACTTGACACAAGGGCTTAGATGTGTGAGGAGCAGGCATTGTGTGGCAGAGCTTCCTCTTGGAGATGTGGCTACTGCATTTGAAGGAGGTGCCCTGTCCTGATCCACCTTTGCTTAAAAAACGAGACAAACAAAAAAGCCCAACAAATAACACTTCCCCGTGGCAATGCTGGTTTTATGTAAACGATATTACCAATGTGGTTATCTCTTTAAAAGGTATTGGCAAAATTATTCTGAATTCTGATCCTGTTTGGTTTGGGGAAATTTATATCAAATTATTTCTGCAGGCTCCAGTTGGGGAGATGAGAGCAAATAAAAATCAGGCCTGGCTTCACTTTGACATTGACTGCAATAGCTAACTCTGATAGGTTCCCAGGATCATTTTATGTTATACCAGTATTGCATTTGTTCAGTGAAATTTGCAGTCATCAACTTTTAAAATTGACCTAAAATGGTATTTTGGGCAGGTCAATCCACAGCTTTCTGTTGTTTCTTCTCTCTAACAAGATAAAGTTGGATGGGAAATGGAAGAACAATTTTGTGACGCTTTTGAAGCGGTTTCTGTTTAGCAGGACTTAGGACATAGATAAAATAGTCTTATTACCCCCTTACTACCATTTTCCTGTTTTTTGGCCAATCGATGCAATAAAATGAGTAGTGCCTTCTTATCCCCTCACCAATTCTAAACTGCTGTTTATGTGGATGTTTTTCTTTCTAGTGCAACCACCCCATCAGATTTTATTTTTCTTACTTTAAATTTTTACAAAGTGGAAAATATTTTAAGCTGCAGATTGTTTTGAAAATAATGGAACAAAGCACAAAGAAAGAAAAAAAAAAAAAGCAGTACTAAAATTCTTTTGTATTTATATGAAAGAGGGGGTGAAACCATTGAAGGTGTTATTAAAATTATTTTTAAACTCCTTGAAATTAAAAGCAATTCACAAATAATATTGAACAAAAAAAAATTAGCAGGTGGGATATTTTCATGCTGAATCTAATCTATCATGTACAGTAATTTCACGACTATAAGGTGCATTCTTTTGACTAAAATTTTGATCGAAACCCAGAAGTGCACCTTAAAATCCAGTGCACCTTATATGGACAAAGTTCAGAAATTTGCCAACCCAGAAGTGCGAGCCATGGTGAAGGCATCCGCGGCAGCCGTGAGTGCCAGGGCCTGTGGCACAGGGAGGTGCCTGGGGCTGCCTTTAAAGGCTATGCTGATCCGTGAAAAATGCTTGCAAACTGAACACCTGCCAGTAAACCCTGCGATCACGTGATTTTGTTACTTTGTTGCGCATGGATCTTTGCTGCAAAAAAAAAAAAGTGCGCCTTATATATGGACAAAGTTTGGAAATTTGCTGACAACCTGGAAGTGTGTCTTATAAGCTGGTGCGCCTTATATGCGTGAAGTTACTGTAGTTAAAAACACTGGTTTTGTTGTTAGCTGTGTAACTCCTGCACATGCTACAAAAGCAGCCTACTTATGATAGTGTTTGTTCCAAAGACCAAAATTCACTCTGTGAACAAGAAAGCTTGAATGCTGAAAGGAAGCAATTGCAGTCATTACGTTTGTGCTGTGTCTGGACAGCTCACTTCTGCCTACTCCTTAAAAAAATTGCCATAGTAGAGTAAGCAGATAGGCACAGCAAAATACTCATTCTATTTGAGGTGGTGTCATCAGTAAGGAAGGAAAGGTGGATCAGTTCAAATTAATAGCAGATTCAAAGTTAGCACTTTATTTGGATCTGTGTGGCAGTTTGTTTTTCTCAGCTGTTAATTTTCTCCGGTAGGCTGCTATTCCTTATGCTCAATACAACTGTTAAACCTGTCTTAGAATCATAATAATGTGGTGTGCTCTGGGCTTAAAAGAGCTAAGATTGATTAGCAAGGTATAACATTCTGTTTTCTCATCATGGGCAAGAGGAAGTTATGTTGTACCACATTTGGGAGCACATTTAACCACCTTTAAACAACACATTCAAAACTGTAGGTAGACAGTATCCCTGTATTCTGTTCAGAGTAGCAATGAGAACTTTTCTAGGAGGATCAGATAATCTGATTGTTCCCTAAACTATACTACCTGCTCTCTCCAAGGTTTAGGTCATCTTCTAAACTCACTTTGATCCTTGCACTAGGAATAAGAGGATGGAGACAGCATTATTTCAGATTAATCAAGGTACCGCCTCTGTATGCCATTGATGGATGTAATGTAAAAACATTTTTTTCCTACCTTTAATGCAACAAAGAGTGAAAAGGACTCCCAAAGGCTTCACCTTTTCTTTATTCTTTAATTTTTAACTTCTCTTTTTTCTTTATTCTTTTATTTTCATTTATTTTTCTTTCCTTTTATTTTTCTTTTTTTTTTTCCCCAGCTAGTTACTCAAGAAATAAGGTAGACAGACCTGTGTTTCTGTTGGAATGTCCTAATAAACTTTGACAAGTTGTTTTTAGGTGCTTTCTATCATACTTCTTGATGAGAACTCAGTTTTTTCCCATCTAAATTTTACCAATGATTCCCCTTAATGAGAGGACAGCCATAGTTACTGAATGTGTGCTCTTCAGAGGATGTGTCTGTTTTATTAGCTTCCTTTTCTACTATTACTGTGGTTTTGCAGTGGGTACCTGAAAGACTTGTACTCTCCTTTTGAAGCAGCTTGTTCGTAACATTATTTTCTATTATTGGGGAAATTTTAAAAACAATCCATGGCAAAGAATCTTCTGGCAGTCATTCTAAATGTATTTTCAGCAGTTTGTTAGGCTGGGGAGAGACTTGAGCCAGATTCTGGAAACTTTACGCAACTTGTGTCTCCCCAAGTTTTTGAAAACTTCAGATTGAGGCCTCCATGCACTCCTTACTAGTAGAGACTCATCTTTAGAGTTAAAATGTAATTATTTTATTGGAATATCCCATTAAAATATGAAGGTCTTGAATCCAGATGTCAACATACAAGTATTCAGCTGTACTTTATCGAAAATGGAATAGGGCATACAATAAAGAAAACTGAATAACAGAATCAGGCCTGAAATCAAGATAGAATAAAGACATCCAAGAATTGTTGCTATAGTTACAGAGGGGAAATTTTGCTTTAAAAAAATCTAAAAATTTGAGGTCACTTTCATGGATACAATTCCTGAAGTTGTGAAGAATGAATTGTTGGCGCCAATTTTTACACTGTGTAGCTCCATAGTTATCTTTTGTTATGCTGACTATGTAAATTTTCTTGGTGATGTGTCTGTAGAAGGCTGGTGTTGAGTCTGTAACACTGACACTCTGATATCTTTTCCTCCTCTTTCAGCTAAGCAACTATTGGTAAAGATCAAAGAAAGGGAGGAGGAGGGCTGACAAGAAACAGTGTATGAGAGATGCCTGCACAGCTTTAATAAATAAAAAGGGGTTAAGGCTTCAAATCTCTTGCAGGATATCTGTGCACGTGGGGCCCTGTTTTGCTGTAACAGGCTGTGTTATAGCACACTGTCTTATTTAGACCTATATGAATCTGATACTTTGAATGTTAATATGTATGAATAAAATAAAATTGTAAATCACTGGAAATATCTGAGAATATTAAACAGTTGTTAATCTACTAGAAGCCACTTCTTTTTCAGCTGTTTTTTATGTTTCCCTCCACAGCAAAATTAGATTTGTGGCTTTTAATGTTGGTGTCTAGTTTGTTTCACTTTCCAATTCACAAGAGTTGAGGAATGTATAATAAGAACCTAACTTTTCTTCCCTTCAGGAAACAGCAACTCTACATTGAAACTTAACAAGATAAAGAGGAAAGTGGAAGTAAATAAATGCAAGGTAAAAATTATTTCGGTTTGAAATATTGTCAGCTAAAATAAGGCTCTTCAGGTTATATAGGGATATTGCTGAGACCTTACAAAAAGTGTCAATGTGCTTGTGTTATGTAAATAGAAAAAATGTTTGAAACAGAGGTGGATCAGGAGAGCAGCGTTATGATCCATGAGATATGACACTTCCCAATACACTGAGAAGATATGACACTGTGTTCCTCTACTTGGGCAGAGACAAGCTGCAGTTCTGTATGAAGGGCTGGAGGTGAGGTGGTGGACTCTTTTCTAAAGCCCTGCTCACTCTGGCCCTGTAGATGCAGTATGCTGAGGCCTTGTGTTAATGCTGTAGATGTTACCACAATAGATTAATGTCAAAACTTACCTTCCTTTTTCAAAATTTTGTGTTGGCTGTCGGAACATTTGGGAAGCTCTTGGTAAGTATATGCCCACCTAGGGTTTTTTATGCCCTATACTTTGAAATTACTTATATTTTCTTGCAGCCTTCTTGCTATCTTACAGGTGAATGTGAATAAAACTAACAGCAACTAAGTACAAATGTAAAAATCCTGACGCTGATTTAGTGTATATGTAACTGACTGTGTTTCAGCTTTGTTGGTCCTTCAGGATGTAAAACAATAGTAACATTGCTGATTAGTGAATTATAGTACACTAAAATCAGAAGAAAAATGAATCTAAAATTTAGGTCATAAATGATCTACCAATGATAGACTGGTGTACATGTGAAAATGGAGCTAATTATTGTGTCTTGTGAAATTTTTATTAATATAGGTTTGTAGTGTTCCCTCTACTTGCAAATAGTGAACATGTAAACAAGTTGTGTAGTTCATTACAAGCAGAGTACATGTCAGTGCTGTGTGCCTTTTCTTTCTGCTAAAATGGTAATCTAACTGTTGTGGAATTCTGCATGAAAAACACTGGGCAAATTATACAGACATGGGAGCAAAGCCTGATGTCTTTGTTACTACGGGTGGGACTTCCCACTGCTCTGATATGGCTCTGTCCTTGGGCGTCCTGGAGATTCCTCTGAGCAAGGCAGTGCTGTTGACTGGTTCTCCTAGCCAGGAACGTGGGGTCTGCCTGGGAAAAGGGCTATCAACAATCCAAGGTCACCTGTGCCTGTTCTCACTGTTTGTTGCTTTTGCTGGTAGCTGATAAAGGCCCAACTTCTGAATAACAGGAGCAGCCAGGGAAGCATGTGTGGCTTCATCCCATTTTTGCAATACGCTCCCTGCCAAACTGCACCAAGAGCTCTTTGCCTGCAGAGCAGGAATGGGCCTATATATCCAACAAAACAGGACCAGAGGGACTCATTAAACTCCTAAAAATGACCTCAAACAGGGTTTCCTAATTATCTGAAAATGTCACCAGTTTGCATTAGGAAATCTCAGGGCTTTCTAGAGCTTGGCTGGATTTTGGTACCTTCTCTCAGTAACACGTCTGTCTCCTGTATCATGATGCAGTCCTAGGCTATTTTTTTCTTACATGTGAAGCAAAGTCATTATTATCCTGGAAGCAAATATTGCCCATCCTACAGTAAGTACTCAAGTGTTTGCCATTAAGCAAATATCACAACAAGAAAAGTTGAAACAGAAATCCTCATAGTAGCAGGATGGGGTGTAGGTTGCTAGTCTGTGGCTGCCAGTTCAGGTGCATGCTATGCCGTTTATTTCTTTGCAGCACGCACACAAACTGTGTGCCTATGACAGGTCGGCAGTTTGTGGTTAGCTTTTCCTGTGAGCAGTGAGAGTACTGAGCAGGAGGGTCTGAAGTCGCATTCAATGTCACCTGGACCACTATGATATTAAATAATGTAATGTAATGTGATAATGGAAACATTATTAAAGATTACTTCCCAGAACTGTTTTGGGATAGGTCTCAGCATCTTGGCAATTCTCCAGCTGACAGAAAGCATATTTCTCTTAAGCAGTGCCTGTAACCAAATGGCTTAGATTGCTTTGATGGAAGAGATGCTTCCCTCCAGGGATATATGCCTGGCACATTACCTAAGTTGACCTAGTAGCTGGAATAGGCAATATTTCGGAGAGGGACCCTAGACAGATCTTAAACTTTTTGCAAACTTTTGATGAATCCTTAGCGAATGGGAAACCACTGCATTATACTTGTATACCTGTCCTCACCGTGAGTGACAATGATACTCTTTCTGTTCCTTTTCTCTTCTGCCCCAGTATTGGAAAGTTTTATTTTGTGAAATAGTTCAGCAAGAGAGATTTTGGTTGTCTTTACTTTTTCAAGTTCAGCCCAGAAAGATTGCTATTTCTACTTCTCACAATATCTCACAAACATCACTGCTTCCATTCTTTTATTAATTAAGTTGTGAATGAAATTGTTTTTTTAGTTTCCCCACTTTTACTGCTTTGACAGTAGCATGTTTCATTTCTTTCAAGTTTCTTCTGGATGTGTAGATGCAAAGCAGAGGGATGCAGAGTTTTGGTGGTGCTTGTTTGTGTTTTTCAGAGGGATAGAGGACGCCTGAAGGGAGACCTTTGAGAGTGGGAGAAAAGTGAGATGACAAAGCTGACATTACTATCAGAGAAGCAGAAAACTTCTTTGTTTGATTCTGCTCCTGTTGGCACCTAATTTACACTAGAGCAATTTTGTGAACTTCAGTGAGTTTACTTCTGAAAGCGAGATCAGGATCTGAGAGTGAGATCAGGACTGACACCTCTTAAATCACTTGGGTCATGCTCCATAATTCATTCGCAAGCTCCTTTAATTAGTTGTAGGTAAACCCAGGCTTCCTGGAGTTCGCTGCCTCCCCAGGAATGGGCTCTGCTCGCTCCCTGCCGCGTTCCGGGGTCCAGCCTCCGGCTCCTGTCTCATCGCAGGGCTGCATGTCCGGTGAAACTCGGTCAGGGCTCTTCCCCCTGCGGCTCAGTGTGCCGGACGGAGACGGGGGCCTGGCTGTCGGCGCGCCAGAAGTTGCCGTGTGCGAGAGAGGAGCGGGGCAGTGCAGGGCCGGCCGGGCGGGCGGTCCGGCCGCCGCGCGTTATGTAAGGGCGCAGGGGCTGCGGGATGACTGACAGGGAGAGGGAAATTCCTGGGGGAGGGGGAGCGGCGCTGCCCTGGAGCCGCTGCCAGAGCCGGCGGCTCACGGAGTCCTGGCGGGGAGCGCGGCTATGCAGAAAGGGAAGCAGCGCGGGAGGAATACTGCCGGGCAGCGTGCGGAGCGAGCGGGCGGCGCGGGCTCGTTCCCCCGGCGGGGCACGCCGCCTGGGAAACGGAGGGGCAGCGGCGGTGGTGCGAGGGGACGAGGAGCTAGCCCGGCTTCCCCTCTCCGGGCGCGGCGCGTTCGAGCTGGGGCCGGAGCGCGGCGGAGAAGTGCCGCCCTGGAGCCCGGGGTGTCCCTCGGCGCTGCGCGGCCCCGG
Source organism: Sialia sialis (assembly GCA_009812075.1). NCBI lineage: Eukaryota > Metazoa > Chordata > Aves > Passeriformes > Turdidae > Sialia > Sialia sialis. Next base: position 20,732,159 of record VRYO01001269.1, on the reverse strand, counting down.
CGGCGGCGCTGCCCCTTTAAGACCTGCTCGCCGCCAGTTCCAGGGAGAGGGAGTGACCTCTGGGCTTTGACAGCTCCCCTAATAACTAGCAGCGCCCTGGCCCCGCCCCCGCCGTGCCATTGGTCGGCAGGCCGGTATGCCGCGCTGCCATTGGCTGGCCGCTTCCCCTGAGCGAACCTTTAGAACTCCGAGACACAATATTCTGTTACATTGTAGCAAAATGGCGACTGTCATTCACAACCCCCTGAAAGCGTAAGTAGGAATCAAAAATGTACATATTCCGCGTGGTTTAAATATGAAAAAAGGCGCCTTTCCGGCGCCGGCTGCCAGCCGGAGCCGGGTGCTGGCAGCCTCCCGGCGGGTCCCTCCTCCCGCCCTCCTTTCTGCCCCAACGACTCGCTCGTTTTTTGTGCAACACATCCCCGCGGCTCGCGCCGAAATTAACGAGGAAAAAATTGTTGGGTTAATTGGCGCCCGGGCGCGGGGCGGGGGGCGGCGGGCCCGGGGCGGCAGCGAGGAGCCCGCCCGGCGCTCCCGGGGCTCAGCGCGGGGTCAGCGGCGGCCGCGTCCCGCGGGGGTGCGCGCACTTGACAGCGTCCTGCCCCCGCTGCCCCGGCGGGCTGGCCCGGCCACCGCGCCCGGCGGGGCACGCACCGGCCCGCGGGGGCGCTCGGGGCGCGGTGCCTCCGCGCTCCCACCGCTGCTCGGAGTTGCCTCCGCAGATCTTTGGGGAGTTGCGATGTCTTGACGAAGCAACCCCTCTCGCTTCTCGGCTTGGCGGTCGGAAAGCGGGGCAGCCGGGGCTCTGCTGGTGCGCCTCGGCGCTCGTGCGGGAGAGGGAGCGAAGAGGAGAGGCAGGGAAGCAGACTTGGGTGAAATGAATGACTCGGGACTGCCGGTCGCTGATTTTGGGCAGGAAGTCCGGAGATCTGTTTTGCATATGACAGGCTTTCGCTTTTCTAAGTGGCAAAGAGAGTTGATCGTGTTTCCATCTTGAGAGCGGGCACAAGCCGCCGAGGGCTGCACGGACGGGGTCTGACCGCAGCTTGAGAGAGGGAGGGGGGCAGGTACTTCTGCTGTGGAGATATTCCGGGGTTCCCGGTCTGGAAATAAGGCTGATTTCTGAGGGGCACCGCGGCAGTCGGTTGTCGTCTTCTGGATCGCGTCCTTTATTTTCCTTGTGGTCTGCAGCGCACGCCGCTAATCCCCGAAGGCATTAGGGAGAGTGGGATTTGGCACCGTATGTGGGGAGTGGAGCTGTCTTAACCTTTTTCAAACGACTTCCCTGCTAACAGGGGCAGCGCTCTTGCTAGTAAAGCAGGGAAGCAGAGTACCTGGCGGTGACGCTTCGCTTGCACTTTCTGGCTGCGCTGAGTGGGTGTTTTTATACCTTTGAGTTTTGTGAGATGAAATTAGGGCTGCGAGGTTTTTTCTTTTTCTATTTTTTTTTCTCCGACTCGAGGCTCTCCGGCTGGAGTTGGAAAAACACTTGAAGGTTTTTCCAGGGATTTCTGCCGCTGTCTTTCTGCGATGCGAAGGGAAAGGAAAGCCTTGAGGTGGGAAGGGGTGCTGACATGTTTATCAGCTCTCCTGCTCCGTCCTGCAATAAACCTTTGCTTTCATTTACTCGCCCTCTCGGATATAAAAATCCGCGGGGAGAGGGGAGCGCAGTTGCAGGGGGGTTATTCAAAGGAGTCCGAGTGTCCTCATGCACGGATGGCGAGGGACCGAACGCGCTCCGAAAACCGCGCGGCAGAGGCTGCGTGCCCCCCACCTCCCGTTCGACGGCAGGTGTGACGCCCGTGCAGGCGACAGCAATTTTTCTCCCGGTGCCCCTCCCGGCCCGCCGGCAGCGCACCCCGGGGCCGCTGCGCACCTGGGCACGGAGCACCGCGGCTGTGTGCGCCGCTCGCGGCCGCTGCCGGTAGCGGGGAAGCCCGGGCTCGGTGGCCCCTGGGGACGGCGGGCGGGAGGCGGGGAGCTCCCGGGAGCGGCCACGGGAGCACGGCTGGCGGCCCCGGCCCCCGCCCCGCCGGCGGACGGGACCTTGCCGCCTCGCCTTGCACTTCGCGGCACCCTGGGGCTCCCGGCAGTCGCGGCGGATCGTGCCGAAGGGCTGCTTGTGCCGAAATGAATCGGGGCCCGATCCCGCTGCTGCTAAAGTCGGGGAGGACAGGATGAGGCCATTTATAATTAGCTCCCTTCTCCTCCCCTCGCCCCTGGGGGGTGTGAGAGGAGGAAACAATAGACATCAAGTGCTGGGTTCGCTTTTCTCTGTGTGCCTTTTAAAGTACTGAGGCTATGTGGAGGAGGCAGAATTGGTACTGGCTGTCTGACACCATCTGTAATTTTGTTGACAACTTGTTTAATAAAACATTTTATAATTTTTACTTATTCTTTAAAGTTGCTGATCGGGAAACAATACACATGTTAATAAATTATGCATAGGATAAATTAGGACAAAAGCAGTAGGACACATAATAGGGGAGGGATGCAGTTCACCGTGTTTTATCCTCATGTGTCCTTCCTGACAATGAACGAGAGCCGAATGGTATTTGCATTTCCTCTGTCTGCGTTTTGATTGTATCTCGGTACCCACAAACGCCCCCTACAGAAACTGGCCACACAAAGGTTTTGCTCCGAAATGGGGGACAATGTAGGGACTGAGAAATCCGGACTCAGGTATCAAGCAGCTCCTTGGATGTGCTTGCGCATTTAAGAGTGTCCAATATTCCGTTTGTCCCTGGCACTTGGTCACACACGTGGCCTTGTTCATGCTAGTCTAGTCCCTCTGAATAATGTATTCCAGTACCTGAGCATCTGTGGGAATGCATTTTGTAGAATAGCTCAGTGTGTGGAGTCCCTTATTAATGATTGGTTTCTCCCCACTCAACTTGCCTCTTTCTCTGTCCAGCACTCTCTTATCACTTTCTGGTTCTCTTCTGGAGCTTTCATCCCTTTGCTCTTCTCCCCTTCACTTCCTCTGGTGAACCAGCCAACCTGACATGACTGCCTGTTCTTTCTGCCGTTTGTTAGCTTACTGTTTACCAACATGGTGCTGCAGACAAAAATATCTGAGATCTAAGTTTAACAGATCTGCAAGGTAAAGGTGGCAGATGTTTGGACAAGCACATGCTTCTTCATCTGTGGAAATGGCAGTATTCTGACAGCTTTGATGGGACAGAAGTGGATTTGAAGTGCTGAATTTGTTGTTGTTTTTTTTTCCCCCCACTAGTTTGTGTATGTATCTTCACATATTTTTTGTTTCCATCTTCTTCTCCTTTGGATATTTTAATATGAGGACATTTGAGTGGTGCAGGAGAAGAAACAAATGCATTTAAAAAGTATTCTGAATTACTTCAAATGTCAGTCAGAAATCTCAGTGGACTTTGTAAACATTAATTAATTAAACCTCTCAACGCTCCTGTGAAGAAAGGATTATTGCCTTTGTTTTATAGATGGCTAAACTAGGACAAAGTGGTTCAGAATCTTTCTAAAATATGAGGTCTAGAATGCAGGCATTGAACTTCCAGTTTTAGCATTTAGTCCCATTTCCTCCATCTCTGCCTTATTAGTGATGTGCATATGGTACCATAATGCACTTAATGTAATTAAGACCTTGTAATTTACACAGTCTTGTCTAGAAGCAGAGCTGGTTGCCTCCCACCCCTTCTCTGTCTTTACTCGCACAAATGACTTTTATTTCAGGTTGTCAGTTAAACACACTAAGTGGAACATAGGTTAGGTTGTTGCTGTTTCAGCATGTGAGATCCCCCATGCCCTATAGTGCTCTGCCTGGACACTCACCAGAGGACTGTTGCCTCCCAGTAGTTTAGCAGAGCCAGTGCTCTCCCTTTTACTCAGGACAGCCTTGGGGACAAAAGAAGCGAACTCAGGCTCAGCTGCTAGGCTAGCTCACTTCCATGCTGACTGCATTGTTGGATAACTTTGACGTGCTTGGGGACACTTATTCTCTGCCAGGTGTTTGGGGAGCAGATCATCACAGATCTGTGTGCACAGTGCTAGAGCTGATCTACAGGCCTGTTCAGTCTCTGCATTCCTACTGCAAACACACAGCAGCAGTTGGGTTTTCAATTGCTGTGTGTTCTCAGATAAAATTGCCTTGACAGTTAACTCTGACCTTTGGGATGCCAAATGACCTTCTTTGTGATGATGAATTGTCATGAGACACCTGTGAAGAAGTGGTCTGTGTTCTCATTCCTGTTTCACATTGGCAAGAGACCAGTGGGGGTCTTGGAGTCTTGTATGGCAAAAGTATTTCATTAGTGATTACTCTGTCTTGAACTCAGGCTGGGGAGTCTTAACTGGAAGGTCTTGTATCCCATTACACATCCCTGAAACAGCCCTATGTCCTGATTAAGTGCTGATGAAGACTGATTTTTTTTAGTGGACGTTGTTGCATAAGCATCTGTTTGCTGATATTTAATATTAAAGTGAAAGTATAATGTGCAGTGCTGCTTTCAGCAGGTGGAAGCAATAAAATAGACAGATAGTTAGGTTGCCAGTTCAGTGTTTACAAGTGATGTGGAGGTGATTTTAATGTGCCCTTGCAATTTTCTTCTGCTTGACAGAACAGGGTTTGTTGGGCACATTAAACCATGCACCAAGATCTCTACAGCAATTCCAGTGTGGCTCTGATGTTACTTAAAAACATAAATGAACCCTAATGTGATACACTTCAAATCAAAACTGTTGTCCACATGAAAAAACATATTTTCTAATATCTCAGCAGCAGCTTTCAGAGGAAGTGGGATGAATGTTACTGTGTTTACACAGGGAAATATAAGCATAAAACCAAAGTATTTGGAAGGCAGAATAGGCAAGTTAAGAAGACCGGAGGATGCACTGGTTTTGAATATTAGAGGCTCTGGTAAATGGCATGTTGCTTGTTACAGTGTTATGTCTGATTCCACCAGTCACTTATGCATGATTAGTTGTTGCAGTGCTTTTGTAATTTTGTTTTGTTGGTCTTTCAGTCTGTCACAGTCTCTCTAGTTGTGTGGACGGATGGAGGTTGTATCTCAAAATTGCCACTGAAGAAAAAGTTTTAAAAACATATTTCTGTTGTGTGAAAGCAATGTTGAACTATCTGAGTTGTGCTACAGAGGCCCAAAGGTATGATTTTTTGGAGGGTGCTATAATTTCAAGGTAAGCACATGTCCAGTGGGCTGGATGTATGATACCCATTAGATAGGATTCACAGTGTCCTAATGGGAATACTTTACACAGAAGTCAGGTACACAAAAAAAAGTGGGGATCTGTGTCAGCCTGAGTCATGGGGAAGGTCGTGTGGCTCATCCTTTGTGGAGCCTAATGAAAATTGATTTCCTCCTCTGGTTTCCTAAAACTGGAAGCGTGGTATTTGAAGGTTGCTCTCAAGAGCAGAGTTTGTCCATCTTGTATGTCTGTCTTCTGTAGCTTATGACAGTTGGCTGTACCTCCTCTGTCCGGAAATGAGGCATTCCGAAGCCCCCACTGGCTGTGAATAAACCTTCTTTTAGCATCGTAATTTCTGAATCTGGAATTTTCTCACTCAGGTTTGTCTTTCATGTCAGAGCTGAATTTCTTTGCTCAGTAGATCAATTTTACAATCTTGGTATTTATTCTGGGCTCATCACTGTGTTGTCTGTATGTGATGTTGCCTTGAGCAAGAACCATTCCTGTATTGTTTATCCCTGAGGACTTGTAGGAGTGGAATGAATCTGTTCCGGGAGTTGATGTTTTTTTCCCTTGGAGAGACCAACCTCTGATCTGAGGTTTCCCTGTCTGGGGTGACATACTTCCATGTGCAGACAAGCAGCACCAAGATAATGTTGCTTGAGGCCTGTTCTGAGGGCTTCATTAGGACTGTGCTGCTCTTCTGGCTTTGCCTGGCAATTTTGCCCAGGATGCAGACACTGAGGAGTGTTAATCACTTCCTTAGTGCAGATCCCAGTTTTTGCACTGGTTTATGTCTAAAAAAGAAAGTTATCTCATGAACATAGTCTGAAAGGATTCATACTTTAAGAATACTTTTCTTTTTTAAAAGCAAAAATTTTCAGGTGTGCTTCTTTTTAAAAATTTTCTTTTCACAGTTTGTGGAACAAACCCAAATATGCTGGATGAGTGCATGAGAAGCAGAAAGTGGTTTTCTTCTTATTTCAAAAGAAAGAAGAGAACTGCACAATTTTTACTGTCCAAACTGAGTGACATGTAACACAAATATCACAAGTGAATGCTTGAATACTGAAAATTTTAAATCCTTTTTTATCTTTAATAGCCAAAATTATTCGAAGCATGATACTTTAAATCAGTTGTTATATATGGTTTATTTCCTAGCAGAGCATATTTTAACAACAGATTCCTAGCAGTTGTCTCAGAAAAGAATAATGCAGTGTCTCAATGGCTGCTGGCAAATACCCTTCTCACACCACCACCCTCTCCAGGATGGGAATAGCAGGAGTGTGTCAGCACGTGTCTCAGTTTTCAGGGTACCTGCCTGAGCTGCGTGCGGTCAGAGAGTTTCGATTCCAGCTGCATGGAAGGTTTTGCTGGCACTCCAGCCTTGTCTGAGGGGAGGCTTCACAGGGAGCCAGTGGAGCAGCAAGAGCAGGGGAGGGATGGGTACTGATGAGCGTGCACTAGGTGGCTGTGATCAGCAGCGTGTGCTTGCCAAATCCTGATGCATTAATTTCATGTTCTGCTGAGCTGTAGCTGGGAGAGAGTCTCATGCTCAGGTGTTGATGGGGACACTGACTACATCAGTGTTCTTCTGGTGAGAAGGGCTGGAAGTGATATTTAATGTCCCAGTCTGTTGTGACAGAACTGGTCCAACTTGAGGATCGTCTCTCCATTCATACAAAATCGTAAGTTCCATTTGTCTGAAAACTTTCTACTTGCTTTCTGATAATTTTCATAAATGAATATAAAATTCCAACTGTAACATATGTGAAATTTTAGTATGCAAAAGAAAGGAACTCTATGTAACTTATAGTTTCTCCCCCTTGTTTTTGCTCAGATTCCTGCTTGTGGTATAAGATACAAAGCCTTTGTTAATACATTGTGCTAAATTTTCTACTAACACATGGTTTATAACTTCCTGCCTTCTAGTTCTCAAAAATCTAGGTAGGTTGGACAGAACTAGGTGAGTTGCAAAAAAAATGAGGTGCAGAGCAGTGAAATAAGGCCATGCCCTGAGTTGGTTAATTCCAGCCTGCCCTACCGCATCATCTGGCAGGGCTGATTTGATCTGATCAGATGCGGGCATGCTACTTCTGCCAAAATGCAAAGTACAGTGCTTATGCTGCTTTTATGCTTCGAGTTGGCTTCATGAGAGCCACAGGAAGATAGATCATGGCTGTTGGAACAAAATTCCCTCTTGAAAATGTTTTGGGTGCTTTTCATGTTTTGGAAGAGTAAGTGAACACCAGTTCAGTGCTTTGTGTCACAGGGCTGTGAAGTTTTTTGTCTGCTTCTAGGAACTTTGGAGTTTCTAGTATTCCTGTGGATCTACAACCTAACATGACTAATCAAGGAACTGGGAGAAAAGTCAAAATGGCTGGAGTTATAGCCCAGATAATTCACTATCCAGTGAACACTGTGAAAAAGAAACTTGTTGTGGAGACACAAAGTTAATATTTCTTTGACGGAAAATTAGTGTCTATATTTTCATTCCACTTCCATTTCAAGAAGAGTTTTGAAGAAAGTAATCCATGGATTTGTGACTGTTCAAATGTTTTGGTCTCAATGCTGTTTCCTGAAAATAATAGGGATAAATAAATTTTGTGTTTATGATTACTTTAAAACCGGTGCAGTTTGAGTAAGGAATACTGGAAACAGTGGTTCATAAAGCTATTTTACTGCTAAACTCCTTTGGTGGGTATCATGTGTGAGGCTGCTCTCCTGAGTGTTGAGAAAAATCACTACCCAGCGTCCCATTTCAGAAGTTATATCATGAACCCGCTTCAACCTACAAGCCTACCCTGATTGCTTTTGCTTTTTATTTCTGAACTACTAAAAGCTGCTTTGAAGACTGTAGGTTTTTGTGTTTTCTATGGATTGTTTATCCTCAAAGTTGTTTTTTTTTAACATTCATTAACATATACCTATTGTTGTGAAATATGGATTAAATCAGGATCACAATTCAGAAATTAGTGCCTTTTATAGCTGGGGTAGTACGAATTAAGAGGCATGTGAGATGTGATAGGTGAGGGTTGGTGATGGGAACTTCTAGTGCTTCATTATAGCTGACTGATCCTTTAATTTTTAGGATGTGCTTTTCCAAAAATTATGTTTCTGTTAATGCTGGTGATGTTACCCTTCAGTGATCTAATGGCATGTGGATGAAAGTGATGTTAATACCTCCATAGGCAGGATGGGGCCCCAAAGGCTTCTTGCTTCTCTCTCCTCCTGTGCTGATACAAATGAATGGGAACTCAGTCAGATTACTGGTGTTATGTTGGTGGCAAACAGACATTTCTGAGGTCGAAATCTAACAAATTAATGTTAGTGAGGGAAATATGTTGAAAACTCTTCTCCATTTTCTGTCACCACTCCTGATTTGTTTTTGTCAGTAGTCTCAGCTAAATGTTTTATCTTCTCCTTGCTTTCCCCTGCCTCCCAACCTCTTTCCCCCATTGACCTCTATGAGTGCAGTCCTGGCTGCTGATTTATCAGGGCAGGCTTGCTCAGCACTGTGTGGAGATTGCTTTTAATTAACTCTCTTCGTTTTGCCAACCTTCAGGGAGCAGCAACCCTTTAATGATTATAATACTTTATCTGGATTTATATCCACACCTTATGTGTTGTTTGTTGCTCTGCTTCCTCACACGCTCTTCCTGAGTCATTTCCCAAAATGAAAGGTTTGTTTCACATCCCTCACACAGGGTGAGGAAGAGAGGCTTTAATGGCTTCTGGACTGGAAGGATGGACTCTCTATGATCTACCTGTGTGTTTTGGAGGTGGGTGGGGATTATGAGGTGATGCATTTTGGGGCTGTCTTGGAGCAAGACTCATTTCAATGTCTTTCCTCTATGCACGGGGAGAGGCAGCTTTGTTTTGTGGTTGCAGCATGGCAGTTGAGTGCCTACTAAATTAAATCTGCCCCCTGACTTCTTGTATGACATTGATAAGTCATGAACTCATTGTCACAGTCAGGTTAAACTCTAGTGACTTCTCAGCCTCACTAGCTTGAATGTTGCTAAAAATGTACTTAATTTCTCATGTGTAAATACAGGTCTAAAGGAGAGTCTCACTTTACCTGCAAAAGTCTAGCTTGGCCTTCTGTGAGTAGCTCTACCAAGTGAAATTTCTTCAAACTGAGCAGAAAGCAGCTATATAAAATTTCTCCCATGAAGAATTTCCTCTTTACATATCCTATAATGAGGATTTCAGGAGGAGACTCCAGCATGAAAGGATTAGAAAAAAGTATGTTATTTGTAATGTAAAGTATGTGTCACTTTTGTGTCAGAAAAATGCTTTATAATTCTGCTTTAATTAAGCATCATAGTCCCTTTTGTGGTGTAATTTCCTCCATTCTTCCATGGGATGAATGGCATGTACTGTCTGACTTGGTGATGGTCACACTAGTCATACCGTCAACTCATTGACTCAACACTACTTTGCTTTTGGTGTTGAGTATAAGAGTGATGTGTTGAACGTGAGTGGGAATCCTTCCTTGTTAGTACTTTCATGACCAAACTGAGGAGTGCAGAAATGAGTTAAGACTGTCTGCCTGCTTCTGATGGAAGAAGTTCACCAAAAAATATTGCTATACCATCCTCAATGACAGTGATTTATGCCCAGAGCTGATAAAGGCATTTTTGGGATGCAAAGACTACCATGGAAATGAACCAAGTGGCAACTACTTTAGCATTTCAAAACATAAATGATGTGCACCAGTCTGTTCAGTACAATTTCAAAGTCATCAGTGTGAGAACAGTTTTACATGGCTACTTGTAAATATGTGTATTTAAAGCCCCTTAGATAAAATGGCAGAGGAAATTAAGAAGTTCCCAGATCTAGTCCTCCCTTGCTGAGGAAAAAGAGACACCAGCTGAAAGGAGTACAGTCGTGGGTGCTACTTACCAAAATGTTGGCAGCACATCACCGTGTAAGATCATCTGTGTCATCTGGTCTGTGGCTTGTGTTTACATCTTTTATATCTTGTCCTGCAGTCAGCTTTATTTAAAAAAAATAATTGTTTGAATTTGTATTTTTCATATGTTGTTGCTGTGATTCCACAGTAACTACTCCTGCCATTCTCATCTGACCAGATTGCAAACATATCTGGTTCAGGTACTCATTCTGCTAAGTAGATCTGAAAGTAAATTTCCTTCTCCCCTGTTACTAACTTTCTAGTTTTGTTTCCACAACTAACTTATCCACAAAGTTCTAGGGTTAGAAGAGGCTGTCTCCTGATATATCTTCTGAATTCCTCACTGCAAAACATACTCAACCATGCAAAGTTGAAACCTGGCTGGCCCTCAAAGGACAGTGTATTTCCCAGGCTGCTGTTTCCAGCAACCTTCTCCTCCATGTACCCCTCAGAACAGAAGAAGAGGAGCAGATGAGGGGTAAGCACTCTGCCTTTGGGAAAGTCTCTGACCTGAAAATGGATTGCAATTCCAGACGAATGGTTCCTTCCCTTGGTAACAGAATTGCATGCCTGGGCTCTGAGCTCTTTGCATTAATTTCATCTCTGCTAAACTTTCCCAGTCAATTAACCATGTCCATCTCCTGCTCTAGCAGCCACATGTGCCTTTTCTGCCACAGCAGGGTTTTGAAGCAGTAACTCCCTGCAGCCTTTGCTGCAGCAGTTTTCCTCGAGCAGCTTCCCTCAAGCGTGGTTATCAATCAGGACCTGTCAGGTTTTTTCCCTCCAATGCATCTATTTTCAGAGCTGTAGGAGTTTGACCTATCACTTTTGTCTTTGTAAGTACTACTTTTTACAATAGCGCCCAAAGCTGCATGAAAATTTCAGCCTTAGTGTGAGGAGATTCTGCTAAACCTGGATGTTTCTTTTGCTTTCTGTCATTTTACCTCCCTTGGGTTTTAATTTTGCTTGTCCAAAAGGCCTTGTTAAGCTGGCCAGTAGTTCTTGTGTGATTGTTCCAGGCAGCACCTGCAGTGCAGAGTTCTCCTCTGAGTACTTGGCTAACAGGATTTCATGAAAGAGTAGTGAGTTCTTAGAGGCTGGGGTGTTGGGAGATGCTCAGCCCTGTGGTTTGATGTGGGCTACCTTTGAAGGGAGTTCCGCTCCCACCTCTGGAAGAATGTTTTGGATGCTGGCACTAGTGGTCCCTTGGCAAAGCACCTAAGGGGCTATGTGTGGCTTGAACATGATTTCTTTGCATGTTGTGCTACGATTAAAGGTCAGGTTGGGCTAGAGTGCCTATTAAAGCAAGAGTTCTATGCTTTTGTCCTCAGCATGAGTGAGCCTGGTTCTGTTTCTATAGGTACCTATATCATAAAGGCTGCCATCCTAGCTGCCACTAATTGGGTCCTGTGTGAGCACTTCCAGACAAGAAGACAAAGACCATACTGACCACAGTGGCTCAGTTAATGGAAATGTAGGTGTAAAAGAGGGTTCCTGGATCTTATGGCCAGTCCTCTGGTACTATGTCAGATAATCTCTTTCATAAACTGAAAAGTCCTTGTCTTAAATCCCCCACTTGGACTGTTTGTTCCCATTACTCCTCTTGGGAGAGTTCCAGAACCCACTGCTCTGGTGGCTGGAAATAGAATTTTAATCCCTAGCCTAGCCCTACTTGTGACCAGTTTATTCCCATTTGTTCTGGTGCCAACATGGAACTGTTAGTTTAAATACTGTTGCTGCCTCCATGTCTTCCTCTCCACTATGACTTGTACATTTGGACAACACTATAATAAGTCAGTCTTTGTTTTGGTATACGAAACTGTCCCATCTCTTCCTTTCCTTTGGTCACTGAAGTTATTGTGTTTGTCATCTCTACTCCAGCTTGGATTACTCACATTCAGCTTTCTTGAGTGTGAGTAGATAGAGTTGTACTTTGTTCAGGTGATGTTTTGCCCTCTACTATAACCTTCTTTCTTACCTCTTCTGGGAAAACCTTTGCATTTGCTTTTGCATTTGTTTGTGATTGTATAGTGCTGCTGGTCCATAGTTATCCTGTGGTAGACTAATACTGTTACGTTTCTTTTGTCCTTCCAGCTGTCGTTGAGATTATGATCTGCAAGTTATTAAGTGAAACTTATACTGAATTCACTCCATCTAATTCTTCTTGTCTGATGCTTTTAATTTCCTTGGTGTCCCTTCAGCTTATGTAAGTGGCTAGCTTTCCTCAACACACACAATTTTTGTGCCAAGGTCATTAATGGAAATAGTGATTTCAGCTCCCAGACCAACCCTTTCCAGAACTCCAGAAGTAACTTCCCATCAGCCAATTACTGTATCTGTGTTCAACCCTCTTTTGATAGTTTTTCAGTCTTCTCACCATTCTTTTAATAATCCTGATCTTCTTAATTTTCAGTAATTTCTCATGTACTACTGTAGGAAACATTTTTTAGAAGTCCAAATAGCTAAGAAGTATCTTATGGAAGCAAGATGTCAAGTTACTCTGTCACAAGGTATCAATCTTGCATCTTTGTCATTTCCTCGTTCAAGACTGTTCTTGATTGTTTTGCACTTTTAAAATTTGGTGTTAGTAAACTCCAGCTCAGTTAGCCTTACTGAAATAATACCCAAGGCTTGTGTTTTGTAACAGTTAACAATGAGTATCTTATTTTGCTTGTTATACTCTGGTAATAAACTAGCACCCATGATTTGCAGGATCTGTTTAAAGAACTTGTTAGTAGATGTATGATTTCTTGGCGTAGTTCTTGGAGATGACTTAGAATTTATGCCATGACTGCACAAATGTCATTGTGACTTCCACCTCAGTCATTCCAGTGAAGCACAGCATTCCTTTAGTTCTATGCTTGTACCTATATTGTATTTCATCTATGTACCATTCTAACTGCAAACCAGCTGAACTTTCTTTGATTGCTTTTATTTTGATGCCTGAAGAATATTGTTGGTTTTTAATAGCTTTTGCAAGTTGTTGCTCTTGACTTTGGCAATTCTCCCTATACTTCCTGACCTTTAAGATCCATTTTTTATAATTCTGTTACTACTGTTTTCTGCTCCTGAAGGGTGTCTGTTTAATTCTGATGTCCAAGGCAATTATTCAGCCAATAACTTCTCCAGTCTTTCCATATGAGTTTCAAAATTCTTGCATTTTTTCTCTAAAAGAAATTTCCAAAGTTTTGCTGTATTCTGTTCCTCCCATGCTTAAGGAACAGGCTTGAAGTACTATGTGATGGTGATGAGTACTGTACAATTTTGTACCTCTTCTTGGACTGCAGAAGACTTAGGCTGTGTTGATATAGGGAAAGCAGGGATGATTCTGTTTAATACTGAGTTGTTTTACTTAATTAGATGTGGAGGATACCTAAATACGGCTTTTAAGATCTCATCAGTGTGAAACCATGTTGCATCTTTCACTAGAGTTGCAACCATGAAGTAAAAATCCAAATGAGCAACATAAAGTTGATTTTTAAAATTACTTAGTTCAATTTTTCTCTGGTGTTATTTGTCTTATTCAGAGAAAACTGTGTGTAGTACCCATGCACACAAATATACATATATGAGGTATAATATAGGAAAGAAAGAATGTATTTATACTCGGTGTTTAGGAAAACATGGAAAACATTGTCCTTGCATTTTAAACATTTCCATATGCTCCTTACTCATTTATAGCAGTACATGATTCAAGTCTTTTTTTCTGGTCAGTTTCACAAACTCATAGAAATAGGAAAAATGATACATATATTTTTTTTCTTTACTATAGGACTCTGGAAATTTTTATAATATAGCAGTCTTTGGATCAATGCATATCCCAGCAAGACCTTGCATAAGTGACCTAAAATCGTGTGATCAAACCTCTTCTCCCCTCCCCATCCCTAGAGAGATATTTGTAATTAGATAAAATGAGGACAGAATATGCATAAGTATCTGTTATGCTGGGATTTCTGCCCAGAAAGGAAACTAATGGCCTGAGCTGGCCATAATCATTTGCACCCTGTGTACTATTGACAAGGCTATGGCTTGAGATGTTGGGAGTTCAGGGGCAGATTTTTGCTGCTGTCTTATGGTAACCTTTTTAAATTGACTGCTTTCCAAAACAAGTGGAATTAAACAGCCTGTATTTTACTCCTCATTCATTGTCAGGGACATTTTACTTGTAAGAGAGGGCCTGATTCTTCAGTCTTTTGCCTAATGCAGTGGAAGTGAATTTAAATTATTATTCTGTGGTTTGGAAGTGTTACACATGCAGTTTGCCCAGATGTAAATGACCACATGAAGTGCAAGACAATGGACAACTAGAAGTAGAGTTGGCAATTTTTTTCTATTTTGTCTATCAATTTGCTGCTAGTCACTGGTTCTTCAGAGTGAAGTTCTGTGAACAAATTTGTCTTTCTCTAGTTAAATCAAGTAACCCTTCAAAGCCTCTGTGACAATTTATCTTAATACTGTGATACTACACAATATAAGAGGACAGGAGATGGATGGCATGTGAAGAATCTGGAGGCTGCTTTATGTACTGTTGTTGTTTTCTTCTTTCTCCCAATACATATGGTAGGTGTCAGCTTGCCCTCACAAAATTCTAGTTTTGCAGTCCTCTTCTAGATTTGTGGGGTTTGTCTCATGACTTGGCAATAATGAAACAAAAACCTTGGGCACTTACAGTTTGGTCAGCCATCCTCAGATATCCCAGTTGTTGGTAAATTCACTGATGAAAAGCTTTTCTTGGAGCAGGCAGGTAGCGTGCATACTAGTTTTCCTCTCTTGCTTTGCTTCCGTGTCCTTGGGGTAAATATCAGTGAAAGTAAGAAGTGTTTTGATAAAAAGAGGGGCAAGGTCACATGAAAATGGTACCCTCTTCCACATTCCCAAGGAAGGTATCTACCCAGCATTTCTATTGTTCTGCCCTGCGTAGCTAAATCAGGAAAAGAGTCAAGGCCATACTGAATTTTGATTCTATTTTGACATTATGTCCAGTTTGGCATCTTTTTGAGCTAAGGAAGTTTGTCTTGCTCTTCTTTTCCACTCTCAGTAATTTGCAGAGTGGGAGATTTGGGGTGAATCTCTGTTTTCTGTGCTTACAAGGCAGCAGGAGCTTCTATGGCTGAGCTGGAATGTGTTGTTTCAACACACTGAATGTGAAAAAAACCCTTCAGCTTCATACAGTCTATGGTTTTTGTTTGTACTCAGTCAGTGGGATTTCACTGATGTCCAAAAGTTATGCCAGTGTGAGACACAAACCAAGTCTATGTTGTTTCAAGACAACGGTACCACCAGAGAAAATTCCTTTTATTCCACCCGCCCTCCTCCCCTCCTTAATTTTTACACTCTGTCCTTCTCATATATTCAGTATATGCTTATAATTTGGCAGCAAATGTTGACAGCAGTAGCCACCTAGGAGATCCTTAGCAGAAGCCTATAGCTTAACAGACAGGACAGACAACAGATAGCTTCTTAGTAACAGGGGTGGGTCAGAACAAAATCCTGGATCTCAGCACTTCTTGTGAGCTTTGAAGACTGAAGCTGGATCTGAAGTTAAATGTCTGTAATGGACAGGATCCAAACACCCACATGCTTTGGCAGAGCTCAGATCCAAATTCTGTCTACCTAGAGAATCAAGGCTCTGTTTTCATGTGGATCCTTCTACCAGTGAAAAGTAAGAGAAAGGATAAGACAGAAAATGTGACACATTGGCAAAATTGTTTTTCAATAATATGTTTTTCAAAGTTTTTTTCCATGAGGCGTCAGCAGCTCTTAAAAAAATCACAGGGAGAGCATACAGTTGTCAATGAGCCAGAATGGTTAAATGTTTTTAAATATTTGAGTTGGGTTATTCCTTCACCTTTCTTTCTCACAAACATGTCTAGTAAAACTCCAGTAATGAAAACACTTGTTGGGGGGGGGGATAAAATCCTTTTCAGCAAATAATGATGGTGACACTTCAATTGCATCATAACAACACTGTTATCAATGGTTTAGGTTTGGCATTGAACTTATACACAACATTTGTTCTTTTATCCAGTATTGGTATTACATAGTAAAAATAGCACAATTGCAAAACTCATTTGTTACTCTTTTGCCAACTTTTTTCAGCTGACTGTTGCTGTTTGAACTTTTAAAGCAATGTTTCATCCATATGTTAATATCAACTGTACAATTAATTCTCCCTGCTTTCAAATGATTCTCTTGTGCCTTAGTAGTTACTTTCCAGTTTGAGCTACCTGCAAAACCGCTTCTGTCAGATGAGCTGTGCTCATCCTGAGTGTTTCCCTACATTGAGATGATAAAGAGCAGCAACTGCCTTTAAATTTCCCGGTACATTCCTGCACAGAAGTTGTTGCTGGCACTTTGTTTCACCTAAGCCATTTCAGGACGGGACTATTCAGAAATTTTCATCTTTCTAGTGTGAGATTTGGACTATCCTGTGATCTTTTTGGATGTCATATATCCTCGGATTATTTTCTGTCTGTGAAGGACTAAAAAGAAAAAAACAAGAGGACAAAAATAAGATCAAGAGCATCATTAAATAAACACTACAAGTAATAGAACCTAGTAGCAGGGGACAGCTGGCACTGGTAGTGTCCACTGGATCCCACTTAAACTAGTTTTTGATTAAGAAAGTAAAAAAATCAACCCAGTAAATAGGGAAGGGGAAGACCTCCCCATGTGAAATGGTGCTTCTTTGGGTAGTTTCTAGCTAGGAACAGGCTGACATGCATCTAAACCTGCTGTTGCATCTTCATGGGAGGTTAGAATTTAGACAGAGAAGGCACAAGTAAATTTTAATTTAAAATATTTCAAATTCTTCTTTGTTTCTACTGTTACACTTAAACTGCACTTTATTTTAGGAAGGATTTTTTGTTTTCTTTACTTCTTAACAGTTTCTTGTGTGAAACTTAAAATAGGAAAGAATCATTATGCAAGAATTTGTGTGCAGACTAGAACTTGATCCCAGAGAGGGGCATCAATGGGGTTTCACACTAGGAAGGGCATCAGGGGGGGATAAATTAAGAGAGATCAGAGAGCAGCTAAAGGTGCTGTTGGTCCCTAGGAAATACCTCTCACTTAAGGGTTAAATGGAGTGGTTTTGTTTCCTGACAGGCCTGCTCAGAGTTTTGCTCAGAGTTTCACTCAGTGTTTCCTTTTACATATGTATAAACATAAAATGTGATAGTCAACTTAAATGTACTGAATGATATTGGACCCAATCCTTATTTGTTCCAAGATATCACTAAGTAGTCCTGAAATTGGTAAACCTTTACTTAGTTGGAAATTGTTTGAATGGTAATGAAAATTATAATATAATAGAACTGTGTCTACACAGTAGGGGACAGTGGTTGTGTGAAGCATTTTTTTTTCTGATTTAAGTTGGTCACACACCTCTATAATCACTCATCAGCATGCTTACATAGGGCATCACCTACTCCAGTGGCACTGGTGCTCCTCTGAGGGAATTTGGGGCTTCCTGGCAGTGCAGGCAAAGCTCCATTTTGTCCCTCCAAGGATAAGGGGTCAAGGCCAGTGCTAGTCTGGAAATGGAGAAGAAAGAAGCAGAAAGAGCAGAAATGGAGAACAAGGGGAGGATGATTCCTGCTTTTCTTTTTCCAGCCAGGAGGGTAGGGAAAATGGGAATGGCACATGTGGCTGGGAGATTTCCTCCAGTGGCGGCCACTCCCTCTTAGCAGCCACCAGCACACTCAGCTTGGTTTGCAAACGGCTTTGATAATGTTCTTCTCTTGAAGCTTTTAAAGAACCTGAGCTGCCTTGAGACGTCCTCCCGAGGCACCCTTTCGAAGGTTAAAACCTTCGAAACATGGGCTAGGAGCAACTGGTCAGGTCACCCATGGAGACTTTGTGGGATAAGTAATTGGGACTGTGCTGCCTGATATTTGCAAATGATCTGGGAAAGAATGTGAAGAGGAGGTGGCAAACTAAGCTGATAATACTATGGATGCTCCATGTGGGAAGAACACAAATTTGTTGCAAAGTGTTGAAGAAGAACCCCATGAAACTGAATTATTTGGGTCATTAAAATGACTGGTTATGTTCAGTTTAAATAAATGTAAATTAAGACACATAGGGAAAAATATTACAAATTAATGTATACAGGAATGGGGACAGAATTGTTTATTGACACTGAGGAGAAAAGTTTTGGAGTTACAATGGATTTATCAAATGCTCAGTAACAGGTAAAGATAATAACGTAATAATTAAAAGAAAGGGAGAGAGGAAATTATGCAGGCTGAATATTAGGAATTAGTATCAAAGGAAAGAATGCAAACATCATCACTGGGAGAATATATTTGATACGTGAGTGATCTTTTCCAACCTAAATGATTCTATGTTTCTATAATTCTATATAAGTCGAAGGTTTGAAGCTTGAATACTGTGAGCAGTTTGGTCTCCCTGTGTCGAAAAGGATACAATAAGCTGATAGATGTACTGAGAAAGAAACAAGGAGGATCAAAAGGAATGACTTCTGTATGAAGAATTACTAAATTGGTTTGGGTTTTCCAGGCTGTACAAAGATTTCTGAGTCTCTATGAGAGAGGTTCCTGAGATCAGGAGTACCATGGAAGAGGCAAATAGGGGATGGATGGATGTTATTCTCCCTCTTGAAGTCAAAAGTTAGGATATCAAACAAGATTATCAAGAGACTGGTTTAAAAGGAACAAAGGAGACACATTTTTGCTAAATGTTAAATAAAGCTGTGAAATTCTTTACAATGGGATGTATGGGGTATTGAAGTTTACCAGGGCTCAAAAAACATCAGCTTTACAGAAAGTAGATCCTTCAATGGCTATTCCTTGATATCTGAATTTGTCAGAGACTGAGATGAGATACAGGTATATTTCCTGAAGAAAATAACTATATCCATATTTTGTGTGTCTTCTTGGGGATTCCACACTGGCTTAAGTTTAAAACCACATTAGATGGACCTTTGGTCTGACCTGATGTGGCCATTTTTGTTTCAAGGTCTCTGGCAGTCACATAGTACTTAGCAGTGTTGCAAGAAAGGCCTTGAGAAGTTTCAAAATAAGAGACTGAGAAATGCAAGATGGAATTATGATTATTGGCTGAATAATCAGAGCTTGATTTTGTTCTTTGCAATGTTTGCTCCTGCATGTCAACCCTAGGGGGAAGTTGGTGTGCCAGTTCACCCAGGTCTTGCAACAACCTGAGACAACCTGTTTATTAAACATACACTTTGGCTTCTGTACAGAGGAAATGGCATGATCCAGACTGGTAATGCAGAGACTTGCATTTAGTTTCTGCCTACACCACTGACTTTCTGTATATTTTCAGGCAAGTCCTATGCTGTAGTGTTTCCCTATGGAAAGAATGCATAAAATCCTTTATGTCTCTTCCTAAAGAGAAGTTTGGGATACATGGTTGTAAAGTGCTAAATAAGTGCTAAAACTTGTGGGTGAATGCAAAGTGTTAGATGCTGATTTTTTTAATGATCATTACATTTTAAAAAATTACTGTGTCTAATGTCTGTTCAAAGGCCTCTCATTCAGACTTAGTATGAAGTAAAACCTAAATCAGATTCATTCTAGAGGGGAAAAAAATATTAATTAGTTGTTTCTATACTTATTAGTCATTCATTTGTTTGGTGTGTGTACGTGTGTGTGAAAGATGTCAGGGTGAACCCCTGAGAAATCTGGAGTGGTCTGATCTGACTAGAGGAAGCATTATTTTTATTATCTTTTTTGTCCTGTTGCAGTTTCATTTTGCTTTTTTTTTTCCTGCTCTCACTAGGTCATTGTTTGTGGAATGAATTTTCCAGTCATGTCTCAGATTCACAGTCATAGGTGACCTTTGCTCTTCCATGTGGACCTCTTTCTGCTCCTGTGGCTATTTGCAGACATGACTTATAAGTTAATATTTATAATAAAAGGCAACTGATGGCACTTGAACATAAGGTGGTTGTCCTCTCTTCATGCTGTGCAGTAGCATGCATGAATTCTGATGAGATGACAGAAATTCCCTTGCTCAGAATTAAAGGTGTTCAGTGGAATGATTAATAATTGCATATTAGGCACTTGTTCAGATATGTGTAGATGGTTTCAGGACGCTGTACACTTTGGGTAAAAAACAACAAAATTCATCTGTCTCAGTGTGCTAGCTAGGTATTCATAGAGCCATAGAGCTTTCTACAGTCAGGAGGAAGCTCTGATGTGCTCCTTTTATGTATCAGTATTTGAGCTCTTAGATATCACATTTTTGAGAAATCTTTTGAGATAAAACACAAACTTTGGCAGCACGACCAGGAAGACTTACCTGATCGCCTTTGCTACTGGGATTGAAGTGCTGAGATCGCATCAGTGCTCTGCCTCAAAGCTGCTGTGGGTCAGGAAGTGTGGGAGAGGACCCAGGTGCTTGTGCAAACCTCCTCTAAGTCTAATACATTTCTAAACACTTTTCAAACAAAATAGCTGGGACTGTGAGGTTCCTTGGAGAACTTTACCACAGTAGAAGAAATCAGCGGCTCCTATTAACGCATCTACTTTGTGCTTCCACGTGGAATACTCCTACTGGATATGGGAGCAGTCACAATGTGAATGCAAGTCTACATTACAAATGTAAGGCAAGAGATGTGAAATTGCTTCTTGATGTTATTGCATATTTCCAGTGCTTGCTGATGGGTTCACATGGCTACTGCAGCTGGCTGCTAGGAAGACATGTAGATTATGAGGAGATGCTGGCAGTAAAATAATTAGTATTGGTATTAATAAATCTTATTTTGTGTCAATTATTTAACTGTTCTTATCTGAACCCATTTTTTTAAAAATCTGAACCTACTTTTTTTTTTCTGATTCTATTCCCTGCTGCAGAGTGTGTGTGGAGTGAGTGAGTGGCTGTGTGGTACTTAGTTGCCAGCTGGGATGAAACCATGACACCCTGGAATTTGTTTTCACTTACACTCCAAGCTGCTTGTGTGCCAGTTACAGCTACTTTTCAACTTGGAAAAAAAAGGTTATTTGAATGACATCTTGCTTTCAATTTTATGTAGTTTCCTCTTGCCCACATGTAAATTCTGCATGAAGGCCACCACGCCCTCTTGCTCTTTGCATAAGTGTAGAGAGGCACCTAAACATGGCCTAGCAAATAGATATTCTATGCTCTGCAAACAGTAGCTCTGTGCAAAGGGCATCCACCCCGCCTATGCTGCCAGGGAGCGTGCTCAGAGGGTTGTCTTGTCTCAGGCTTCCCTTGTCAATGTGACTTCTGATTGTCTGTGTATGTTGCACTGCTTCACTCTCTGCTCAGTGACCAAAGGCATCCAGTTATGAAGCAGAACCACAGATTAAAAAAACCCAAAAGAACCACAGCCAAAACCTAGCACATACCACACCCAGCCCCCCAAGAAAACAAACATTCTAGTTGAAGATATGCCACTTTTTGAGTGAAGTACTGCAGGCTGTATGGAACATCTGAAGTGCTCATGAAAATGAAGCAAAATATGTTAAGCTAAAATAGAAACACAAACACTAATTTTGTGTTAATATTTCAGTTTATGTGAGTATTGTGTCTTTGTTTCACTTTGCTTTATTCGTGTACAATCCCAGCTCTAGTTAATCTCTGTCTTTTTGTTCTCTGAAAACCATCATCTAGAAGTTTTAAGGCAGTTGATAACACTGTGAAAAGGTTAATTTTGAGTCCCCTCATGCAATTTAACCCTTCTTTTTAAGAAGTTTAGGAACACTCTCCTTGCCAGTCTTCCAAGCTCAATCCCAGTTTTTCCTCACCTGATGTTATTTTTAGTGGAAGAAAATAGAAATATTTCAAGGTATTAGAACATTGTATTTCTTTAATCCCTGGAAAGGCCAGAATGAGATGGAGAAAGATAGGCAAACCCATGACAAAGTGAAGTGATGAGATACCACTGTTGAAGCAGGGCTAGAGGTCAGGACTGAGGGAAGGATTGGAAAGAAAATGTGTGTGCAGACGTGTGTGCTAGTTAGCTTTGAGAATAAGTCAAAGAAAAGGACTGCGGATAAGAAGGCATCCGATTCTTAAAAGGGTTTGCAGCTTTTTTATTTGAAGAAACTGGTATTCTCATGGGATAGGGGCATGTATGCAGGTTTTTTCCCTCACTAATCTCTTGGTGTTCCTGTAATTTCGATAGGGACTCTTCTCAAGCTTAAGTTCACAGGGCAGTGCTCTACTCATATGCTAATGAAGAATGAGATAGTGGCGGTGGGGGCAAACTCTCAAGTCCTTTGGAAGGTGTGAAAACAAATCTAAGAGCTGGAATGGTGATACAGGAAAACTTGGAGATGATTGCCTGGATTCTAAGGCTGAAGTGCTTTAAGGAAGAAGGGCTGATTAGGCAAGGCCCTGTTGGGGAATGAATAGAAAGCATGGTAGAGACGTGGTAAGGTATGAAAAGAGGTTTTGTAGGCCAGAAGGGAATGGAGACACAGACAGACAGATTGTAATACAAATTAAAGACATTTCCTTTAATTAATTCCTTTAAAAACTACTATTAACTAGAAATGAGTATTGTAAGTAGCTCCCACTAGGCTGTGATTTCCTTGTACTAATTGAGCAGTTTCTGACCCAAAGAACTTCCAGCTGGCAGCTACCACTGGTCCTGATCCCTGAGAACTGCTGGGATGGGCATATCTTAGCAAATGAAGAGCACGACAGCAATTAACTATCCACAGTGTTCCCTGGAGAGGATAGCTTGTGGGGCCTGGTGTGATATCCTTGGGCATAAGGTTGGGATTTTGGATGAGAAGGCTCATGTCTGGAAAAATGACAAGTTTTCTTTTCCAGACCCAGTGTGACAAAGTGGAAAGAGAGAGCTTGGGAAGGGGTGCAGTGGGGGAACAATGGGAGGACTCTCACGGCAAAAGAGAGTAAAACACATCTTCAACAGCAGGTGCCAAAGATGGTGATAATTGTATTCTTGTTCCTGACGAGAGTGTGAGGCAGAAGCCCTTCTCTGCATTCAGGGTCTTCTAGACTAAACGGGTACCACAGCTCAGGGATTCTGATTGCTTTTCTGCCCACTGGTAATGGAAGGAAATCCCAGTACCTCCCGCTCCTTTCAATGAAGAGTGGAGGAAGGAAAGGGCAAGAGAGTGTTTGGGATACCTCTGCACCAGGGTGCTGCAGCTTGGACACAAACTGTGCTACTGTCCCATTGAAGCTTTGTGGGTTACTGCTTTGGGAGGAAGCAGAAGCAAAGAGCCTGCTGCTCTGGCTCATGGACTTAACCCTTGAGCAGCTAAGCAGGATTTGCCAAGCCAAGTCAGACCTTTTGTCTATTTCATCCAGAGTCTGATTCTGGCAACGTTTTTTGAAGCTGGATTTTAAATGTTTACTAGAGGGTCTTAAGTCAAAGCTTTATCATGAGAGCCCAATTATTTAGGCTAAACAGACAGTGAATGCTTCTTCAGAGGTGTTGTTTGCTTCAACAGATGCCTTCTCCGGTGCCATTCCCATTCCCACTTCCTCTCTCAGGAACTGGTAGGGACTGAGAAATATAATCCCATTTATTTTGCTCATTGATTCACAGGTTCTGTGCCCACTGAGTTTGGCAAGGAGATCTTGAGTGGAAGCCTGAGAGTACGGTAATTTCACACTCATAAGCCTCACCTGGTTATAAGCCGCACTTCTGGGTAGCCGGGAAGACCACAGAATTTGTCCATAAATAAGCTGCACCAGGTGATAAGCCACACTTTTTATTTAAAAAAAGCGAAGATCCTTGTGCAACAAAGTAACGAGTTAGTAACAGAATCCTGCGATTGCGGGGTTTGCTGTCAGCTGCTCAATTTGCAAACAGTTTTCACAGACCAGCGAAGCCTTTAAACCCAGCCCCAGGTGCCCTCCCTGTGCCGTGGGCCCGGGCACTCCCGCCCCCAGCTCTGGCTGCGCGGCTCCCCGCCTGCTTGGCAGCAGTGGCGGCTCCCCTCGCCATGCAAAGCCGGCGGCTCACCTCCTTGCTGCGTGCTTGAAGCCGGCTGCCTGCCGCCTCCTCGCCGCGTGAAACTGGCTCCGGCTCGCTGCCCACCCAGCAGTAGCTCCGCGGCAGCTCCCCACCCGCCCCCTGCCTGCCTGGCCGTGGCTCTGCGGCAGCTCCCTCCCCAGCTGGCTCGCACTTCTGGGTTGGCATTTTGCTGGAATTTGTCCATAAATAAGCTGCACCGGGTGATTAGCCGCACTTCTGGGATCGGCTTGATTCTTCAGTGAAAGAGGTTCAGCTTATCAGTGTGAAATTACTGTAATTCCTTGGGATCTGCCTGCCTGTGAGCAGCTAAACTGACCTGACCAGCTCTTTTCCCTCCTCACTTCTCTCAGATAGACTTTCTCATAAAGATCCTGCCGGCTTTGTGTCACCTGGAGGTATTTAGTCCTAAATGCCCAACAGCTCTCAACATACTCCATCATCAAACACAACAAAGGCAGTCTCCCACCCTTACCATACACTTAGAGTAATTTGAGTTGTTCCCTATCTTGTGCTTTTTTGTATTCCAAACTGATGAGTATAAATTAGAATCTGATAAGTGATCTTCAGTCTCCACTGTCTTCCTGATGTGGTGGTTCATTCACTTGCCTAATATGGTGGTTTGTTCACCAACAGAGAATGTAAGATAGTTAATTTTGAAACCTGTCACGTTCTGACCAAGTCTTAGCAACAGCACAGGGTGTGCCAAGGAGGGTTAGTTGGGACTCAGGCTCTGTTCGTATATAAAATATTGGCTTTAGAATCAACTTTCATGTTTCTCTAAATGACTGCTTCACCCTTGCACTCTCATTTTTGCAGTAACAACTAGCATACACAAGGAAAACATATTCTCGTCATTCATGTTGTACATGTAAGACAAAGGGATGGAAAAGCCCAGCCCATGAGTTGCAGTTCCAAAAAAGCAGAATGCAGGCATTGTGCTGTTCACCTTTAAGAGAGAATAATAAAGTTGTTCTGTGTCAGGAAAGGTTTTCTAGGAGGTTGGTATTTGCAGTGTTGCAGTGGTCCCAAGGACATTGTCTTCCAGCTGTGGTTTGGAGTGATGCACATCTATTATGTGGGAAAAAAAATAAATTTAAGTTGCTATATGATGTTCCAGTTTGCCATACAAATTTCTTGTAGAAATTGCCCTGCTTATTTCTGTCCCCTGTCCAGGACAGGGCTTCAAAACTGGCAGTGGACATAGTGCTGGTGACAGGGCAGCTCTGAGCAGGAAACCTCTGCATCCTGTGCAATGTGCCTCAGAGAATCCTTCCTCTGCTGCCACACACCTAATACACCTCCTTAAGAAAGGAGCCACAATCTGCCCTATATTTGCCTCTCTTCATTGCAGACTTGGTGGTGAGGAACCACACCTTCTTACAGTCACTGCTTAAAAGCTACCATGCCTTTCACTACATCCACTGGAACTATGTGTGGGGGAGTCGCTTCAAGAAAGAAACTCTGTTTTCAAGAGCTGGGCTGATGAATTTTGTGCAGCCAGTGAACAGACTTATCAGGCTTTATGCTGAATCCAGCCCATGCTGTACAGGATTTTGCATGTTTAATCATTGCTGTGTGACTCTGTGCGTAGTGCAGAAATAGTCAAAAAAGTGTGTCATTATGATGCCTCTCATTGTCCATTCTTCATGCCTTGAATTAAAGTGCTCAGAGTAGCAGTTCATATCTTCAAAGCACAACACCAGTTATAATATGAAAATTCCTGTGATGGAGCCATTTAATGGTATTCCCATTTTTAAAAATGGAGAATTGAAAGAGAGAGAAGGAAGGGTGAACTGAATTCAGAGGCCTGGGACTTGAGAAAGATTTACATAGCATTTAGGAGTTGCTGGTCCCTACACTTGTGGTAAGCATGAAAAAACATGTTTCCCTCTGGATATTACTTATGTAATCTTATATGCATATGTGTATTAAACTTCTCATGACCATCAGTCATCTTGGAGACAGCTTGTTAAGAGCCACACTGAGATGTTCCCAATAGAGGTTCACCTGACTGCATCATTTCATCAGACCCTCTCTGAAACCGTAGTCACAGGTGTCAATACAGATACTTTAAGTGAGTGCTGGAAGCAATAGGTTTTGCATGGGCTAGGATGTTATATTTGTCATTTTTGATCATGTATTCTGAAGTGGCAAGATGAATTTGAAACAGTTATTGTTGGAAAAACTGCGCTATACAGAGAAAAAGTCATAATCTAAGAAAATGCCAGAAATAAAGAGTACAGCTACAGAGTAATAACAGTCGAGTTGGATACACTGGAGGTAGCAATGCAATGATAATGGCTTCTGCCTGCAGCTCCTAATTTGAAAAGAGCTTTATGAAATCCTTACCATGCTTCCCTTTACCCTGCTCTGCCCCAGCTAGCGTTACTTTTTGAACATGCTGCTTATCTGTTCCCATTTTTTCAGTGAAAGCAAATCTTTTAAACAGAAACAGAACCTCTGACCCTTTCACGTGACACCTGCTAAAGTTACATAGCATGAGACTCTCCACTTATCACTGAACACCTTAAGCTGTAAGAGAACAACTCTCCTTCACTAGGTTGAGGTTCCAAAAAGCTTAGAAGCGTGTCTCTCTTTTTTTCTTGAGCTCAGATAATACTATTTGGACAGGAAAGTTGAGGCTGAGATATAAGTATCTAAAAGATTAGCCTTTTTCCTCTTCTTTGTCTAGTTAGGTTGGACAATTCACATTCTGTATTTCCTGAAAATGTGAATGAACTCTGCAAACTGCCTGGAGAAACTAGAATGAGAAGCATGCCTAGCAGTTGGATTTCAGGCATCATGAGTCAGAACAACCAACTTGTGTTTCTTGCATCCCTAGTGTCCTTGGACAGGTTATTTAAATGCTCAGGGATTCAGTTTCGTTTCCTATATAAGGAAAACAATAAACCTCATATGCACTAAAGGAGTGTTTAAGGGTTAGTTGATGCATACTTGTAAAATGTCTTAAAAGGGCCTATTGAGAGACAACCTGTAATTATTGTGTGCATCATGATTACCTGAGATTGCTCCTCATGGTTAGTTGAGATTGTTTCTACATGTGTTTGTGTACATGTATGCACCCAGCTGGTTGGGGTGCACAGTCTGCTGAGGGCACCTGCCCAGAAACAGATTCAAAAAGGAATTCTGAGATTTGGAGGTGAAGCCTTCTGCTAATGTTAAATTACTTGCTTCAGTGGGAGTTGACATTTACTGAGGTATGAACTTTAGGAAAAGGAGGGGTGATGAAGGAGGAAAAGAAGTACTCTTCCTTGTATTTTGGTGGTTGCAGGTTCTTTCATTTATCTACAGCATATTTACAGGCAAGATCTTACTAGACTCCCTCGCCTTAAAAGATCAAAGGCTCCTTCATTCAAAGGAATGAGAAGATATTTTATGCTTCATGACCCTTTTAAGCCTATGGCTTCTCTCCAAGGGAGGTAGCTCTAATGGTGTTTCTAGTGATGTGCCTGCTTGTCCAGAGGAAACTGAATTGAAGCATCTCCCCTCTCCAGTTTACACATTCTATGCTATGCATACCATGCATGCAAGAGTAGGTCATTGTCATGAGAAGCGGTGTGGAAAAGGCAAAGATGAATTTTGGTAACTCACATTCTACAACAGATGTTTCATAGAAAGGTGTGGACTTTGCTTCAGTTCAGCGATATTACTGATCTTGAAGAAGTAGTACAAAAAAATTAAAGGTTTGGTTGAAGGTGGAGTCTTGTTAGGGCAGCTTCCCTCCTCTCTGGATTTCATATGTATTTTTAACTTTCTTGCTTCTAATACCTTGAAAAGAAATGGAAGGCCTCAAAGAAACACTGCTTTGTTTTTAACTGAAAATTTTAATCTTCATATGTCTATAATCAGAGAATGTCTAAAACACATATAAATGCAGGACTGGACCTTCTTGAAGAATTATTGAAGAGTTATCTGAACCCTTTTTAGGGTTTGACCAAGAACAGAATGCTGTGTGTTCAGCTTGTGAGGTAGATAGAGGGAGTTTCTGGGGTGATTATTCCAGAGAAGACTGGAGGCTATTTTCACTAAGTGTTTTGGAGTGGACTGTGCCAATTCATCAAAACCAATCCAGTTTGCAGAACGCAGTTGATTTTTGAATAAATTTCCTAATTCATATGGTTGCAGTTGTTTTTCAGAAAAGTTTTCAAGCACACAAGAACATTCCATTTTGATATTTTCTGATTTATTTCTTTTAAAGTGGAAATTACTTAATAATTCACAAGGCCCCAGAGGTTAAAATCAAAGCAAAGCACTATAATTGACTTAAAGACATTTTTTAATGTATTGTCAGTTTATGCCCTTTTCTAAGACTTACAGATTCTTGTACTGTTGTGTGAGAGGGCAACAAATCTCCAGAGGTGAGAAAATAATTTTGCAAACAGATTCAGTAAAGAGAGCTGTTAAGCCAATAAGTTCTAATCATAGTTCTCTGACTGTTGTGCCATGCTGAACAAAGCAGAAGCTTGTATTATAAACCAGGACTACTGCTGCTCACAGAATCACTTAGGTTGGCAAAGCCCTGTAAGATCACAGGGTTCAACCTTTGACCAATCACCACCTTGTCTAATTAGACCATAGCACTGAGGGCCATATCCACTAATTTTTTAATCACCTCTAGGGAGGGTGATTCCACCACCACCCTGGTAAGTCTGTTCCAACACTTAACAACCCCTTCTATGAAGAAATTAGTCCTGATGTCCAACCTGAACCTCCTGTGGTGCAGCTTGAGGCCATTTCCTCTCCTCCTGTCATGGGAGAAGAGGTTGATCCCCACCCGGCTATGATCTCTTTTCAGGGAGTTGTAGAGACTGATAAGGCTACACCTGGGACTTCTTTTTTCCAGGCTGAACAACTCCAGCTCCCTCAGCTGCTCCTCACAGGACTTACCCTTTACCAGATCCATTGGACATGCTCCAGTACCCCAATTTCTTTCTTGCGTAGAGGAGTCAAAACTGAACACAGGGTTTGAGGTGTGCAGCCTCACCAGCGCTGGGTACAGGGGGACAATCACTGCCCTGGTCCTGCTGGCCAAGCTATTGCTGGCCAGGATGCCATTTGCCTTCTTGGCCACCTGGGCATACTGCTAGGTCATGTTCACCATTGTGTAGGGTTTAAGTAATGCTCATCTGAAAATTGAGACACAGGCTGATCCTTCTCTTCAGGAAGATTAAAAAAATTTTTTAAAAATGATGCCTTTTTGAATGCTTATTTTTACGTATTGGATTTTGAGCCTTTAGGTTACAAGTTCAAGATATTCCCTGCAAACCCAAGAGTTAGAAACACTTTTATATCTATGAAAGCTACAGCTGTGTTAATCACAAGACTCTGGAGTAGAAGATGAAGAACACTACATTGCACAAAATATGAAATCAATCCATGCGAACTGCTAAGACTTGCTTTATGGTTTTTTGATACTGAAAGTGTGTTGAGAACTGTTGATGGCTTCTGAGAATCAAGGTAGGCACTTGACCATTCCCATTTATTGACTGAATGACTACATAGAAGGCATGTGAAAATGAATTCTTCCTAATAAAGCTGCCTGGAGTTAGAAAGAGAACATAATTAATGCAGATTTTATTGACTCACCTTTTTTTGTGTATGATGACAACTTATCTCAAACTGAAACAAAGTGTTCTTGCCAGAATATATTTAGCCCTCCTTAACTTATTCACCTGGTTTAGAAGCTAGCTTGTTTGTTCTTTTCAGGAAAGATGCCTGTTTTTGCCCCACTTCATGATCAATAAACAGAAATGCAAGGAAGATGAGTAGCTGATACAAGGTCACACACTGAACTATCTGCTCAGCTGCCTTTGGCATTGTAGACCAGTCTGACTCATGGCTAGGCAAATGAGGACCAGCAGTACTTACCTTCTTTTTCCTCTCTTTCCTCATTCCTCACATGCAAGTCAGTCCCCCTCACAGTCAGGGATTTCTTGCTTGGATTCAATAGTTTGTACAAAAGGCACCAGAATGGACACATCAAGTCATGGGACATTTCCTGTCATTGTGCTGGGCCGACTTCCAAACCCAAATGAGCAAATGAGGTAAAACTGGATCGGAGACTGTAAAACTGGATCGGAGACTGTTGTGAGGGACAGAGAGTTGGTCATAGGGATACCATGACTGGGCAGAGAGCAACTGTCTTCTGCTAAATCTTTCATGAATCAACAAATGATGCTGCATCCCTATCACAGGCTCTGGGCTGACTGAAGCTTCTCAGTCAGGGAAGTAAAGCCTTTAGATATGCTTTGCAGGACAGAGGGGGGGCCCTGGGGACACTCTGGAGACAGCTTTTACCCTCTTTTATATTTGTATTTAAAGACAAATGATTAATGTATTCCTGCTGACAAGGTTCTCTTAAAAACGTACTTCATTGTGTGCAACTTAGTTTTCAGAGTGGCTGTTAAAGATTAGGCTCACTGTGGAGGCTGGGATGGGGAACTTCTGTTTACGTAGAATGAATAATGCTCCTGTGCCTTTTGGAAGGGCAATTTGGATCTCCTGCTTTGGTGCTTTTGCAGCATGCTATTGGCATGGTACTTGCCTGGCTGCTGCTCTCCCAGCCTGATTCCTGTTTCTTCAGGTAGGTCACCATTTCAGCTACTGCTTTCTGTTGGGCATATCAAAAAGTACCCAGTTTTATCTTCTGTGCTTTATCTCCTGTCATGAAAATATATTTTCCCATCCCCATGTGAGATAGACTATTTCCTTGTGAAATGCCTTGTGTCTTCCTCCCTCAAACACTTATTTAAACTTGCTTATGGTTTGACCAGGTAGTTTGTTATATTGCTACATGTGGTTTATACAGCTGGGCCTCTGAAAAGGAAAGAACCCTCCCAAACCTGCAGCTTAGATACTTCTCTCTCCACCTCCTCTTCTTTCTCTCCCTCCCACCCCCCACACCGGAAAAAGAATATTCAACTAATCAACGGTTGTATCTATTAAAATATTAGTCTGTGGGATACTACATGCAAGAGCAAATCCTACAGAAACCTCTTGCACCTGCAGGGGAAATGTTCCATATATGGCATCAAGGCTGGCAGAGACTTGATTCGGAATAAAATTTAAATGATTCTGGTCGTTTTGCCACATCCTGTTTCTCTCATTTATGCATGTACTATTTTGATAACCAGCAAATACTTCTCAGTTTGCTGGAGCTAAAGATAGCCTTGAATTGTAGCACTAGTACCCTGCTCCTTTAGAAGTGCTCAGGCTCTCTCCCCTTGGGGTCAGCCTCAAAAACTGGGGTGGGACTAAGTTTCCTTTCTGGCATTTCTTTAGGTTTAGCATGATTTCATAACTGCTTTTGAAGTGTTTCAGAGTAACCCAAACAGGAGGAGCTACAGAGTCTCAGTTTCTGGTCACTCAAATGACCAGAGTAATTTCTGTCTTTGTTTCTTGTGATTGTTTGTTTTGTGCCAGATATGAAGTAAATGAAGAAAAGAAGTTGGTATTCTTCAATTTCCTGACTCTGCCTGGGGGGTCTTCCCATGTTAACTCTGTTTCTAGGATTCGGGCTTTTTTGGCATGTGAACCGTTATCTAGATCCTTGGCTGAAACTTAGAGTTTACCTTGTTAATAACCAGGTAACCATGTTATCTGATAACATGTGTTAGTAGTGTAAATGCTTTGTATAGAGCTTTGACTTGGACTAGTGTTTTCCTAATGAAAAAAACAAAGCATCTCTCCTGTGAAGACAGACTAAGAGTAGGACTTGTTTACTACAGAGAAGAGAAGAGAAGAGAAGAGAAGAGAAGAGAAGAGAAGAGAAGAGAAGAGAAGAGAAGAGAAGAGAAGAGAAGAGAAGAGAAGAGAAGAGAAGAGAAGAGAAGAGAAGAGAAGAGAAGAGAAGAGAAGAGAAGGCTCCAAGAAGAGCTTACAGCACCTTCTAGAACCTAAAGGGAACTTA
This sequence comes from Sialia sialis, assembly GCA_009812075.1. NCBI lineage: Eukaryota > Metazoa > Chordata > Aves > Passeriformes > Turdidae > Sialia > Sialia sialis. Next base: position 20,700,164 of record VRYO01001269.1, on the reverse strand, counting down.
CAAGAAGTCTGGAGGGGGACTTTTTACAAGGACATGTATTTGATAGGTCAAGGGGGAATGGCTATAAACTAAAAGACAATAGAATTAGATTGAATAAATTAGGAAAAAAAATCTTTACTGTGTGGGTGGTAAGGCCCTGGAACAGGTTACCCAGAGGAGCTGTGGATGCTCCATACCTGGAAGTGTTTGAGGCCAAGCTGGATGGAGCTCTGAGCAATTTGGTCTAGTGGAAGGTGTCTCTGCTCATGCAGGGGGGCTGTAGTGAGATGATCTTTCCAATCCAAACTATTCTATGGTTCTATGAAATGAGGAGTTGAATAACTGTCAGGGATTAAAGTGAAAAATTGGCTTAATAGTGCTCCACTGCTGGAAAATCCCAATCTGGGCACCAGAGCAGTTTGTGTGCACACTCAGATGCTTCCCTGTGCTGTTGCATTCAACCTTAGTGAATATAGGCCTCCTCTTGAAGCTGGATCTAGTTAAAATTATTATTTTGTTGCTCTCAAGTTTGAAGAATGACTAGGCTGGGATTTTATGCTGGTCTATCCATATTTTGAAAACAAAGTTCTTTCTGACATTTGATGCTTTCTAGGCCTTTTACATAATCTATGTTAAAATGACTCAGACTTTGGTCTATGCAGGCTTTTGTTCTTCCCAAGAGAAATGGAGAAGACGTGTATTTTAACTAGATACTTACAGAAGATTTTCATAGGACGAAAGTGATAAGCAACTCCTGCTACAGGCTTATAACTTCTTCACGCTTCTTTTCCTTGGTGTATCAGGAGATGCTAGCCATCCTAATGCGCTACAGCCATTTAAATAGCACACACAAATCCTTGGCAGTGCAGTTTCTGATAGTACAGAATGCTGCAGCTCCCATGTGGCAGCTGGGAGCCCAGCACTGGGCACATTTACCATTACCACTAGACATTTGCTATCTGCAGATGATCTGGAGTGAGGAGGAAGTCAGTGAGACTGTTCAAGTAAGCAAGTCCAGTATTTTGGGGTGCCTTGATCTCATCAGCAATCCTGGAACTACTCAGCTAAGTGAGACTAATAACATTTGGCTCTGTATGTGGAGAGTTGTGTTCTTTCCATTAAGCAAAACGTGACCTCTACAGGTTCTCCTTTTCTGGTGTAAACACGATGTCTACACCAACTGGGGAACCTCTGTACTAGTGCTGCTGATTCCAAATAAAGTAAGGATGACAGGAGCCTTCCCTGGAACTTACTCTGTTAAATTCATAATGCAGTAGCGCAAGAAAATGAACTCATTGGACCAGATCCTTACAAGTGTTGTAAATCTTGGTTACCTTATGGACTTTGCTGGAAGTGTTCCAAGGTACACAAGGAAATGAATGGGATCATTCTCCTTCTTTATTCCCTATCAGCACCACCACCATGTATATTTTATTTTACTTTTAGTATTTATATGTGGCTGGTGCTTCCTGTGCATGGCAGGGGAGTTGCAACTAAGTGATCCTTAAGGTGCCTTCCAACCCAAACCATTCTGTGTTTCTACAACATATTTGCTTGCCTGTTTTTTCCTCAGTGATGCTGCTGACAATCTATGAGTAGTTCTGCAGGGTAGAGATGCAGTTTGTTACCAAGTTTCAGGCTGTGTTGCCCACCCCTTCCCCTTTCTCTTCCTTCTCTCCTTTGTGGAGCAGATGGTGCTAATTCCCATGGTGGTTCCTGATACAGCTGAAGTCTCTTCCCTGATGCCTCTGCTGTACCATGGAAACTCCCTGTGGTATTTTGGAGACAAGAGCTCACAGTTGATTATTATTTTTTGTTTGCAATTTTTAAGATCCTATTAGGATTATGTTTCATTTTGCTATGCTCTTTCACTTCCCCTTCTAACCATTCCCAAAGATCTGTGGTCTGAAATTCCCTGCAATCTGGGGAATATCACTTTTCAGTACTGTTGTAAATTACATTATTTCACATTCCTACAGATATCTACCCACCCTCTGCATGTTTACCTTTGTAAACATCCTCTCACGTTGATTGTACTTACATACTTTTCAAGCAAAAATGCTGACTCTTTACATATAACAAAGGTCTATTGCTTTCTGTTTCAATTAAGAGGCTGAAGTGCCACTAATTGCATTTCTTAATTAGCCCATTCTTTAGTGCCCCTTTTCTCATCCTTTGGGCCTCACCCTCTCTTGTATTATACGAGAACAACAGGATGACTATTAAAACATATCTTCCTCTGCGCTGGGCCACCAGTGTCTCCTGCCCACACCTGGCAGACCCCCTGTGATGTTTTTTTGGACTCTTCCAACTCTAGCACCACATCCCTTCCTTCAATACACTGCATTGCTCTCTCCTGACCTTCCTGATTCTTTCAACTATATATTTTTCTCTTTGCAGTGACAGTCAGTGGCTTTATATAGGTGAAATCAGGAATAGAATTTCACCTCCTGTATCTGGATGCTTTATTTATTGTGCCAGCTTTTCTCCTAATTCAGCTTGCTGAATTGCTCCAGCATTCTCCTGCCATAAATGTCTCTATGCATTTTCATGTATCATATAACAATGCCTCTTCGACCCTGTGCATTGTGCTGCTCAACTTTCCTCCAAACCATTCACAAAATCCCCTCATTTTTAGGCTAGCCTTCCTTTGCTGTTCTGTACCCCAGGCTTTTATGCCACATATGATGCTACTGAACTAATTTGAAATGTTGCCATTTGCTTCATTGTGAAGAAGACTGAGTTCACTGTCTGCAGATTTAAATATTATGAATGGGGGGAAGTGGGGAGTGAAATGACAGGAGAAAAAGAATCATTAAGTTCATTACGCCTGCTGAACAGATCCTGTAAGCTCTTGCTGCTGAGGCATGTGTCCTCCTATGCTGCTGGTTTTTGTCACCTTTGCTGTGCTATGCTTAATTTAGATTGTAAATTCCTCACATTAGACTCTTTCTGTTTCATTTGTCCTTAATGTGGCATGCCCACCTATGGAATTGTGCAAATGTAGTAACTCAAGGAGAAGATGTAGTCTTCTGAAAATTTTGCCCAGTTTAAGCAATTTTTAAAAAATAATCATAAATAAATCACCTTTTCATAGTACCAAACAGGAAATCTCTGGGCAGTGGTCAGGATCTCAGTGGAAAGTCTAGCTTCACTGTGTGATGGTATAATGACCACAGTAAGGTACAGAACAGAAACTTGTGAAGGAACATTTTGTTCATCACCTTTGTATCAGTGCCAGGCTGAGGGATACAAATCCTTAAAATTTTTTGTATGGGCAGATATAGTTTTCCTTTCAAAATATGCACACACGACTAACCTCAGTGTGGCCTTTAGCAAATGTTCACTCTGGTTCTGTGTTATTTGAGAGGACAAACAGTGTGCTTTTTTTACAGTACTATGCAGTTTCCTATATCCTGTCTCAGGTGAATCCTCAAAGGCCTGAGCCATCCCAGTGACATAATGCTTTAGAGTAGCTGTGGTTTTGTGGAGAGCAGTGGGTTTGGCTCAGGCAGTCCTAATGATGTACTGAGTGGTGGTTATGGCCGAAATGAAAGAGGCAAGAATTGCTCTGTACAGCCAGAGTTCAGAGTGAAGGTGAGGGAGCAGAGCAGGATGTTTCTGGGGAGCTGCATGACTCTGCTGTTCACCCCCTTGTTCATTAGTAAGTGGCCTCTGCCCTTTGTGGGTTACAGAGCAATGTATTCCACTTATATCAAATTCTGATACTGTCTGGTAGCAGTGGCACAATGGATTCAACTTTATTTTGCAGCTATCATAAACTAATTTCTTTTTTGCTGAAGTCACTGGCTAAACAAAGCCAACATTCCTCTCTGATACATGTGAGATTACTTCCCCCCCTTTTTCTTTGTCTGCTTAAGGCTGATTTTAAAACACCAAAGATCTGATTCTCCTGTTGTTGCTGGATTTCACTGGTTTAATTCCTACAACTCACACAGTTCTCTTGGTTTAGAGAGGTGATAAAAGAAAACCAGAGTCTCTTTCATGTTATGTGACAAGCCAGTGGTGGCATGGTGCACTGGGATAGAGCTGCTTCAGCTAGCAGTGAAGGTCTGTCTGTCTTGCTGCATCTGTTGCTTTGATATTTGAACAGGACTCTTCTGAGACAGTTTCTGTCACTCCTTAATTAGCCTGTCACTCCAGGGAGGAAAGAAAAAGCTCAACAAAAAAAGCTTGAGACAGGAATCTAATGTGGCTTTACTGAATGACAGGGCACAGCACAAGGCTGGCCAAAGAAATATGTATTTAAACAAATTACTTCACATTTACACATCAGCCCTTGAGTGAGTGTCTTGTGTAATCAAAGATGGGATGTTGGGAAGCAGTTTCCAGCAGGAATCTCAGTACATCTCTTGTAAGCACAAAGGTACCCCTGAGAATAGTGGGGAAGTCAGGGATCTGCAGCTGGAAGACCCTGTTTCATAGGCTGTCCTGAAGGATACTGGTGGAAGTTCTTGATTGGGAATTACTGTCTTCATGTGATGGGTTCATGGTCACCTGAGAAACAGCTTCACTAGCTGTCCCTAGGACTTGCACTGGAACAAAATGTATCACAGGAATAAGTAAAAATTTTCAACCAGGCTGGAATTCCTGCTGTGTGAGAGACCAGATTTTAGCAAGAGCCAGTCACAAGCTCCAGAGCACGTTTGAGCCAAGGATAAGAATGGCCATTGAGGGAATTAAAGCAAACACAAAACACAGGCTTGGTTATTGTTTCAGTCACTTTGGAACAGTGAGTGGTCCATCCGTTTATTTCTTATGAACAGGTGTTGCTTTTTTTGCAAGAGGCAAGAGTTCAAGTTCTCAAGTATATAGCTCAATTAGAGTGCTCTCACCTAGTGTTTTTAGCTAATACAAGTGTAACTGATATTCTGCAAAGCAAGTGCTGAAGTCTTAACACATACCTTGATTTTCTTCCTAAGGTCAGCTGCCACTTTAATTTCTCCACAACCTTGTTTTTCCTGCTAGAAAAGATATTTAACAGTTACATAGTGTGAAATCTCTTTTTATTTTGTTCCTGTAACACGGTATTTTCTCCAATATTTAACCAGTGAGTTCATCTTTGGCATAGCTCTTACTTCAGTGGAAACACATCAGAAACAAATTTTGTCTCTAGAAACCAGGTAATGGATCAAAGATTTATCATTAGAATATCTTGTACTCTGTGACCCTGTAAATGCTTTCCACATCAGAGGCAAGGCTTTCTTTAGGACAAATGAGATAACATACTTTACTACAGGCTTGTTGTAGCCATGTAGACTTGTTTCTTTCCACATTTAAATAGATTTGACTGAAGTTAGTTCTTGTTGCTGGATTTACAGATCTGTTGAGTTGAATCTTCTTCCTGATGAGCTTGTCTAATATTGTCATCAGGAATGGAAGCTTTCTCAAAGGTTACCCTGCTAATCTGTACCATTAACAGGCCTTGAATATGTAAGATGACTGGATTCTTATTATTTCAGCTAGAAAGTAAATTCATAAACAGTTGGTTTAAGGTAAATCAATGTATCACTTATATAATGCAAGAGAAAGACAGTGAGTTAAACGATTGATGTTGCAATTATAGGTGACTTGTAACTTCCTTGCTTCCAGAAATTACTGCTGCCACAGCCTCCTAGCAGAGCAGTTTATGTGCTTTCATTCCAGGTGACATCAATCAGTTTAGTTCTGGCCACCAGTTTAAACTATTCAACCTAACCCAGTTTCTTTTGCTTGATGAAAATTGGAAACTTTCTTCAACAAAACTGGGTCAGTAATCTCTGGTATGGTGGTACTATCACCACTGCAGCTGATGCTACATGAGGACTTTCATGCCCAGCAGAAATTGGTACAATCTCTTTAGGTAATTTGCTCTTCAGAACAGTTTTTGGCATGTGTGGTCTTGAAGAAGTAGGCTGACTGTAGTACAGGTGCTGATGGTGTTCTAGTCCCAAGACACTGTGTGAGGATGCAAGTTTCATTAGATTCTCTCAATGTATTTCTTTGTGGTCTTCCCTCCTTCTCTTTATTTAAAAATGTGGCTGGAAAAGCTTGAGTTTTTTTAGTCTTCACTACAAGTTTAAATGGCTCAGAACTGGGGCTTCTCATGCTTCACAAGGATGCTATTACTTGCCAGCAACTTTTTTTTGTTAATGGATCTTCCCAGTTAGTTAATTATGAACTACATAGAGAAAAATATGGTGGTCAAGGTGTCTGTTGACCTGCAGCAGTTGATGGTACTTTGGCATCTAACAGATACAGTACAGCTCTGGGTTCACTTCTCACTTGTCCCATCAGTACAAAGAGCAAAAGTTAGGTACACTAGGCGAGGCAGTTGTGCAAATTCTCATTTTTGTACTGTACATCAGGGAGGCCGAGCAACAATAGGAATAGCAAAATAAGTACAGATTTAATGAAGAAGAAAATTGAATTTTTACTATAATTGAACCACCTTGAAAGAAAAATTTCTGAAAAGATAAAACTGTTTCCTCTATTGCTTTTACATTCCTGCTTGCAAAAAGGAGTAGAATAGCCAAAGTAGAGTGAAAATGCTCTTGTGGGATAGTGAGCCTGCAGGAAAGGCAGACGTTTCTGCTCTCCCAGGGCAGGACTGTTCTCAAGTGGAATCTCAGCTCAAACTAGGCAGTGCCAGACCAGGCAGTTTGTGTCCAAATCACAACTAAAATGATTTGCTAGTGAGAGTCCAAGGTGGCTGGCTAGAGAGCTATAATAAAACCTCCCAAAGCAGTAAGTTAGACCTGAAAAAATTAGCCAGCTTTGTGTGCCTTCCCCAAATTGCTGGTGTTTGAGAGGAGGCAGTTTATTTTAGTTCACAGAATTATCTATAAGCTAAAAATTTAGTTGTGAATTTCCTATATAGGGTTCATTCAAGTACAAGTGTAGGTACATTATAAAATATTTATAAGGGTAGTTACAACATGGAAATATGTTGTCTGTTTCTGGCTGTACAAGTTTTGGAGGAAGAAGATGGAAAAATACTCTGAACTGGAGGCATTAAAAGGGACTGCTAGCACTAATTTTAAAGTCAGAGGACTCAGGCATTAGATTTGTCTTCTAGTAGTTTTGAATTACTTTTTTTCCTCATCTCTTTGTATGAAAGTTGTGGAAAATGGCAATATCCAGATTTAAGTAAAGAATTGTCAAAACTACAGTGTAAGCAAACAGAGGTGCATTAGCTTTTCTTTTTTTAGTGTCTTCTGTGCAGTGACCTTCAATATGACTTCTGTTAACAAGAGGTTAAAAACATTTTGATAGGAATGTGAACTTTGAAGTTGATTGTATTCCTATTACTGGAAGCTTTGTTACAAGAGATTTCCACCCTTCCCACCCCACTGTACAGAAGTTTTCCTTGTGGATGGAACAGAAGGTGAGTGCTTTTCCCAGGAGAGATCACAGCCTAGCATGAGTATTACAAAATCACCAGACAGCTCTTCTTCCTTCTTCCTACAGAAATAAGTTTGTCTTTTGTTTTCATGAGGTCAAATTCACTCATGAGTTTTAGTGGAGTGTGGTCTGCTCCTGGTGTCCATTTTACTCATATGATAATTTCTACAGGATCTCAAGCAATCATGGTCTGTCAGAACCTCCACCTCAGAGGCGATTTGGATATCTGCACAGTATTCCATTAACATCAAGTGTGGGCTTTGAGTCAACAGTGACTCAGAACTGAGGGCAGAATGTTGCTTCATGAAATACCAGCTGTGCACTCTGTACCGCCTGGGATTTTTTTATAAATTGCAGAGCATCTGAAGGGATTCTGATTTATTTCTTGAGTCAGTGGGGCTTTGGTAGTTAGGGGTTGTTCTGAAATCCTTCTGCTGGTGATGTACTTGAGACATCACCAAGTACTTGATGTACAAGTACTTGGTGGTTGTACTGGATGCAGTGTGATCTGATCCAGAGGCAGAAAAGTTTCTGTCTGTTTGTTTTAACACATAACAGAAGACTGTTGAGGCTACCGAGAGCATTGGAGAGGCATATTTATTTATTTATGGACACACTGTTTACATATCATAGCTTGATGAAAAGCTGGAGTCATTACACTTGAACTGAACATGTGACTCTGTAGTTATCTGCATCATGCTGCATGGCTGTAGGCCAAGGCAATATATGCATGTATTCTGAGCTGCAGTTGTGCAGCTGAAGCAGTTGTTGCTTCAGCTTGCCTTTCTTCTCTGCTGAAAGTTAATATCCCCTTGGTGTGCCACCTAAACTCCTTTTAGGTATCTCTTTTAAAAGTAATTCAGATTAACAAAAACAAATAATTCAAGCAGTAGGTCTCTTTACTTGAGTTTGTCTCAACTGATGGTTAGGGAATGCTTGCACAAGCCACTTGGCTGGTGGCAAGGGTGGTAACTACTGGAGAAGGTCTTGGGGATGAAGTAGGAAGTGGCAGACTCTCCATGCAATTGGTGGTACTTCGAGGACAAGCGACAAAGTAATTTCCTTTCTTGTTTTTGATACAAGCCTTATTTTGCTTACATAGCTTCCACTGGCAGAAACATTAATTTAAATGGGATACAAAGTTCATAATTTTTTTTTCTTTCTGGATCATCTCTGGTATTTCGTATGATGGGATTCTGTAGTGTGCAAAGGTGGAGAGAGGATGTGAAAAGTCACAGCACGTGCAGCGATGAGCTCCATCATATTCTGCTATGGTGCATCCAGTGTGAGCAATATCACAAGGGTTATGCCTGTTTCTTATGAATGGTTCTTCTTGAAAGAGAGGTACGTTTTTGCTGATAGGCTGACAAGAGTAATTGTTCTTCCTGTTGACAGAGTTGTGCAGACTCTCCGTTTTGAAGGAATTTCTGTTCTGTCTCACTGGTGATCTCCCAGTAAACACTACCTCTTGCTTCTTTGGAGGCTCTATGGGTGCAACTTCACAGTACCATCTGGGTGAATAGGGAACATGTCTGGGCTTCTGTCAGGGGTAGTCTCTTAATGAGAGATCCAGCCATGTTATTTATTATATTTGCCCTTGGAAGTATGTTAATGTCTTGCTTGCATGCAGAGATAAACTGGACAGAGTGGATAGATGGAAGGACATATGGTTGGTAGTGCAGGATGAGAGAAGAGTGGGTAGAGAAACAGCAAGAGAAATAGCAGGAAGGTTGAACTTTGTGGCCTTTTGGAAGGCCCAAGGTAGTGGGCACAGTAACATTGACTAATGTTCCTGGGGAAACTGTCTTGTCCTCTCCAGTGTGTCTGTATGATGCCACTTGTTCTGCAGCATGGATGGCAGAAACTTTGAAGGGGCTAACAGAATAAAATGAGACTGAGTTAACAAGTTAATGACTTCTGAGAGTGAGGGTGAGGATCCTTGAGATACGTTGTAACACCAGAGCCAACTCTTACTTGCTTCCATTTCTTTCAAAATATGAAAAAAGAAAAACCAACTGCATCAGTGCAGGATGTGCAGGACGTGCTGACTGATGATGTAGGTCTGTACTTAGTTTTAGCCAGTGCTGCAGTCTCATTTGCCAGCAGTTCCTGACTATATGTCCCAACCTGACACTACCTTTCCTTCTACCAGATGTGAAGTGGTTAAGGCAGGAGAACCTATTGAGCTTAAAATATTTTGCTTTGTCTTTACATCCTTCTTTTACAGTTAGTGGTTGTATGAGAGCTTGTGTGGCAGAGGGGGGAAGACAGACGTGATGGGAACAGCGGGAGGAGAAGGGTAGAGGACATCTATTTTAAGGTCACTGCATGCTACTGCTGTCTTTGATTGTGGGGCTGTGGCACAGAAGGGCCATGTAGTAGGCAAGGAAGCAGATAAAGCATGTCTGGTTGATTAAAATAGTGCAGGTGTTGAAGGTAATATAGCAGGTCCTGTGCTTGGAGATGGTTCACATCGTCCCCATGCCTTAGTTCCTCTATCAACAGAAGAGAAGATAAATCTCTCAAGGGGCTTCTGTGGGGTATAATTCAGTAAAGCCGTCAGGAGGAGAGGTTTATAGAGACAGGCAGTGTTTGTAGATTGAAACCAGATGCCTGTGTTGACCAAGAAAGTTTCCAGCATTTACACTTGGCTGGAAGTGAGCAAGTTTCTCTGGCCTGGTGCAGATCTTTCTCCAGGAATTGGGACTTCCACTTTGTAATGCTGAGTTTGTGCTGCACATTTTGGTCTGCAGCCTTCAGTGATGAAAAATAGGGCTCAGCAGCCTTCAGTGTTGCATATTTGTCATTATGTGTGTGGCGGAGTGTTGACTTTCACTGAGACTCAACCCTTGAGTAGGTTATATCAGGTAGCAGCTGCAGCATAGAGCAATGCCACAAAGCAATTGATCTAGCAGCCCTTGACTGAGACAACAAGGGCAGGATGTTGTCTGAAATGTCTCAGTAGTGAAATTGATTACTGTATGCTTCTTATTGGTATGTACCTCTAGACCCTGTGTCGTCTCCAGACCCTCCAGAAGGGGAAGAACAAACCACAGTGACAGCAGGAAAAATTTATTGGTAGTGTTGAGGGGCATGAAGAGGTGGTGTTTAATTTTATTTCAAGTGGGGACTATTGTAACATTAATGAAAATGCGCAGGGGTCTGGAGAAGGGACCTGCTTGCTGCTCCTCTCTTGCTTCCTTGTAGCTCTGCTAAGCATACATTTCTGCTTACTCCTGGTTTTCCCCACTAAAAGGTCCCATGTGCAATGATTTTGTTTAGATCTGTTTCTTTTAAAGAGGGCAAAGAGAGACCATTAGGTTCTCCAAAATTGTACTAGATTTAAAGAAGAAGCTGAGGTCTTGGTTTTATGATAAGACTGACTCTTTAGTTTGTTTCTGTGTATTTCCGGTGCAACAAATTGGTTATGTGCTGTTTTACTATTTTAACATATCCTCAGGTCAAAAACTACTCTTGCACATAATGTTGACTGTCATACAATCATATAGGTTGGGAAAAGCCATTGAGATAATTGAGTCCAACTATTAACCCAGCACACGAGGTCCACATCTAAATATCTTTTAAATACCTCCAAGGATGGTGACTCAACCACTTTTCTGGGTAGTCGGTTCCAGTCCTTGATAACCCTTTTGGTGAAAATTTTTCCAAATATCCAATCTAGACCTCTCCTGGTCCAACTTGAAGCCATTTCCTCTCTTCCTGCCTCTTGTTAATTGGGTAAAGAAATCCACGCCACAAACTAGCTTCCTAAAGGAAGACACATTTTTTCCTCTTTTTGTCTACCAGACATATAACAAATGCACTTTTACCTTCTCCTTGGTCAAACAGACCGGCCATAAGAAAATTTTAAGAATGAAATTTTGTTACTTTGCAAAACTGCCCTGCTCAGTAGTAGTGTAATTTGATGAGCCCTGGCTTTCTGGCTGCACCTCTTTTGTTCCAGAGATGTTCCCTTCTTCCAGCATTACACATGTGTGAGTGGAGGGGATGTCAAATACTGTAGTATTTGGTGTACTTTTGTTTCTGGCTGTTCCTTGTCACTACAGTTTAGGACTTTTTCTTTAATATTCTGGTTCTTATAAGAACGTATTGGAACAGTGGGTGAGAAAGAAACATGCAAAAGTTCTTACTAGGGGAGATGTGATGAGTTGTGGGTGCATCCTGCCTGAGGTGCCTGCTGGGGCTCTGACAGGCTCCCCATGTCTTGCCAGGCTTGGCAGCAATGCCTGCCTGGCTCCCTGCTTTAGTAGGAATGGCAAGCAGCTGGTCAGCACTTTCAGACCAGGAGATTTTCCACGTAACAACGCCTGTGGTGCTTCTGGCTTGGCTTCCTCTTGGGTTCCCATCTGATTAAATCAGAAAAGGGTGTAAAGACAGAGTGATTTCTGCTGAAAAAATGGAAAGCATGAGAACAAACCTACAAGACATTGCTTTGACATAAGTCAAAACAGGGCAAGAGGAAGGGAATTACTACCTCTAGAAAATCCAAAGACATTAATCAAAAGGCAGTGCTGCGTATCCACCTGGCAGGAGCACACAAGTTTATTTTTGTCCTGGGAAGCTGTTTCTGGATCTTTGAAACATAACCTGTGATACTGCAAGTTTGAGGAGTTTGCTGAGTATCAGACTGCTGAGCAATTCACTTTGCTACATTTTTGTCTCCTTCCTTCTCCTCCCCAAGGAAGACATCTTTTCAAGCACCTGCCCCCTCCCAAAATACCATAGTAACCCACCAGCTTTGCCAGAAAATGCTTAGCACATTAGCAGGTTTAAGTTTCATAGTTGTAATCATTCAGAAGGCCAGAGAGCTGCATAGATTTCATTCCAGTATCCTTTCCAGCTTTTTGACAACACTTGGTGGGCAGAGTTACAAATGAAGCCTGTGGTACAGATGAAATATGAGTTGCTGTCCTGCCCAGAGAAGCAAGTTGTGTGTGTGGATGTGGCAGAGGGAGGAGGGCTATGAGATCCGCTGGGTGTCTGCAGTGAGAGAAGTGTGAATGGCAAGGGTAAGTTTTCCATTATATAGCATCCCAATAAAAATGGTTGCATTTATTGAGATTATCTGTTCTAAAGTGAAAAAAAAAAGGGTCAGCATTGTCCTACCCAGCATTTTCTTTAAATAAGCTGTATTTTTGCCCTGTTGTTTTGGCTGTCTTGAATGATTCCTGTAATTCTCTAAATTACTTCTGTAATTGCTTGTATGCCAGATTCTGCTCACAGCTTCAGGAGCATGACATCAGGAACTATTCTTTCCATGGTAATGGAGTGATGCTTATTTTTTTCTTCTTAATATGGTGCAACTGAGAACACTTCTTGGTCCCTTCTGTATTAACACCTGTTAGCAAGAACAGAGAGGCCCCTGCTCTGCTGAAGGGAGACAGAGAATGGCTTATCTTTCTTGCAGATGTTACTGTCTTTTTGTCTGCTTGGCGTGAGGAGGCATGATGGAGCACAGGAATATATCACATCTTTTCCATTCCTCTCCCTGCTGGTTTGGGGCAGCAAAATGAGAGAGGATTAGTGACCCATTAGAAAAGTGAGTGGGAGGATGCTTAATAAGCTCCTCTTTTCTTGAGCATGGGATCTGACTTTTAGGTGGTGGCTGCAGGCAGGACTGCAAGTGTGATATATGCAGAGAGAATGCATGCACCTACTTTCTTTTTCCAAAATTACAATACAAGAGGCTTTTGGTGTGCAAAAGCTGCTTTCAGGTTCTGCTGAGTGCCTGCCAAGTTGAGGCTCAGCCCCACTCTCACATCCCCTTGCAGTAGGCTGGCTCAGGAGCTGACCCAGCAGCTACAAAGACAGAGAGCTGATGGTCACACAGCTGAAGGACAAGACCTCACTTTTTTAGAGCCAGTAACCCAGTCCCAAGTTACTTCCAGCCTGGGAGCTCCTCCCTTGAGCAGGGCAAATTGAATTTTTACTTTAATGCAAAACAGTCCCTTCCAGTTCCCTTTGCCTTTTTAGCTCCACAGGAGCTTCTCTCACAAAGGTGAGATACTGCTGATTGTTTCCTGCACTGCTGCAGGGCCACATGCTTTCTGCTAAGTTTGGTCCTTGCCCCATCCTGGGCCTAGATGGACTCTGCAACAGCTCCAAGCTTTTCCCACAGAGGTTAAACACTATCAACTGCCTGGTCAGAGGTGTCCTGCTTTGTGTCAGAAGGGTGCTACTGTATTCCCTTTCCAACACCGCACAATAATGAGGTCTGAATTCACTAGGGAACAGTGCCTGAGTGCTGCCCTGCAATGTAGTCTGTCACTACAGGGCTGTAAATACCTTTAATAACTGTTTGCATTGGTATTTCCTTGCTACAGTGCAGAACCACCCTGTAGCTCATGGGAATTGTCTGACTGGAGTCAGGAGGCCTTCACCAGGAGCACACAGGCTTAAGTGCAGCTGAGTACAAGTTGTGTGGCAACATCCTACAAGGGCTGATCTTCAATGTTTTCAGGATTTTAAAAAAAGAAAAATCTTTGCTCATTATTTGGAGACACAATGTGCTGGAGTGATTAGACATTCTCTCTGGTGGAAGCAAGAACTCAATCAGTAGTATCTACAGTGAGGAGCAGGGTTCACCTAGAATGAACAAAGGGAAAAAAGTGCTTGTATTTGTCTGCTTTTTTTGCATACCCCTTCATTGTCCATGGACCAAGTGATATGGTTGTTTACACAAGGTTGTCATAGTTACTATTGTATTAAAAGAAACAGTCAAGATGGAACATTCAGATTTTGCAGAATTGATAGGTTATTCCACTCTTTTTGGGTCAAGGATATGTCTAATGCAACATACTGTCTCTTAAAAACAAACCAACAGACAGAAGCAAAAAACCCACATAACTCGAAGTCTTCATTTCAGTATTTCCCTGATAATGCATAACTCTACAAATGCAAGTGGCATGTTTTAAACAGGTGTAGAGTTGTGCCTCACTGCTTCCTGTATTTCAAACCCTGCTATCTGATTGGAATGGGAGCACAGGTATTGCATGCTTGTGTGCCTTGTGCCTTGGCGACACTGTATTATGCAGTGTTTTCTTTGTCCGGAGCTGGCGTTCATCTCCATCCACCGTCCTCGCCTCCTGCTGCTCATACACATAGTGCAGTCATGCACTGGGCTGAGCTCCTGCTCATGCCAAATCCACCATGCTGTTGAAGGAGGATGTTACAGTGCTGGAACCAATTTCAGCATAAAGAAGCCAAGAAATACATGTAAAAGGGAACTGTGTTTAAATCATCACATCAAATAAAAGAAAAACCCAAATAAATGTGAAGAGAACATGAAATTTTGTCTTTGATGTTCTGTGCTGGGAAGGTTTCAATCTCTTTTTAAAGCTCCTCCTCCACCCTCTTGCTTCTTATGGGATTGTATCCAATATTCCAATGTTCATGTAATGCCTTGACTTAGCTATCATTCTTCTTGGGATAATTATAGGTTAGTATAATGTACCTATTGTTCTGTTCCACAAAGCAGCACTGTCATACGGATGGCAGGAGTGAGGTGGGGGGGAATCTTTCTATGTTCTCCTGCATCCACATTGTGTCTTTAATTGGTGTTCTTTCTTGCCTTTTCTTTTTTATTTTAATTTTTTTCTTTCCCATGGTACAGGCTGAGTACTTCCCCACCTCAGACTGTTGGTCTGTTTTCCCAGTTACACTGGTGCCCTGTTTTTTTGGTTTTGGATGAGTTCATTCCCATCATAGCAGGTTTGGCTTTCAGATGGAAATAACATGAAAACCAAGTAATGAGTTACTAGTGTTTACAGAGAAAGCAGATAAATTATTCCTTCCTAAACCATATTTGTTGGATCTCTTTTGTGATCTTGTATGATTTTTCCTAAATACAGAGAGAAGAAGAAACCTAGCCTGTGCCCAAGGGCTCCACTCTGCATTTGGGCCCTGCTGCACAAGGCACTGCACAAACATGTACTAACATGGTCCCTGACTGGAGCACTCACACGTTTTTCTGTAACAGGATTCATCTTTGCCCTCCAGCTGCAGGTGTGGGAGACTGCTGTTGAGTGTTGCACAGTGGTTTTGGTGCTGGGTTTTCCATTGTGTTAGTTAGACAAGGTGCCAAAGATATTATTGGGTGCCTGAGAAACATTGAGGAGAGGCTGAAGAGCCCAGTTCATCTTGGTTGCTGTACCCAGGAGATGAACATTGGTGGAGAAGCTGTGTCATCAGCGCTTGCTTTCTATTGTTGCGTTCTCCAAGATAAATAATATTCAGAGCTGGTGATGTATTTTAACCCGTAGGTTCATCTTGATTAGATGCTGTGTATTTTGCTGGAAACTACTTTTTACCTTTGAGCCAACTAAACAGTCTGGATGGAGGGTTCCTGACTAGCCCATCAAAGTATAACAGTAGTGGGTTGGTTTTTTATTTTTCAGGACTTCACACAACTTCCTTCTCTTTGAGTCGGTTTACCAGAATCATGGAATGGGAAACCTCCAAATGATTGTGTTTTTACAACATATTGTTATAAAGGAGGGGATTACAGATTTTGGAAAAATCTGGATTAGAACCTCTCTTCTAACGATGAGTGTATGAGTACATGCAGCTTCCCTTCTGTAAATGGATGCAAGTGTGTTCTGTGGTCAGAACTTGGTCTCCTCTTCTGCAGTTCCTAGGCTTCCTCTTGCTCCTGATGACAAAGCCAAAACACTTGGTTTCATCTTGAATGTTTCTTTTAAAATGCCTTACACAAATCTTGGAAAGATCTGAAGGCTCATCCAACTTTGTCATTGCTAAATTTTTCTGTGACAGGGAGTGACTTCTCCTGTGACGAGTTTAAAATCATCAGTGTCTGTACACCTTCACATATTTGCAAGTCTGAAAAAGCATGGTGTCCCTCTATGTGTGTGTGGAATGGAGTAAGACAACGGATGGAGGTGGACTTCTTTAGAGTGCGATCTTTCTACAAGAAAAATTAACCTCTTTCATAATGATAATTTGTAGAATTTCGTCTCCAAAACAAAAGAACCAACAATCTGGCAAGCCACAAATGTTAAGCAGCCAGCCTTTTTCTCTCTGGTGAATTCCATGGACTTCAAGGGAATTACACCAGTGGCAGTGAATCTGGCCTGAAGTGCCTTTGATTAATATTTGTTGGTTTCTGTCTGGTGTCCTGAGTAATGCCAAATCAGATTTGATGTTTTAGGAATGGATGAACTCTCGTGTGTTCAGTGCTGCATGGTGAGAAACAGCCCCTGGTATGAGCACACATGCATCCACACACATATTGAGTGCTTTCTGGGGATGTTCCCAGAGCCAAGGCGCTTGCCAGGTGTGATTGCAAGGCAGCTCTAGTTGTGTTGTGTGTGTTGGAGAAGAACAGGGATGTTCCTCACAACTGCTGTTTGCCTTGTGCTTGCTTATTGTATTTCCCCTTTGTATCCTGAAGTGGAAACCACAGATAAATCCCAGTCAGATCCTGTAAATGTTTGTCCCTGTTGGACCAGACCCAGAAAAATTCCTCCTGCTGGCTTCAGTGTATTTACATACCACAGGTCATTACAAGGTGGTGCTCACCTTTATATTCATTCCCACATGTCAAAGTAGAGATATAAGCTAATTTTTCTTTGTACTCCTATATTTCTTCTGTTTTCTAGGTTACTTTTTTTTTAAGAGATAAGAAAGCAAAAGGAGTGATCCCCATGGGTCCTGACATCTGCTGCAGTCATTCTTACAGACTCAAAGGAGATTTAGGGAAGGAGAGGAAACAGTCTGGCTGCAGTCTCTTATTGTTTCTCTTTCATGGCCCCCACCCTGCACCCTCCTGGGCCTGCAATCCACTAACTAGCTCCTCCTGACTCCAGCTGTCATTTTTCCTTTTTATCTATTCCTCTCTCAAGGAACCAAATGTCATCTCTTGTGGTTCCCTTAGCTGGGGTCAGAGACTCTTTATGCGCATTAGGCTGATCAAGGATTTTTAACTGGGAATGAGAGCGGTAATCAACTGCATGGTTGGGGAAGGAGAGAGATTAAATCTGAGAATTGCTGGTGATTGCCCCACATGAACAACAGCAAGCAGCTAGCACAACACATGCTATCATTACTCTCTTCTGATTATTTTATTTCCTCAGTGACAGTAAAATGCTATCTGTAGCAGAAAGGTGGGACAAAGTCCACCCTTGTTTAGTCCTGTGATATTCAATGGATTTTCTGTGGGGTAGAATTGGGAACAATTAGATTCAGTATTTGGAGGGACTCATGTTTTCAGGACCCTCTGCCTGGGAGATTTCAAATAGAGAAGGGAAATTAAAGGTATGTTTGTGATCTAAATTGAGAGGCCATTTTTGTTCAGAAAAAAGCAGCCGTTTTTATATCCAGTCTTGGCTCTGTGGCTGTGGAGGAGGTCATTGGAGGCTGTCGTAGGATGGGATTTCCATGTCCTGACACTTCAACTTTGTCAGCAAGTTTTGGGGCATGATAGCTGAATAAAAGTGAGGAGAATAAAATACAAGAAGGGTTCCTGATGCTGCTTCAAGCTCTGCCCATGGTTTGTTTTTCTGGTTTGTTCAACATAGAATTAAGTTCTGGGAACCACGATAGATTGCAAACTTAAAGTTTTGCAATCTGTGAAGGCATAAGTTACATGACAAGAATTACCTTTGGATTGATTAATTTCTTTCATTTTAGTACCCTAAACTGTCTCCTTCAATACACCTTTTAAAAAGTCTGGTCAGTCCCTCTAAAATGTCCTCTGATGTTACAGAATAGTACAAAGTGTCCTGATTCTCCTTTTGCACTCATGTAAATCAAGAGTACAGTAATTTCA
>VRYO01001269.1:20667919-20680974 GCA_009812075.1 Sialia sialis | reverse complement strand
ACTGTACTCTGAAGTACACAGAAACTGGTTCAGTCCTCTTCTAGAAGAGCATTTTCTTCCTAAGAGAAAAATGGATTGTAGTTAGAGTTGGTTTATTTGAGGGAGACCTTCCTAGTGGAGAAAGAGGTTTCCTTCTGCTCAAATTGCCACTTTTTGCTAAGATGTGTGCTAGTGTCTGACATACTAGTATTATTATGGTTTTATTATCTAGGCATTTGACAGTGATTTTGTTAATGCTTTCAAAATATATTGCTTTCTTAGCAACTCCAGCTCCTAGAAACTGGGGACTACATGAAATTTCCAGTTTTATTGCTAAAATTTCTGTCTCTGCCCACTGTAGAAATATTTACATCTAAAATAATCTACCAGTTCAGAAACAGAACCCAACTCATGATTTTTTGAGTGATTTGATTTTGAAATATTGTAAATACTTAACCACTTTGAAAGATGAAAATATGAAAATTACCTGGTTTAGTGAAAGGTGTCCCTGGTCATGGCAAGGCATTGGAACTAGATTATCTTTAAGGTTCCTTCCAATAGAAATCATGCTGTGATTCTGTTGAATGCCAGGTGTGGGTAGTAGCTGGAATTCAGGAAGAAAGATGGGAATATCAGGATAAAGAAGGCTATTTCCCATAGGTCAAGGGTTAAGCTTCTTGAACGTGGACTTAGTCCCTTTTCTGCCTACTTTTCCAGTTAAAACCGATGTGCCTGAATCTCAAGTTTAAGATGGAACCTATTGGTAAAGATCCAATCAAATACTATGTTGTAAAGCTTCCAAATCTGGACAGATGTGGAGTAGTATCTGACCTGACTTTTCCTACTTCCCTCTACCAACATGGTTCAGCTTTTTGGAATGGGCCTCTATATATATTTTTGAAGTCTGATCATCCCTGTATGCTCTGAAAAGAAGGATGGATAGGAGGAGTCCACAGTCCTGGAGATACTTCTTCATCTACTGTATTCTTGGTCTCCATCTTTGCTTTTCTCTGTAGCATGGGATGTGGATCACCTCCTGACATGATCTAAGCCCATTTGTCTCATAAACCCCTTAGAATTTTGCATGCCTAGAGCACTGGACATGCCAGTTTTGTCTTGTGCAGGTTATAGGGCTTGAGGATCCTGGTAATTTTAATTTTTTTTTACCATAGATCTTAAGTGTTTTCAGAATACGGGAATTTGTACCCTGTTTTTATGGACCTTTGTGTGTTAAATGCCTTGTACATGATTTTGTGGGGTTGGTAGAGACTGGGCTCCATTTTTCAGTTTGTAATTTCCAGTCCTTTGTTGTTCAAAGACACACAGTCCCTGCTGTGTGCTGTTCCATTTACTGTTCCCTTTTCAATCTTTTCTTGCCATCTTTCCTTACTTATTCAAATGTGTCATTCCCAATGGTACTGCTGTTTTGTTCAGTGGGAGCCATGATTAAAAAGTTTCCCCACTGGACTGATTTGATTTGATACCTGTCTTTTCAACCTCAGAGTCTTTGAACAAATCCCTCAGTACATAGGCAAATACCAATACCAATGCTGTGGCCTCACTCTTCTTCCATCTTGTGCAGCTTTTTACCTTAGTAAATCTAGGAGAAATCAAAACTGAGTTCTTGGTGTATGCAAGCTTTAATGGTAACCAAATATACTATGGCATGGGGAAATGACGTTCCTGAAGTTCAGATTCAGGCCTTAAACCCAGGCTGAAGGTGAATTGTAATTTGTCATAATTTACTTCTTGTTACAATATGAAATGCTTTACAAAAGCAAGTAGTATTTTTTTCTGCTTCCACTCTTGTAAAAATTTTTGTACTGTTCCTCTATTCAAATGTACTGACAGCTGCAATCACATGGAAAGATATTACTGCAGTAACCATTTGGTCCTTCAGGACATTATATAAACACGTTCCTCAAGTGACTATAGAATATATAACCCTGAAGGAAGCATATAATTGCAGAGACAAGTTATATTTTTGCTGTCATTTTTGGGACACTAACAACTCTCTAAAGCATGGACATTACTGGAACTTAGTCCTCTTTTTCTTTTGTAGATCCAGGTGTTTTGGGATATTTTCCAATATTTTATCAAGATTTCTCCTTTAAGTAGGCAGAATTAACAGAAAACAGAGATCAAACAAACCTAAGCACAAGCATGCAGCATAAAGATTGTGGTGGCAGATTTGGGATATTAAAAACAATCTCAAAACCATGTCATCATATGGTAATTTATAGCCATACCATTTATCACCTCAAAATCCTCTAGGAATTTTTGCCACAGATGCTTTCCAGATGCTGCAGCAGTTTCCAGCTGTTTCTCCACTTTTGGTTGCACCAGACAAAACTGAGAAACCTCATCAGTTGAAGGACAAACTTTTGAAGGGTAAAATGGAGTAGGAGGTACTTCCTAGGAACAGACTTAATTTCCTCTAAGTTGCCACTGGCTGAAGACACAGATACCAACTTTTTATCAGCTGGCTTCATACTGGAGGTTCATTTTAGTTTAGTGTGCTCTCCACTTGGACCTGCCTTCTTTCCTTCAGTCTTCTGGCTTGCTAGACCAAAAGGAGGAGAGAAAAAAGAGAGCCATGAGCTTATCACTCATATAAATGTATCGTTTTCTTATAATTGAATTTCTCTCTGGCAAGAAGTCACATGAAAATGAAGTTATGAGATTCCCCTGGCTCTGCATTACCCCCACAACAAGAATGACTTGGGAGAGTTGTATCTCAACACATAAAATGTCAAATGAACACCAGGCATTCTTTGTATTCAAAACCCATGTGTATACTCCTATAGCTCCTCTTAAGTAAAGTATTCTAAGTCATTAATGGCAAACTTATACCCAAGGATCCATGTAATTAATTTATAAATATATGCAGTCTGTGTATAGGCAATGATGTAGATGAGTGATAGTCAGACCTGAAAAGTTTGCTTCTTGAATGGGCTGAGAGGGAGCAACACGATTGCCAGGGTGTGGTACCCAATGCTGTGCTGGGGTTGATGCTTTGCTGTCATTGTTTTGTGTTGATGGTAAGCTGTGAGTGCTTTAGTGCACTGTCAGGTCTTCACACCACGATTAGCTTGTACAGCTCTGCAATTGTGTTTTCTTACTGACTGCTGCAGAGAAGAGTTGCTTTCCATCTCTCCATCTTTGTGCTTCTCTCTTTGACTAAATCAGAGTAAAGAATAATCACTAGTTCTTTGAAATATTGGCTAGGCCTGCTTATTTGTTGAGCAGGGAGTCTCTGATTAAGCTACTGCTTCCTTCAGAACTCAAGCTGAGCTATGTAATACATTAGATTGTTTACTGTTTTCTGCAAGAAGTGTCCTGTGTTTCATTGAGTCACATGGTGCTGTCTCCTAGTCTTTATGCTGACAAAAAATTAGTGATGAGTGTAGGTTACACAAAAACTCCAAAGAAGATCTCAAGAGCTTTTCATTCATACCCCCACTAAAGATGATTAGATTTTTTAGCCTTCTATGCATGTGGCTTGTGGTTCTCTTTGGGGAGAAGAGGGGACACTTTGGAGAGAAAGGAGATCATCATTCTGCTGTTCAAGTGATAAAGCCAACAGTGTGCCATCAAATAATCCCAGTTCCCAAGCTAACCACGTAGGAGATCTCCCCACAGAGGGCAGAGGGCATTTACCTGCCTACTTTGTGTTCAGTAGCAACACAAGAGGATTAATCTATGCATAATAGTCCTTGGAAGAAGACTTCCATGCCCTCCTTACATGTGACATTTTTGCAGATCCTTTATTTTCATTCCCTTCTCAACTCCTGCCCACGGAGACACTCTTCCCTTCCCCCTCCCATTGCCTTGGAGCTGTTTTGTTTCTAATGATGAATGTCAAGTGTTTTGGGCCTGCAGCCCTGAGGGGTGGGGGCTAAGAACTGGATCTACCCCTGAGACATAGTGGAGCCAGCAAAGATGGGTTATTTTAAATTGTGTGGTGACAAGCCTTTTTTTTCCCCCTCCCGTTTTGTTCCCAGAGGATAGCTGGGGAAGTTTGCTGTGCCAAATGGTTGGAATGTGTTTTTTCTCCTCTTCCTCCCCCTTCAAAACAAAATGAGAAAACTTTATGCTGTGAATTCTGTTAATTGGGAGACATAAATCCAAACTGTAGTGCAGCATTGCTGGGCCTAGGCACCTATTGAAGTTTAATGAGGGAACAGCAGCTTTCTCTTGCCCTCCCCTCTTATGCTCTCCCTACATCAAACTCTTTCTTGTGGTGCCATCCTGTTCCTATGGGAGTATGGGAACGCCTGGGAGAGTGTGTGCATTTGTCCAATGTTCTCATGGGTCTGAGTGCAGTATGTGACTCTATTATAATAATGCCAGAGTGAGGCATGGACATGTCCTGGTAAGACAGGACATTATTCCAGGCTGAAGTTAGCTGGGTAGCCAGTGTAGGAAAAGGAAAGAGAGATTCCTCTGGGTTCCTGCCCTAAGTGGCTGTAAGCTCACTGAGGGAAATCCACTCTGCAACAGCGATTTAAAGGTTTATGTGCCTTGACCATATGTTTTGGACTGATGACAGGGTTCCATGATGAATGTTATATGACTTTTTACTTCTTGTATCAGGCCTGATATTTTATCAGAACTTGATAATGAAGTATTTCCTTATCACTACTGTCTGGCTGAAGAGACAGCTCATTAAATCCAAAATAGAAAATAAGAATCCTTCTCCTTGTTCTAGCTGTGGTAATGGGAATAAATTGGTTACCATCAGCATCTACTGGATGTAATAGAGTCCCTTACACAAAAAGCCAACCTGAGAGGGCCTTGATCAAAGCATCAATGGAAATATAATTAAACTGAGCGTAATAACATATACTTTAGCAAAGATAGACAAGTTAATCTGAAATGGCTCTGGAGTGAATGCCAAAACCAAGAGCTTCGCTTTGGCATTGTTGTTTCAAGAAGAAAAGAAATTCACACAGTGGCAGAAAAGTAGATTGGAAGGGTAACAGGAAGAGAGCTTAATTAGAGGGCTCTGTGAGTCCCAAAATTTATTAAAGGCAATGCTGACTGGCTCTGAGATCAGCTGCAGTAAAATAATAAAATTTACCTCAGGTAAAAATGCTTCTTATGGTGCTGCAAGACAACTGTTCATCTTGAGGTCTGGATAATAAAATGTTACCACACAAAGTATTTTTAACCTGCTGATAATATTTTACTCCTTTTGCTTGCTAGCTCATCTATGTTTATGTAACATTAAGCATTAAAACTCTTATCAACTTTGCCAAGCAATTTTATCAACTGCTGCTGATGCAGCACTGGAAGTCTGGGAAGAGCTGCTTGTTTTTGCTTTGAGAGGTGGGATGTAAGGTTAGAGGGGGTGGATGGTGATTGCATGAGCAATACAGGTCAGGTTACTGTTGGATTCCTCTTGCAAGATAAGTGAGAGCCCTCTGAAAGGTAATTATTAGAAAGCATAAATTCCTGAGATAACCTGTCCAAGAAGAAATACTGACAGGAGCAGAGGCCATATGTTAAAGGCTAGCCATTACTCCAGGGCAATGGGCTAACCTCTCTCTCTCTTTTTTTCTGTAACCTCTTCTTGCTCTGACAGTTGACTCCTGCAGTTCTTTTCCTTCAGTTACTTGTCAATCTTTTCCTTGTCCACTGTGATGCTTGTCTACATTCTGTATTAACTGGGGTGCAGACAAGTGGAGACTTTGTATGTGGTTTAGTTCCATGTCCAAGCTCTTGTTTAGTCATTGTCTTTGCTTGTCATTGTTATTGACACTGCAATGTTCAGGTAGCTTTCACAGGATATCTGGAAAAAAAAAAAAGAAAAAAAAAAAAAAGAAGAAGAAAGGTTACTTTTGGTTACTTTTGTATTTCTTTAACAAGGATTTTTGTATAGAAGAGCTTCAACTGGCTTTCAGTGTGACATAGTGTCAGCTTTGTCTCTGAACCCAGAAAGTTGCTGGATGGCAGTTTGGTAACAAAGTCTTGCAGAGTGAGAAAAAATATTTCAGAGGAAAAGATGGAGCAAAACTGGGAAATAAGAAAAGTGACTTCTCTTTCTCTATGGCTTTGTTACGCAAACTCTGTGTCTCATCTGTAATGTAGAGATAATGATATCTACCCAGCTCCTATTTCCACTGGTTGATTGATTAATGACTGTCTCATGATCCCTAGATTACACTTTTGTGACCTGCAGCTTTAACTACTGCAGTGTATTACATACAGAAAGAAAATGGAACCAATGTGTTAGCCCTAGCTAGTTCCAGCTGGGAAAACATGATAAACTGACCTGAACAGCCTTGCCCACGTATATCTGCTTCTGAGACCTCATTCTAAAAGTGCACTGAAGCATGTGCTCTCTGTCCAGCTGCCATCTCTGTTCAGCAAGACATTCAAGTATCTGCCTAACTTTGAATTGAAGGGGACTTGCACACTCAATCATCTGCTGTGCTGATTTGGGGCCTGATGCTTGGTCACAGGCAGGGTTTCATCACAAGTGTCTGAAGACCTCAGTCAACACATGGGACCAAACGTGAATCTGAGGTCTGCCCTAGCATGATGGGGATATCCATTAAACAACTGAGTCTTTCAGACTTGCCAAAAGAGTTAATTATTTGAGCAGAAGAAAGGATCATTATTTTGCAGTGATAGTTGCAGCAAAACAATATTGCAGGCTTTGCTAATTGTTAAATGAATTACATTTAGTTTAACTGTTCTACAGTAATAACCACCTCAATCTGATACTTGAATTAAGGTGGTGTTGAGAACAGGAAACAAGGCTGAAGAAAAAGAGGTGCAAGGAAAGTCCATTTGTATGGGAACAGCCATCAGATACTTAAGTTTCTGAAAGCTGGTTGTGTCAAGTACTTTTTCCTGACTTTATTAGAGAGTTCCTCTTGGGTGCTGCATAAGTATCTACAGAAACCAGGCCAGAGGTGTTTGAAACAACACTCCTAAGAGTTATATGTTAGTATTTTCAATGATGGTTTGCTCTGCTCCTGTGGGATGTGTTCCAGGTGCAGAAGATCCTGTGCTTAGACCTTTGAGTTAGTTCTCAATACAGGACATTCTTTATGCTGGGGGCGCCGCAAGATGATGTGTTGGATGCATCTGTTTCACCTCTTACAATTTTTATTGTTACTTTTTGAGAAGTAATAATGATACTTCAGCAGAGGAATGACCGTAATCTGCCCTACTTCCATTTGTGGGTAGAGCTGGGGGAAGGAGGTGAGAAAAGGAAATCTAATTCACAGTTATCTTGGGAATTCCCCTATGTAGCATGAGTCAAGTATATCCCTGCTGTACGTCTGCCAAGGCCAGTAGACTTATACAAGTAACAGAATGATTGCTCCTGTGTATTTAAGAGAAATAATAACTCAAAGAAACACAAAATTAGTTATCTAGGCATGAGATGGCTTTATAGAGAACAGAATATATGATTTCCTGTTTTGATAATTATTGACTGGGTACAGTAGATTTTAGTGTTTCTTCCACGTGTGCTCAGTTTGTCACACATAGATCATGACCTAGAATCTGCAAGTGCTACCCATTCAAGATTAGTAACTTCAAAGTATTGGCTCTAGCTGATTTTTTTCCCAAGGCTGATCTCAGAGGCAAAGTAAACTTTCATAATTATGTGGTTTTATGTTAGATCTATATAGATCTCTGCTTTGCTACTTGTGTGATAATTTTCACCTGTGCAAAAAGGATTGTTTCCTGGAGTGGCATTTCCTTTGCAGCAGGAGATACAAGGTTCCTACAAAAGAGACAAGAAAAATGTGAGCTTACTAGTTCTTTCTAGTCAAAGGACAGGAAGTACCTAAAATATTAATGTAATAACAGTTCAGTGTAGTGGGGAAGCTTGCATGCCATTTAGGAACATTTGTACTACTCTTCTACTTGCATGCTTATTTTAAACTCTTTTAAATTCTGACGCCTGGATTGAATGACATTATGTATTTGTCTAAATACTGCACAAGGTGCAGGGGAAATCCCAGCCTAAGAACTTCCAAGAGGACTAACAAAGGTCATTCAGACCAGGACCATGCTTGACGTGAGCTTGAACAGTGGGACTCTGACATGGCTTAAAGCATAGGACAAAACCCTTGGCATCTGCCTGTTGAGCTCTGGTGGAGATATGTAGCTTTATGAAAGATGTGATACTTAGAGACATGTGAAAATGAATGCTCTTGTCAGCTTAGCTGATGTCATTTGGGCCAATGATGTAACTGGAGAGGTAGGGAACAACTTCCATTTGCATTTGCTACGTCTCTCAGGAGGGCTGTGCTGGCTGAGTGACCTAGCTGTCACCACTGATGGTGTGGACAGACTTATTCCCATTGCAAACAAACAAGTGTGCCACTTGAAGGCTAACCCAAGCTGGTTGTACTGCTGGAGACAGCTCTGGTGTTTTGTGAGCTTGCCCTCAGCTCTTGCAGGCCATGTCAGCTGGGTTTGCTCGAATAGATCGAATGGCCTTGCTTGAACTGAGTCAGGGAGTGCTCATGCAAATATTGCCACTGGCAGGAGGTGTGGGAGCAGTAAGCTCTGGGAGACAAGCAGTGAAAAGCAGCAGGGTAGGAGGGAATGGGAGATATTTTTAGCTGGCACAGCTAGAGCTAGGAGAGGATTTCTGTTCATGATCTGAGCATCTTTTTAGTACACACAGTGCCTGAAGTAATGCACACGATTTATTACTGAGGTAAGAGTAGGGTGTTACCCATGTTCAGCAGGGGAACTATTAAAGCTACAAAGGAAGTCACGGCAGAGTAATTTGTAGAAGTCTGGTTTGCTGTCTTCCTGGTGCCAGCTTGGGTAATAGATTATGGTTTTTACCAGGAATGCAAAAGATAGGATCACTGTGGGAAATCAGAACCATGGGAGCTGAGTGGATAGACTTTGTCTTTGACTTCATCTGGCCTTTAAGATTGTTGTTGCACTAAACCAAACAGAATTCTTGGTGACCCCAAGCCCCAGCAGCTTGAGTTGCTTTGCTAAAAATATATATGAAGAAATCCCTTAGATGCTGTCATGTCCAGTCTAATACTGTTGCTGATGTTTTCGTTAGTTCATTCCTTTAGTAATTGGAAAGAATTTTTGACCTTTTAGGGGAGGTTAGGACCAAGATGAATTCTGAGTGCTGTCTTCAGACGCATAAGAGGTCTAGGTTATTACCTTTCACACCTGTTGTTCATTTAATTGGATAGTGCTGCATCTCTTTAAAACAGAAACTTTGGCCTGAGGAAGAATAGATGCTCTGAGATATCCCCAAAGAGTCTGCCTCTGAGATTAACCTAATTGGTCACTGTGCTGAGTCTAATAGACATTGTATGCAATGTCTGTCTCTGGAAACAACTCAGGTAGCCTGATGTATGACTTGGAAA
Source organism: Sialia sialis (assembly GCA_009812075.1). Taxonomy (NCBI): domain Eukaryota; kingdom Metazoa; phylum Chordata; class Aves; order Passeriformes; family Turdidae; genus Sialia; species Sialia sialis. The sequence continues at coordinate 20,671,624 of VRYO01001269.1, read as the reverse complement.
CTGCTGCTGGTGCCTCTTCATGGAAATGAAAGTAAAGTAAGAGAAGATGTGGACAAATTACTACGTGGACTGCAGTATAATTGTTCACAGTCCAGTGTATTTGAACGGGGCTGATAATTTAATCTTCTGAAGTACCTAATTTCATAACCACACATCAGCTTGCTCCATACACAGATACCTCTTGTTATGTAGCCAACGACTTTGCATGTTAACAGCTGAGTAAGATGGGGAGAATGATCCCACTTTTTTGGGTTTGAGAACTGGGATTGTGGCTGTGGCCCTGAGCAGGGCCATACAGCTGTAGGAAGAGGAACACCTCTAGTTCTAATCCTTATTCCTGCACAAAGATGGCTGCAGCTCTTTACCCTGTATGCCAGATTTTTGTCAGCAAGATACCATCATGTACCACACTCTTCTTGGCAGTATTAGCTTGTGCTGCTGTTTCTTTTCTTTAAATGGAAATGCCAGCAGAGCTCTCATACTTCTACAATACCTGTGAGGATGGGGCTAATCAGATCAATTTTCCTCAAATTGTAAGCTAAGCCTACCTTTTGTCATTTTTCTTCAAAGACAGACTTTTTGCATGAGATGATACCTGCAGTTTCACAGTGGATTAAATTACAGCCTAAGCCTGTTTCAAGAGTAGTGAATGTAGCTCACTCTACGAGGCAGCTCTCTCTGTTACAAATCAGCATCACATGGTGATTCAAGCAGTGAATACCCTGTTGATTCTGGCCACAAGTAGCCAGCAGGGATTTCCAACCCATCAGGGCAAGTCTTCTGGTAAATAACTGCAAAAGGGGATTTCTTTGCCCTTCTACATAGAATGTTAATGCTGAATGCTTGGAGGAGGGTGCTAAAAAACCTCACATTGCTTTTACACTGGTTTGGGATTCAACTTACACTTGTAGCTCAGGGCATCTTCTTGACTGCTGTCGTGTCTGGGCTGTGCCAATGCTGACTCAGGAGCTTGTCATCAGTTCTCTGATGGCTCCTAATCCCTTGAACCACAGAGAGTCTCTGCATCTGCCACAGAGCAGTGAACAAGTGCTAGAAGCTTGTCTATTTTGACCTGTCTGCATGAGTTCTTCCAATGAAAGGTGTTAACTTTCCTGGAAAGTCCTTTGTTTTTCCTTGGAACATTGGTGCTGCAGCAACACTGTCTGCTTTGTGTACTGTTTTGTGGTCTGATTTGTCTAGTCTACCTACTACCAAAAGAGTCCTGCTAGCCATTGTTCTCTGACATTGTTTCCCAGGCTGGGAAAAGATATACAGTCTTCCTGTTGTCCATCAGGTGAAATTACTCAGTATGTATAGAAATGAAATAGCTGTCTCAATGACTGACTCTTGGAGAGTGTAGATATGTGTTTTGAAAGCTGCCAAGTTTATGTTAAAAAACTGAGAGCCCAGAAAGTTTGAGTCATTCTGTAGCACATCTGGAAATCCTTTTTTGCCTTTGCTCACGTTCACACCCCTTACATCATTAGAAAATGTTGTGTAGGGACAGATGCAGTGGACCACTGTGAGAAAACTGAATCTGCACATTCCTGCACTTTCTGGCTTGGCATCAGAGTTTGTGGTAGGATTTTGAGCAGTCTGTTATGCTTCACCTAATGCCAGGAAAGCTGTTCTCTATTCCTCCTGAATCTCCATGTCCTACCTTTATGCAGTTGCAAAGGGTGCATGCTTGTAGCAATTAGGCACTGCCTATAAATTCCAGAAAGTGCAGCCAAAGGAGGGGCCTAGCCAGCCCTTTATTGTTTAATGCTCAATAGTTGTCTGACACTCTTGAATATGTCATATTTTCTTCTGCTTGGATCTTTTGATGAATGTTATGTTAGCATATTGCAACGCAATGTGAAGATGAGCAAAGCAGAATGCTTTATCTCTTCTGGAAAGATGCTCTGGAGCTGAGGGTCTGCTGTCTGAAGATGTTACACAAGCCTGCTGGTACTGGACTCTGTTAAGCACAGGTTTCCAGTTGCATCTGGCTATAGAAAGGAGAAGCAGACATTCAAGCAGCTTGAACTTAGTCCCCTGTGCCCTTCATGAAAATCAGTGGTGTTTCAGAGTCTGTGAGGAAAAGGCATGAGGACAGGCAGGGGACTTCAGACTTCTTTGGCTAGCTCTGTCTCTGTTGCTTATCTAGCCTGAGGTAGAGAGTCAGAGCAGGCCAGTCCAGATGGGAGAAATACACATTAGCATGGCCAGTCTGCAGCTTGAGAAGAAAATAATGCTGACTGGAGAGGGAGAGAAAGAAGAAGAGGAAGGCCCTGTTGGTGATTGTGTCTGTAAGATTGTCCACATTAGTAGTGTTAGTGCACAGTTTGTAATGCTTCCCTCTTCCAGTCAGCCTCATTCTGATCTCTTCTGACTTCAGCCTCTGCCACCTATGCTACCCTTGCTTTCAACACTGCAAGATTTGGGAGAGTGCTGTCAGCATGGAGGGGGAAAGGATACAGAAAGCTGAATGTCATCAATGTAACGGCTGGCATTGCTGCCCAGATACTTCATCAAATTCCCTCAAGGTTTTGCATAGATATTAAACAGAAGTGGCTGAAGAAGTGAGCCCTGTGGTATTCTTCATGTCACAGGTCATAGAGAGAAGGAGCAGCTGCCTGTCAGGGTCCTCGTGGGACCTGCTGGGATGGGATAGTATAATCAGCTCCATGCAGTTCTCTCGATACTTGCCAAGACATGTCATTGTCCAAGGTTGTCTCCAGTGTCACAGGCAACTGATAACTCAGGTAGTGCCTGCATGATTTCTTAGTCTCTTCAACTTTGTGAGAAGGCCTAAGACCTCATTGGTGCTTCATTTCCAGGCTCATTCATGAGTGTCTCTGAATGGAGAGTAAAAAGTATCTTCTGAACCTGTATTGCATCATTTTTCTCATGCCACTTCTCAGATCTCACCCAGTTTGAAACTGGATGGCAGTTGCTGCTGAAAAACAAGTTCGGATTTAAAAGATATTTTTTGGTTGTCCTCTCTATTTCTTACAGTGTAAAATGACCTAAAGTGTAAGACTAGAGGCTTAATGTGCAGTAAAAGAAAACTCCGTGGTTTTAAGGGAAGCAAGGCCATATTTTTGATCATGGCTGAGGACCACTGCAAACTGTAGAAGGAAAAGTCTGTTGCTTTCTGTTGCATGACTGTCATTTATTCCTGTGCTATCAGGTTTTTACCTGCCTAGTCATGTAGTGAACATGGGTTTAGAGGGAAATGACTAGAAAGAGGTCTGGCCTCAAGAACTGGAGACAATCTGGATTCATACTCAGAGGTATCTGGTGGGAATTTACGAACTGCATTTAAGGAGGACTGGTTCTTTGTTATACAAGTTTTCCCAGGGTGATGTGGAGCTGTAATCATTGCTGAACATGGCTGGTTATAGGTCTTCAGTGAGTGCTCACCTTCCCTGGGTACTAACCTGGATGGTGTCAGACACTTCAGGAGGGGAATGCTGGATTCTGCCTATTTTGTAGCTGTTATGAAAGGTGTGAGTGCACTCAAAAATATGTGACTTTGCAGGATGAGCTGCAAAGTAGAGGTGGAGAGCTTCTCCGCTGCTTTCAGGGCCCATCAGGATCCCTTGTCAGCACAGAAACATCTTGAACATCTGGAGTGAAGTCAGGCTCTTGGTCCTTGTTGCTAATTTATGGGCTTATAAGACTGGCAAGTTCTTGGGTTTCTTTTTTTTTTTTTTTTTT
>VRYO01001269.1:20523037-20667776 GCA_009812075.1 Sialia sialis | reverse complement strand
AATTGTTCTTCCCTGACTTTGTTATTAGCTGACCTGATTCCATTATAGAAAACCTCAGTTTCTTAACACTTAAAAGAACAGTGACCCCAAGGAGGTCACAGAGTCTGATCTTCCATGCTGGTGCTTGCTGTCATGGCAGTGACTGCACAGAATTGCACCAGGCTCACATCACAATCTCAGCACCCACAGGGCTGCTGGTGCTTTCAGAGAGCTCACCTCCTTGTTCACACTGAGCTTCCACTGCTCTCAGACTGCTGTTTAGTTTCAGTCCCACTTTTTTCCACCAATAAAGAGCCCCTAACCTCCACTAAACATTTACCCCTCCTATGCAGCTTTGCAGGAGTGTGCAATAGCATAGGCTGTTCTTTTCCAAGTCTGTGAGCTTTTATCAGTCAGCCAGAACAGGGTTATTTTAGTGTGCACGGGTTGATATGTAAGTGCAAAGCCTGTGTGTATGCCAGCAGTGTCACGGGCACACCTGTTCCAAACATCTGGGGTTTTACCTGGGGCTCTGTACTGAAGGGCTGTGTGTTTCTCACAGTGTGCTGACAACTGTATTCTGTATTTCCAGTTGTGCTGCCTTCAGTATGGCTTTACTTCCTTGTCCAGCAGTTGTTCATGTCTGCTCCTTGCTTTCTTTTTCCCAGTATCTGTAAAATCTGCACATATGCTGATGATTTTGTGTCATTAATATCAATCTAGACAAGTCTGTGTGACCTTTAATTCCCCTGTCCAAAGGGAAGAATTGACCCTTGCAGTCAGTCACAGCACAGCACTGACTCATACATACTTTTCATAAAAATAATGAGGAAATTCCCCATAGTTTTTACAGATACTTTTTCAGGAGTTGAAATGGAAGTCTTCCATAACAACACAGTTTGGGAAAACTATGAAGCATGTAGCAGATAATTAATCATTTTTTCTGACATATGATACAATTTATAATATTCATTTTTTTCTCTTCTTGTATCTCACTCAAACTCAATGGGTCTGTTTGAGTTTCATTTGAGCTCATGTGCTTTCCAGTCTTATTCCCACCCTTGTCTGTTCTCCAGCTCCATTGTAAACCTCCTGGAGGGGCTGGGATTTGTCCCACCTCCCCAGCTCTGCAATGATGAACACAATAGGACCATGCTTTCCCTTTTTTGCCTCGATTTTAATATATTTTCTGTTTTTCCCTGCTAAGATAAAATATGCTGTGTTTAGATATTTAGCAAAAAAAACAAAACAAAACAACAACCAAAAAAACCCCCCAAAAATAAAACAAAAAAAACCCCTCTAAGTTTGAAGTTCTTTAAAAAAAAACTAACTGAAGTGTGGAATGAATCAGAATCCCTCCAATAAAGACTAATGATAAAACAAAACGACTAGGCACCCAAAAGTAATTTCAGGGAAGCTGTTTACCACTGACATATGAGTGTCATGAGGAAATACCATTTCTTCACTTTTCCTATATTTGATTATTTGTCACTTAAAACAAAAAATTCAATTTATAATTAAGGCCAGGGCAATTCCTCAAGGTCTCAGTATCTGAATATCTTTCCAATGAATACTTAGAGAACTACATTTTTTTGATCATGCTTGCTGTAGTGGAGCCAAGGCAAGCGTTCTTAAAATATGGAGATGACTGTATACTTCTAAATCGTTATTTTTCTTTGAGGCAAAAAATGCATATTTAAAATCTTTACAATAAATGTAATGAAACAGCTAGACAGCAAGATTTTGGCAAGAGTGAATTTGACCCTTTAGCTTGGTAGCTTCTCTGCCATTAGGATCTCAAACGCCTTTTTCTCCCTCTTAGAAAAATCTGAAATTTACTCTACTTGATAGTGTGATTCAAAGCCAAATATTTTACATTTAAAGACTTATAGTCATTTTCAGTCTTAGAGCAAGGTAGAAACTGAAGCAATCTCCACACAGATCCTATATCTGGGTTGCTGAGATGTATTGTTTTTGTTAATATAGATGTTTTGTGGTGTGCATATTCTAATGAAGTGATTTTTGGCATGAGGAAGACTTATCCAGTGGTGGCAGTTTTTTGTCATGCAGCTATGCTTTTCTTTCCAGTAAACTCCTTAGAGTTAGAGAGCATCCCTGGTTTAATACAGAAGGAATCTGACATAGCTCTGAGGAAGCTCAAGTGTTTGTAGAAAGAGCTGTTAATCTTTGATCAACTGGGGTCTCCTTGTTACTGACTTTGATTACACAAGTGTACAACTTTAATTACAGCTTTTAATAAGATTTAATTTCTTCCTAGTCACATTCTTTGTATAGTAGAGCAGCTTATCTTTTCCTTTCTCCCCTGCTCCCCTTCCCTTCCCCCGCTGCCTTTTTATGGAAAAGGGCATTTGAGGTCATTGCAGGGGATTCAGTGTCCAGAGGGATCCTTCTGTACACACTCTGCCATGACTTTACCCTCCACTCACTTGCACAGTCCAGAGAGCTCTCTCCTTCAGCTGCCCTCCAAATATCCCTGCACTGGCAGCTACCCAGGAGCTGGTGGTCAGCAGGGAAGGACAGGTCTGAGAGGCACCATGTACACACAGACATTCACTGCTGCACAAAACCTCTGAAAAACCCTTAGGAAATCTCTGTAGCCAAAGGATGTTCTGATCTTCCTATCATGGATAAGCTGAGACTTGGGTAAATTAAGCTGTGATCATCAGAATTGAGAAGGGGCATCTAGAGGCACCTCCCTTGGTATTTGCTGTATTTGTGCTTTTCCCTAAGCCTCTGCTCTTGGCCCCTGTCAGCATTAGGATAATAGTCCAGTATAGCCAAGACAAAAAGAGTTTGACACCCTTGTAAAGCACAAGGTATAACTGACAAGTATCTTAAAAGGTGTGAGTGACAAAAAATATACAATTGGTAAAACAGAGCAATTTGCACTGATTTGACCTTCATAGGTGTGCAAAATTTTAACATGCCAGTTGTGACTACAGAAGAGGATGGTGGGGAAAACAACTGTTAGAACAGCAAAGGGAGCTCCTTTTATCTCTGTACATCTCTGTACATCCCTTTGGCTCACTTGCTGTATGTGCTACCCTCTTTTTGCACGCTAATGAATATCAGAGTCAGAGCAAGTTATGCCATCTATCATTTGGCTCCTGTTTTCTAATGAACTCACCCCTATCAGGTAACTTTCCTAGCTATTTGTGTCATGAGTGAATTTCACCTTGACAACAGATCAAGAATGAGGTTCAGCAGTGTGGCCCACCTACTTTGCAATGCTCCAGCATGACAGCTGCTTTGTGTCCTCAGGGTAGCTTTACTTTGATGCTTTTCCCTGTTTAGAAAAATTTGGAGGGAGGATTTTGGTAATCTCCAGCAGGCAGAGTTTTTAAACCTATCTCAAGGGAAGATGAAGATTCTACAGAATTTTTGAACAAACAGTTATTTATGAAGTAAGTGACATTGTCTTTAGAACTGTTATTCCCACTGGGCTCCAGAGAAAAGCAGCATTTGCCATGCTGGATCTGACTGGTCACTGCTGTAGCCTGCTGCTCCTGGCACCTCAGGCTTCACTGTGGAAAACTCTGGAAGGCTTATGACAAAACCTCTAGTGTGACCATTGCAGATTTAGCTCTAGTTATTAAGGGCTGTGTTTTCATGCCTCAGAAGCACTCAATAAGAGAACTATGGTCTTTGCTCTTATGGGCTCTTTGACACCAAAAATGCTAGAGCGAAGTTCTTCTAAACTTGGCTGACTTTCTGGTTGCCTAAAACATACTGCAGTAGTGGCTGTAAAATGGGTTTGAAATGACTGGTTTGCTGAATTGGCTGGACCAACTACAAGGGAAGAGAAATAATCATGTGAGTTCACAATGGTGTACATGGGCCTGACCCAGGTTCATGGGCCAGTGTGATTGCATCATTTGCTCATTCAGTAGCCACTCTGCTACTGAAAAGATCTGTGTCTGGCTCCTGACAGCCTGATCTTTTGATGAATTTGACATCACTTTCTGCATGATTTGCTTCATCAGTGTCTGTGTCACCAGCATTTGCATCTGTCCAGGCAAAGTTTTCTGTTTGTCCATTTTCAAACCAACCTCACGTCCCCTTTTCCTACTCTTGTTGGACGGGGCAGCACAATCATACTCACTGTCTGCCTCGTCTCTTTTGGCAGACTCGGGGACCAGTTCTACAAAGAAGCAATTGAGCACTGTCGCAGCTACAACTCCCGGCTCTGTGCTGAGCGAAGCGTCCGCCTTCCCTTCCTGGATTCGCAGACTGGGGTGGCTCAGAACAACTGCTACATCTGGATGGAGAAGAGGCACAGGGGACCAGGTTGGTAGTGCTGTGTCTGTGGATGCATGTGCATGTACGGAGGGCTAGCCACTGAGCCCTCATGGGGTTTAATTAATAGGAGCTCAAACCTGCTACGGGCCACACAGAAGAGAAACTGCCTAAACCTCTGCGCCTGCAGGGGATTTCCTTTGGTAACTGCAGAGAGCTCATGCTAATTACTCTCTCTCTAAGCAAAGAAGTGCCTGACATGGTAGTTTCTAAGGCTGCATCGTTGTAGCTCTTTTCATGCTACCATTCCTAGTCTGTAACAGAAGACTCAATGCTCTGCTCTTAGCAGGGCTGGAATTAACTCCAAGGGGGAGGTGGGAGTGTCTCCGATGAATGCTGAAAGCAACTATATTCGGAAGGATATAAAACTGAAGCAAAATATGGAAGAGCCCAGTTAATGGAATGAATGTTGTTCTAATGGTTAGAAATATACCTGTAAATCCTGGTTCTGTTTTGGATAGGCTAATGTGGATATCAGTTTTGGAGCTGTGGTTCCCTTGGGTACAGAAAGAAGTTGGTATATTTCCTTAAGGAGCTTTGGCTAATGCCTGTTCCACAGCTCAGTGAAGCTCAAGGGAAAAGAGCACTGTTATTTTTGTAGACCTTGGTCAGTTGTTCCTTTGTTAGACTAAATCCATCTGAAATCCTTTATTGAAAAGAAAGGACAGTCACCAGTTCAAGGACTGGAGATGCTGCTCAGACAGAAGTCCTTCTGAACCCCAAGGGGACTTTAGCTAGGTTGACCAATAATTTGGCTAGTAGCTGACCAATAATTAGCTCAGGGAAGAGATTTTTGACATCACCAAAATGTATTTCTACTTTTTTTTTTTTTTCCTTTAGTGTAGGCCGGAGAATCCAGGCAAGAAAGGAACCTGGGGTACATGGGCACTGGAAGTATGACATGCACACATGGGCATAAATACATGCCAGTTCTCTAAACAATATTGGCACCTCCACTCTCCACCCCTCAAATTCTAGATCTGAAATTATGGGAAGGTGAAGCCTGCTCTAATGTTGTCCGCTGTCTGGTTTACAGGAGATGAAGTGGAAGGAGCACATAGGATATTCCTTTACGCTCCTGGGCTAAGAAAACAATTGTTGCTTCTGAAAAGTGCCTAGCTGAGCCTTAGCTGAAACTTTCCTTCTCTCTTTTCTAGGCTATACTAAAGGAAGGATTCTTGTGTTCCTTCTATTACTAAAATATCAAAAGTAGATTTAGTGTTGTCTTGCAGTACTGTCAGAAAACTATTTATAAAATGCAGCCACTGGTGCAGAAGACAACAGGTATTTTTACAGTGTTAAAATTATTGAAGAATATTTCGGCTACCAAAACTACTGGGGTAATTCAGGATTGCAGAATGTGGTTCACAAGATGGGAGTTGTATAAACTTCTGGACTAACCCTTCTTTTGTAGGGTTGCTTCATAACTACAGTTAAGTTTTTTGTTTCAGCTGAAAATTCATAATCCTAAGAGATTATGCTTTGGATAAACTAACCTTCCTTCCTTCCTTCCTTCCTTCCTTCCTTCCTTCCTTCCTTCCTTCCTTCCTTCCTTCCTTCCTTCCTTCCTTCCTTCCTTCCTTCCTCTTGTTATGAGTAAGGTGCTGCTATTCTTATCCTTCTGAACAGAGTCAGAAGATATGTATATACACAAACAGGTACACATACACTGTATTTATAAATAATGTTTTGTCAGCATCTTCCACAAGGAAAGACATAGATAGTCTTGTCTGGGTCTCACAGGCATCTGTACATATGCAGAAGGAATCATCATAAATGTGTTACAGCATCACACCAGGAACCAAGTTGTCTTAATTCTTTGCTTTTCTCAGCAACAAGCTTTGTGGACTACCTTGGGCAAATTGATTCTGCAAATTTTTCCTTCCTTACTTCTGACAGTGAACTGTTTGGCAGCTTGCCCTGCAGAAGGGGATAGGTGATATTACTTCTGCATGTTTGCAGTGGAGACTAATGGTGGAACATTCTTCACAGACAGTATCAAGTGAAAGAAACCTCCTGCATCTGCATTGGCCACCATATCTGATAACTTTGTTATTTTGAATTAGAATAATCAGTGTGAAATGAACCAGCCCTCCTCCCCCATATTTGCTTTCCTCTTGATTTTTATTAGCCCATTTAGTGCTCCCCTGAGTGTCTTTGTGTAATCTATTTCTTGTAGCATTATGGTGAGTCAAGGCATCCCTCTACAGTTTTAGTGTGCCTGGTTTTAGTCTGTACACAATGTGCTTGTGCCCATGCTAAAGGGCTCTTAAAATGCTCTGCCAGCCATCCTGGTATCTATCTTGTGTGCTGTGCTCACTACCATTTACTATCCCTAACCTGAAAAACTAGATAAAGACAAATGGCAAAGCTCCAGGACCTCTTTTCACTTACACAGATTTGAAAAACAGAGAAGAGTCGGGAACTCAGCATATTAACCTGAGTTCTTGCTGTCCTCTTTGTTAAAGGAGTCAGAAATCTGCATCTCATGATAAACAGTTCAGGGTTAATTTCACACAATACTGAACGTAACTCCCTCCTCTTCCCCTCCTCCCCTGGCCTTTCACGCGAGCTTTGAGTTATGACTCTCCTACACTAATGAGATAAACAACATAACTCACTGCAGGTTCTGCTATTTCCTCTGTAAGCAAATGGTTGGAACCTTTTCTGGTTGCCCTATAAGGTACCAGAGAGAGACAACCCACAGATGGCTGAAGACAGTAATATGCATTATTTCCATATTCACTGCAAGAGTGCCTGTGAAAGAGCTACATTCAGAGCACTCAGAACTGACCCTTTCCTCATTGCCTCTCCTTTGTAAAAGATCTACACTTTGTGTGGACCAGCACAGAGATAGATGAGGTACAGGGTAGAGAAACAAAGGTAGCATTGGTGGGTTGAATGAAGTGAAAATCTGGTGTGTGTTTTCCATTCATTGGATGGCCGTGTATTAATGAACAGGTGTATTGTAAGAAGCATCAGAGACCTTACCTGAAGGGTTGCAGAGATGGATGTTTCTTACTGATCTACCTACCACCCTCTAAGGAAGAGGCTTTTCCAACTCTCTCCTTTCAAGTTTCTGGTTGGGCTTTCAGCACGTGTAGTTGGTTCTTGCTGTCCTGACTGGATCCAGAACTGCTCTTCCATGTAAGAGCGCTCACATTAGCAGATATTCCCCCAAAACTAGTAGATCTTTGCTCCTCTCTGTCAGGTACAAAAACTCCTCTCTGCCTAGTACTTATTTCTTCAAACTGCTCCTGTGTGGAGGACCGTGCAATGGAGGGCTGATTCTCTGTCCTATTACTTTGATCTGGCAATTGCTATTTCAGTGTTGTCTTCAAGTCCTTGCACAGGATCTGCTGAGAAAGGGTGGGGCTCCTTGCCTCCACCTCTTTGATTACTCACATCAGAGCCAGGCACAATCCACCTCACCATTATAGCAATTGTTTACAGTGGTTAATGTTGGCAAAGTAGCATGAGGAAGGGTGTCCAAACACTGTATAAATGCTAGTTATTCACATTTTTATTCCCAAACTGGTCTTAGGCAACCTGTTCTGAAATGTGTTCTTCTTGGGATGTGCACAATGCTCAGCTTTCTGGGCATTGATGAAAGAAGGGCATGAAAAATCCAAGTCCAATAGCATTCTGTGCCCTGAAACAGCCAGAATCTCTGAAGATACTCCAACACTTGGCCATACTCAGGCAGTACGCTGTAGATGCTCCAAGCCCTTGGAAGTAAATGGAAGGGGCTGGAGTCTGAACTGGCATTCCCAACAGTTGAAATATTTAAAACCAGGAACTTAGGTCTTACCTGCAGAATTTGATTTGCACATTCCCTCGAGGTGAATTATATTATTGTATGTTCCTTCCCACACTCCAAGTAAGAGAATATTAGTTTTTTCATTATCCTCGTTTGGTCTGGTGGGTTGCTTTTGTTCCCCAGCTGACATTCTCTCCTGGCTGCTTCAGAAGAGAGGAGAGGACTCTTGGGCCACCCTCCTGCCTTTGAGCTGTTCTGCTTTACTGGCACCCTCGTGATGCTGTCCAGCTGTTCACTGTTGGTGCAGTTTCAGATATAGCAACACTACTCCTGTTCTCTCTCTTATGTGGTCTTACCTGATTTTTGAGGACAATGAGTCTGGAATTGAAGTCATGCTTTGTAGCCTCTTCAAGACAACAGAAGGGCAGAGGGGCCAAACCAGAACTGAGGGACAGAGAGGGCAGGAAAAGCAGAGGGGAGAATTAAATTCCTTCAACTTGTCTTGCTAGGTATTTCTATGTGTCATGATTGTCTGGGGCAGTTAAGGATAGATACTTTGAAGCACTTGTTAGTGCTTCTGTGCCCCCAGTAGTCATGCATTCACAAAGCCCTTCTGTGTCCTGAATGCAAGAGAGCAAAGTATATTGAACATTGGCGGAAGGGTGTCTGTCAGGAGAGCCAGGGCAGCTTAAAAACCAGTGATGCCAAATGTGATTTAAGGGAACATGCAATGATATAAGCATTATTGGTGCATCTGCTCCCTCATTCAAAATATTGGCATGAGGATGTAAGAGTCAATATGAAGAATTAATATTCAAACAAAAGTCCAGAATGTAAGCAAAAATACAGAATCAGATCTCTTGGATCTTAGTTTGCTCCTGTTTGGAAGACACAAATTTCCTGAGCTGCTCTGTGCATCAGGGTCTCAAGATTCACATGTCAGAACTTCATCTCTTCTCTCTCAAGGGGCTTTCTCTGCCCGTGGAGGAGGCATCACCCTTGTGACCCAGGAGAGTCTGAAATTCTATTTACCCTGAAGAAATCACAAATTATTTATGTGCAGCTCTGGTTTCAGTGGGCTGAGTGTAGTGTCTAAGTGAGACCTAGATTCTCTGTAGGCCTGATCCCAAGAGGTGCTGAAGAGCCTCAGGAACACTGGATGCCTTGAGTGTGTAGCTCTGCCTCATGATTTGCAGGATTGAATGCTCCAACAAGGAGATGCTGGAAGGGCAAGAACAAAGATGCTAGAGAGAGTGCTTGTGGTTTACAAACTGAAATGTGATTAATTTTTTGTCTTTAATCTTCAGGCCTGGCGCCAGGTCAACTGTACACATACCCAGCACGTTGCTGGCGCAAAAAGAGGCGTTTGCATCCCCCCGAGGATTCCAGGCTGAAGCTGCTGGAAATTAAACCTGGTAAGTGTTTGTCTGCCTCTCTCAAGCTGCAGAGCAGCTGGCATACATGCAAACCTGGCATTTAGACCTTGGACTTTATCTTTGCTGCTTTCCAACCATTCCTCATTACATCTGTTGCATCTTGCTTGATTTGCTGTAACCATAACCACCCCCTGCATACAACTCATCCCTTACAAAAATGTGAACAACTTGTATTGAATGAAAGGAGAGCTGAATTTACCTTGCCTATTGTTGAATCCTGGCTTCTATTAGGAAATTCACAAGGATCTAAAGAATCAATGTATTAATAACTTTTTCCTCAGTGCATTACTAATACAAAGTCTCATTGGCATCTGCTGCCTAATCCTTGTGAAGAAGACCACTGTGTGAAACAGTAAGTATAAGATAAGATTTTTCTTGGTGGGGCTGGTGATGAGGGGTATGATCAGATTATAAACAATAAATAATAAAAACTAGTGAGCATATGCCACTTTTGTGTATTTCTGTCTGACCGTATGCATACCTTTGTCCATTATTCTTTCATTCTTCTTGTCCTTGCTACTCTTCCACAATTAAACTATGTGAAGTGATGAGTCTGGATGCTGAATGAGTGACTGTAAAGCAGATGTGGAGGAGCCACAGCTGTGTCAGGTAGAGCTTAGTGTTATGCATTCTTTCCTGCAGTTAGTAATAAAGGCTTACTGTCTCTGGGGTCAGCTGTTATGAGAAAGAGGGAACACATATACTCACAGCTGTATGTGGTTTTTAAGAGGTGAGACACTGTCAGTATAAAAAGTACAGGACAAAACCCCCAAATGTAAATTAAGAATATTAAAAAAACCTGTTTGACAGAAGAAGGTGCCTGGGAACTGAGCTATGCTCAGCAATACTGATGACTTTGCTTCTATGGAGTAGTTGGTGGAGAGAGAGGAAAGGGCAACAGAGACAAGTTCTAAATGCATTAAAATCAGAGGCAAAATTCCTGCTATTTCTGGTAGAAACAGTTTTTGAAAACTCCCTACCTTCTGTATAGGCGACATCAGTGGACACTTGGAAAAGAGGAAGAAATGCTTATAACCATTTCTTTGGTGCTCAAACCAAGGGCAAAATCTCAGCCAGAAAATAAAACTAGACCTCACAGCAGAGCTGCTTAGAAAGATCTGATTAAATCAGTCACATACATTGATGAAAACAAGGTTGGACTCTAGGAAGAGGATGATGTTGGCTCATAGAAATGCCTACCTTAGACTTAGTGATGATGCCAGTACTGCTGTGCCTTGGTAATTTTGTAAGGTAAAGCAGTAGGGTAGAGTTTGACTCATTTTTGTTTGCATTACTCTTCTTTGCTGTACTCACTGAATGCCAAATTAGTGCATCCTACATGCCACAGGGCATGAAAGGCAATTACCACAAAGTTATCAGATAAAGAGACCTCAGCATGTCTGTCTCTGTGTTGTTTTCCCTGCTATAAACATCTCTGCATCTCAGGAGTGCTGCTTTTGTTGCATTGCCGGTGGCAACCAAATAAGGCGAGTTATATCACTCTGCCATTTAAATCTATTTTCCAACCAATTTCTATCTAGTGATTAACTTTCCTTATCAGTTATACCACAAAACAATTTCACTCCATCTGTGCATATCCAAAATTGGCTCACTAGCCAGAAGTGGGATTTTTCCCCTTCTCTGATCTGAAAGTATAAAACCTATGGAAAACATTGGACCTCCATTTTAGAGGTAGCTTTTGAAATTTGGGAGAAAGAAAGCATAATTTATTTTCAACATGGACAGCAGAAATACTGTTGGTTTTGGAGTAATTCAACCTAATGCTGAACCTAGGAAGCTACCTAATGATGACTTCTTTAGTCCTCAGTTAAACATCAGATGGTCGTGTGGGGCAAAAATGTAGAAATTTAGGATCTATTAAAAAGCACAGAGATGATAACTGTAGGACATATAAAATAAATTTGAAAGAAATCTAATCTATATGTTCCACAGTTTCACTTCACCTAGAGCCTGGGCACTTTGTTCATTCCTTAGAGCTGCTCTCAGCAGTTAGTGAGGGCTAATGCTTGGTTAATATACAAGTAGCTGATTTTTATAAAGAGGCCATGGAATCATTGATATATTTTTATAGATATTTATAATTGTTATATGGCATGTGCAAGCAATGCACTTCTGCAACATCAAATTAGGGCTAAACCTTAGTTGTATTATGTGAACTGCACAGAAGTATTTCTTGTATGACAACCACTGTAATAAACAGAGAAGAGGATCTTTGCTCCAAAAGTTGCCATTCCAGCAGTCAATGGGATTGGCACCAGGGGTGTGAATACTCGCTTGGACTGCACCTGGGCTGTCAGAGTGGCTTATTATACCAAAATGTTGTATTCAGAAGTCCCTGTATTCAGAAGACACCTACATCTACCTTCAGGAGATACACAGACATATGATTTTTGTTTTGCTAAGTCATATCTAGTCATCAGCTGGTCAGTAAGTAGAATCAAACTATTGTTTTGCCAGCACTTCCAGGATACAATGAATCATTTAGTAATAATCTAGTATACTATTTTAGTTTCATAAACTGAAATAGTTTTATAGTTTTAGGTGTAGAGTATAGCCTACTTTTGCAAGCTTATGTAGTGTATGACACAACTCAGTGAATGAGTGAGAGTTTCACATTTGGTGAATACCGAAATCTAATGAAGAAAATAATCATGCTCCAACAGTCTGCTGGTTTTTTGTAAAATGCAAGGTGTACTATAATGTCTTTCCTGGGGTGAGTTGATGCCTGTTTCTTAATACAAGATGGTACTTTTGTTGTCCTGATCTGTTGCTTTTATTTAGTTTAAAATGAAGATGTTTATTTTAAGTAGAGTTACAGGCAAAGTTGCAAAGGTGTGAACACTGCAATAGGAATTTCTGATGCAGCCTTTAAATGTCTGTTTTCCTCTGCCACTGTTTTCAGAGTTACATGCATGCATTGCCCCAGTAAAGTGGTTTATTCAAGGGTCTAGCAGTGTTCATGTTTGTGCTATTTCTAAGGATCCTCTATCCCATCCAGTAGCCTATCCAGAAGATTTGCAGAAGAAATAAAGCATTGCCAATACTTAGTTATGATAGTGCCTTTACTGACAATACAGTCAATATTATGACCAGATCTTCAGGAAGATGGTCTTCGTCTTTCTTCTGTAAGTTATATTCTTATCATCAAAACCAAGCATTGTGGCTCAAGTGTAGCCTAGAGTTCATTTTTGCAACGAGTATGAGCTGGTACTTGAGTCATTATGGTGTAGCAGTCAAGACTTCTATGAACACTGGTACAGATTTGAAACAAATCCTGAGCCATGGGCAATATATTGATACATTGCCAATACTGTGATTTCATAGGTTCATAACTACGAGATTGAAAGGGACCTCAAGGATCATCTGGTCTAACCTTTCTTGGCAAGAGCACAGTCTAAACAAGATATCTCAGCACCCAGTCCACCCCAATCTTAAAACTGTCCAGTGTTGGGGAATCTACCACTTCCCTGGGCAGATTATTCCAATGACTGATTGTTCTCAATGAGAAGAATTTTTGTCTTGTGTCCAACTGGAATTTCCCCAGGAGTAACCTCTACCCATTAGCCCTCATATTCATGTGACTGTAAAAAGGGTGTCTCCATCTTTGAACCTACTTTTTGAATACTGGAACAGAGTGATAAAGTTGCCCCTAAACCTTCTCTTCTCAAGTCTGAGTAAACCCAGTTCTGTCAGACAGCCATATGACAGGCTTCCCAGGTCTTGGACCATCTTTGTAGCTCTTCTCTTGACCCCACTCCAGACTGCCCACGTCCCTTCGTACAGCAGGGACCAAAAATGAGGACAGTATTCCAGGTGTAGCCTGACAATCTCTGAATATGATAATTATCTCTGCTGGTCATGCCCTTGCTGATGCAACCTAGCATTCTGTTGGCTTTATTTTATTTTTTTTTGTCACAGCATCACACTGTTCACTCATATTGAGCTCATGGTCCACCAGGACACCGAGGTCCCTTTTCACAGAGCTGCTCCCCAGCCAGGCAGATCACAGCCTGTCCTGCACTCCAGGATTATGTTTTCCCAGAAACATTTCCTAGGTGGAGAGTTTTAAACTTACTAGGTGTTGATACATACATAATATTTGTGAAATTAGACTTCTGTTCAACCAGGTATGGGAAAGCTGGTTCTCTGCAGAATCGAGCAGTGGTATTTGCACAGTGCTGCAGCACAGAGCAGTGGGAGGGCTCTAAGCAGCTCATGCTTCCATGTTCACTCAGCTGCCTGTTCTCCTACCCGGTAAAAGAATAGAGCTGAGCACCTGTGCATGAGAAGTCAGGGAATGGATGAGGGAGAGGGTTGAGCTAGATACCCTGACTTGCAGTGGAGTGGGAGAAAAAGGACGACTTTTAACTCTATCACCACTGTGAACTGCAGGTGCTGTGAAGGCAAGCAGTAGGGTTCTGGCCCTTGGCAAAATCAGAGCAGTTGGAAAGAGGAGAGTTAGAAATGAGAGGGAGATCCTGGATCAGACCCAAGGCCCCTTGAAATAATAATTGATTCTAGATGCTTAGTGGTTTCGTAGTGCTGGGTGGTATCATGATTCTGTGTTGGGTCAGCTATCAAAATTGTGGAAGTGCTATTGCCTACAGTAAACCCTGCTGACAGGCAGGTATTACCCGAGCTTTGCACCTATGCAGATGAGAACAGATACAGTGAGTGTGGCCAAAAACTCTGGTGGAGTTTAAATTGCTAGTGTCCTACTTCAGTCTTACAAGTTGGCTAAATATAGGTACATACATATATGCCTACAGAGCTTTTATTCATGTGGTGTGTAAATCTAAAGAATACAACTGTAATGCTTTTGTGTCAATTTACTGATGTCCTTTGGTTTTGGACTGAAAGTCCAGAGTGAGGTTTCAGAGTGAGCAGCCTTCTCACCCACTTGGAGGGTGTGGAGTAGAGTTTATTTATGCTACCACTGTGCTGAGAATGAGCTGGGGTCCTGTGCTAGTGTCTGTCCTCTTACTTTTATCTGGGCAGTCCAGCATTCAGCTGAGCTACAGAAATGGGGCTTTTTTACTGATTATTGGATAGTAAAAGCAAACAAAGCTGTTATGTATACCATAGTAGTTTTTTAAAGCAAGTATTGAAAACAGATTTTTAGTTCCAGTTGAACAGTACGTGATCTGTTTTTAGTCTTGCGAATGGGCTATACCTGGATGAGTATGCTTGTGGATGAATGAACTAAATCCTTCCAGATAAGCTATTATCTCTTTAAAGCATTTCAGTTTCCTTGTGTAGTCTGTGACTGATTGTACAAGGTACTGTGTGTTTCCTGGGAAGTGAAGAGTGCTCACAACTCTTGGGGGAGATACTCAGCGTGTCTGTGGAGGTCTGTGGTCTTTAAGATGGGGCACTTCACCAAGATAAAGTTGACATTAAAAAGCAAAGAACAGAATTTGCTGTAGTATCACTTTTATGATAGCATCTAGAGACTCAAGCAGCATGTAAGATCAACATCCCAGGGGTTGTTGTGAAGTCATCTTAGCCATGTGCTTGCAGTCCAGATATACAAAATATAGTGAAGGAAATACTTTGATTCCAAAATGGAGAAATGAGCAACAAAGGGAATAAAGTACTTCCATGATATTTTAACCAGAGGTTTGTGGTACTGCTGGAAATAAAATCCAAGAACACAGAAAGAGCACAGTTCTGCTGAGTTCCATATTATTTCTTCTGCTCCTGGTTGCTATGCCCAGTTTCACTCAAAGATATTAGAGCCTAAAAAATAATTCAAAACACTTAATTTAATGAGAATTTCCTTGTACATTTTTTTTCTCCCATAGGCCAATTAATATTGACTAGTTTCACTTTCTATTTCAGCAATTGCTACACAGTCATTGGTTCCTGTTCTATACTACAAGACAGCAGTGCTATTTTGCTATGAACACTGTAAAAAGATGCGCATCTCTTTTTAACAAACTTTTTTCTACTATTTGACAGTTTTCTTACTATTATCTCTGTAATTAAAGGTCATGTTATGTTATAGAACCTGCCCTGCAGCTCCTTTTGAAGGTCCATTAAGACCATCTTAGGATCATAACTGGAAGAATAATTCTGGTGCCAAATAAGAGTATGTCTGTAATATGTAGATGGATTGGATAAAATATTCCTGAAGGAGGCTATAATATAAACTTATCTTGTGTTCAGACTTCTGACAGATTCCTGCAGATGTGAGTTTATCAAAGATACTTTCTGTGTAGAGCTTATTTTAGGTTTTTAAATTGTTCATGGCTTTTATCAACATTTGCCATGATGAACCTTGCATTTGGAGTGGACCTGACTTGACAGGAGCAGGTTTGTTTATCTGGTCATTTGGTCTGGATTTCTCTTGTAAGATGGATTTTAATAGCCTGTTAACAAACCTCTGTGAGTTTTGCTCCTGGGCCCTTCAAAATTCTGAAATTAAAATGTCGCTTAAAATCCGCTTTTCACTCAAGTCCTTCTGCACTCTGAAGTACTTTGTGTTAAAAGCAAACAGACCCGCGACTGTCCTGCTGTCCCGCAGTTCGCTCTCAGGAACCCGGCTGACGCTGCGCTGCTCGGCGGCGGCCCGCAGCGGCTGCAGTGGCGCGGCGGCGCCGGCAGAGGGCGCAGCGGGAGCTCCCGGCGGGAATTCCCCGCGGCGGGAGCAGCGCGCGCAGAGCGGCGCTTGTTGGGAACCGCGCCGAGCCGGGAGCGGATCTCATCCTCACCGCACTCACCCATCCTTGTTGTTGTCACCTCACGCAGAACAAAACAAACAAAATCCACACTCCTTAACTTTTCGGGACAGGCAGGGTGGATGGTTTTCAGTTCCCATTTGATTTGTTCGAAAGCACATCGGCACATCGTCCTGAGTCTTGAGCTTGGTCCATCACGTACCTGTGTGTGTGTCACATTTCCATAGCACTTTGGAACGAAATGAACCTTTACATTGTGAATCCGAGTCTGGGAGTGGGAATGCCAGGAGGTATTCGGGTTTTGTCTTTGCTGTTTGGTTTTGGGTTTTTTTTAATACCAGTATAAATACTGAATTCTGCTGGGCTTCTTCTTTTGGGTTTCTGGCCTAAATTTTAGCATGTGTTTATTCATCAGCTAAGCCTGCAGCTTACAGATGGGTCAATCGGCACTCCTGAATCGAAACAGTAGGCTCCAGTTCTCCACTAATCTTGTCTTCACAGCACAGCATGGCACCACAGACAAGAGCTGCTGCTTTAAGGCACTTACACATCCAGCTATGACTTGTGTTGGAAAAAGTGACTTTCTGCCACCAAGAGAAAGCTCATCAGTGTAGAACCTCCTCATGGATCAGCTTCTTTCTATTATACACACATCTAAACCAGTTTATTCCATCTCATCCACCACCTTTAAATTCTACCTACAACAGGGACCTTTGCTGGTCCAGATCTCTGGCCAGGTAAAGTTTGCTTTTCTTTTCTTACATGGCACCAAGAATACCAGAAAACCTGTCTCTTTTTGCATGTATTCACTAAGACAGAATCACAACATAGAAGCCCTGCAGTGAAATATGCATTTGTTCTGTTGCTAGTCTGCAGTAGAGGTGCCCATGTCTGTACTTCAAGTAACACCACACCATCACATCCTTGCATCTCCTGTGTCCCACACGGGACCAGGACCAATGGAATGTCTTTATTTTTCAGCTCCTCAGTATGTGAAATGGAGGTGCTAAAACATCGGTCTCATTTGTCTGACTCAGAGGAGTACCTAACACATAGCTAATAAATACTTTTAGAGAGATTTGGAGGGGTATGGGAGGCCTCTAAAAATAAATGGATGAATAAATCATGCCAGTTGCCTAAAAGTGCCAGCATTAAATGTTTTGGCCATCAGTAGAAAGCCTTGCAAAACTGGTATGGAAGTGTACCAGCTCTGGTGCACAGCCTGGGCTTATGTGTACCAGGATGACAATGAAAAAAAAATTAAATTGTTACACACCCATATATACAAATAAAGAGACTCACCACAGGTGAATTGTTGAGCCAATTTTTGCAAGGCTGGCTGTGCAGTGTAATTGCTGAAAAGATATCTCAAGTTTTGCACAGTGTAATTCTTCTTGCTTTGTTTTTCTGGCCACTGGGGAGCCAGCCTTCTGTACATCATGGCTGCCAGGGCTGTGGTAACCTCTTCTTCAAATCATGCACTGCTCTTGCTGGCTGTTGCTACATGTGATAAGCTGCAAATTCTTAGACTAATTCAGCTCAGTGACTGTAAGTAAATGTGTATTTTCCCCCAAATGGAATTTCATGATTTTGCAGTTATGGAAGTAAAGCACTCGTTTCTAGAAAAGCAAATAATATTCTATAAATAGTCCAGTCAAGAAAACAAAAACATTATTTCTGCTGCTTAACTCCACAGTCATGCTGGTAGAATTTACAGGATTAACTTTGTGTAAATAGTTTCCCTTTCATTTGTAAGATCTGGAACAGGTCACTACACGTATTTTATATTCAAAGTTTTACCAGGAGAACTCTGTTGTTTAGCTAAGATGGCTTGTATGAATCACCCAGGATTACTCCTGGTTCTTGTGTGGCTGAGCCAGTTTGCATAATTAGGAGAGAGATGCATGAAAAAGCTACTGGGCTTTGGAACCCCTCTGGGTTTTGATCAAAAGCCCACTGAAGCCAAACCCCTCTGGCTCTAGTCATCAGGCTAAGGCAGCAGTAGCAACTCAACAAGATAAGGCAATTTTGGAAGCTCTAAAATCTAGTTGTCTGAGTTCTTTGGATCTTATCACTGGGAATGGGAACATAGGCTGCATGTGCAGTGTCCCACAGACATAAGGCTGTTGTAATTTCAGAAGCAGTGCAGCCACTTAAAGGTATTTTTTCCCTCTGGTGTGTCATCTTAGCTGTATTTAGTATATTCGTGAAAACAGAGTTATGATGACTTTGGAGGCAGGATGTTCTGAAAAATGTTTTGGTCGCTACAGTCAGCCATTAATTTGAAGGAATGAATTGTGCTGTTGATCCCCTTGGAGCCTCTACAATGTGACTGCAGGTCATCTCTCTTGATCCGCAAGACATGAGGGAGGGCTCAGGCAGCTGAGATGCTGTTGGCATGAAATACCTGTGCTGCTTGAGAGAGAGCTTACTTGTGGTGCTGCCATCCTCCCTGAACTATCCAGCCCGTTGTTTTGCTCTTCTTGGCTTCTGGGTTTGACCTACATCTGGCTGCTAGGACATGTCTTTGGGAAGAGGTTATTCAGCATGTGCCTCTCAAGCTGCCAAGGCCTGTCTGAGAATGCTGTGTCTCTAGGAGACACATTATTCCTCCTGGAGAGGCAGAATGCTGTGGGATTTATCCCCTTGCTATGAGGTTAACATTGAAGTGTGTAAGTAGCCATCAGGATTATTTATATATGAAATTTAACCTTAAAGTGAAGGGAGTGAAGGTAAGCTCAAAGCTTACCAGAAGAAAGGGCTATGGGAACCACTTGGGAAGCACCAGGGGATGGTGCCTGTGGAAATGCTGGAACCTGACAAATCCATTTCCCTCAAGGCACGAATCACCAGCTCCCGCGCATGGGGAGGGGCAGGCGGGAAGCTCTATGCCCTGTGGGAGTCTTAGAGCTAGAGCTGAACCTGAACAGCTTTCCTGGCAAACCTACCATCCCTTTTCTAAGTACAGCCCATAAAAATGCCTGAAAAAGGACAAGCCACATGGTCAAAAGGGTTTTTGCAGTGAGCAGGTACTGTTCAGATTCAAGTACTGGACACAAGATCCTAGGAAATGGGTATTTTTAATCTAATTCATTACATCTATTTTGTGTGTTCATATGCTTACTTCTGGGAATTCTCTGGTAATCACATGGAAAAGGGTTTATAGGATCAAGTCCTCAAGGCTTAGTCTCATAAGATGCCAAGCTGTCTAACCCCAGCAAAGGAAAGCACCTGAGCTTGGGCTTTAAGAACATGAATAATATTTTAGTAATTAATGGGACTTGTCACATCTTTAAGGTAAATCTACATGTAAAGTACTGTGTTGGACCAGACTTGCAGGTTTGATGCTCAGCACCCTGCACAGAGCCCAGTGAAGTCACTGGCCTGCTAGGTCAACAGTATGGTAGAACCTATGTGCTGCTTTATTAGAGAAAATGTTAACAAAAACCAGCAAAGATATTATGTAATATAATTACATAAAATATGGTTTTAAAGCCCCTATTTATTAAACTTTATTGTTCTCCTGACACAGAGCAAATGAAATTGATTTGTAGCATGAAATATTTTAATATTTATAGCTGTTGTTATTTTCTTGGTGCATAATATAATGGAATGAGCAATAAATGTTAATATAACGTTCAGTTTCAACTCTTACAAGCCAAGCTTTATATAATTGTTGAGAGTAGAATGAAGAGAGTATGATCACTTCCCCTCCCACATCCCTGTAACTCCTACCAACCTCCCTTGGTGGAAGTTTCCATTCTTCATTCCTGTTCTCTGTAGTGAACATTTTACAGCCTCATAATAATCTCATACATGAGAGATACTAAGTTTTTTTTTACTAGATTATGATTAATTTCAATATTCCCTGCATTCTCATTTGATTGCCTAATAGTTTATTACACGTGTTTTGTTCTTCAGGATTCTGACACTATTAGTGTTTGCCTTAGCATCCCTTCCCAGTGATGACTTCCACTGGGGAAGGAGGTTTGATGCAATACATTGGAATAGGTGGATATGGCTTTTATGTGCAATATCTTCTAGACCAGAGATTTCACTTAGGATGCATTTGGAGCATGGTTCCCCTTAAACAAACCAGGTAATTTAGGGCTGGGACCTTAGTTATTATGGGTGGGTAGTTCTGATAAAGACAACAGTCAACAGTGATTTCCATCAGCTAAAGCTATGGTTCTTGATGTAGGAGAAAGGATGAAAACTTTACCCTTCTTGATGGAAATTATGTCCTTCTGAATGCATGTGATTGTCCTTGGCAAGTATGGGGTTTATGTCTTAGGAAAACATACGGTCATGTTTGATATCCTATGCATGTCCTAAAGAGCTGTAGTGAAAATACTTTTGTTGTTGGCCTAAAATAAACAGCATGGCATGATGGGAATAAAAGACAAATTTTCAAAGCTGGCTCAGATAGAGTGCTAAAACTACATATAAACACTTGAAGCAAGTGACTCATTTCTTTGTGTTTTTGAGGGATGGTGAATGCTTTTAGCTTCTCATGATTTCCTTGGTGCAATGTCTGCAAACGACACAGTTACAGATATGTGCTACTCTGACAAAGTAAGGTGGTTACAGGAATTTCTGCAGTGATGCTAATTTGTAAGTGATGCTATGGATACATCTGCCATGTAATGCTCATTGCCTAAGTGAGGTAGCAGCACGGCAGAAGAGCTGGAAACACAGAGGCTGTATCTGTGAGCAGTGCTATACACCAGGACAGTATCAGCAACAAAGACACTATTAACTAAATAGAAAGGACTCAGGATTAAGTGCTTTGTGCCTCTGAAGCTGCTATACCAGGGCTGACACTATAAATATACTTATAGTATATTCTTCCAGGGAGATTTCTTTTAATATCTGAGGGGGCAAAATAAAAAAATTAACCTCTTTCTGTTAAAGATGATGCCCCAAGTACATCTGAACTCTCAGCAAGTGCTACAGATGGAACAAGAGTGCATCCAACTTTTTTGTTTTGCCTTTCAATCCTGAATCTTAATTAGTTCCCTACTGCTTTAGTACATGCACAACATTTTAATAGTCATAAGGACTCACTCCAATCCACGCTGCATTTCCACAATTCCCTCCTTCATCCCAGTAGCAATTCTCCCCCCGCACCTCCCCCTCCCATATTTAGGAATAGTGTAAAGAAAACTAAATAGCCAAGCGTGTAGTTGTAGATTGATGAGGTTGTCACACCATTCTCTTCACCGTTTTCTTCCAACCTGCACTGTGCTCTAATAGATGGATGATTGCCGGGGGAGAGAGAGACTTAGCAAATCCCATAGCCAGATGTTCAGGGATGGACAGAGCGACCTTCTCAAGGAACCCAGAGGGCTGTAGCTGTGTCCTTCTGAGGGAGAAGGACGATCAGGTGCCTCTGGCTGCCGGTGTTTATCTCTCATTTCAAAAGGAGCACAAATGGACTCAGCATGGCTGCAAGGATGGATGTTTTTCAGTGCATCGCGGGAAATGACCAGTCATCCGTCTCTTCACTGTGGAGTCTGCCTGCAGCCATCAATCTTGTAGCCCAGCATGGCAGCTCCTTTTGGCTTAGTTTGGCTCAGTGTTAGATGAACAAAGAGAAATGAAAGCTGAGCAGAAGGAAAGGAGAGAAGAGCAACTATTCTCTATTTCACTTTGTTTTCCCCTTGCATGGCTCTCTTTCTCTCTCTCTCTCTTCCCCATTATCATCTATTTTCACTGTATTTTGTAAGGTGTGGAAATGTATGTTTTCAGGGTCTGGGAGTTTACAGTATTTCTCTGTTGGCAGAGAGGAGAAAGGAGAGAGATGTTGTAAAGACATAATTCAAGACCCAGAGATTAAATTTTTCAGACTTTTCTGTGGCAGTTTTCAGAGCAAGCATGCCCTAGTTAGCTGCAGCAGACAGGCAGAAGGAATATAGTACCTTTCCTCCATCTTGCTGTTTTTCTCCCTTGTTTTCCTGATTCCTTCCTCATTGCCACATTAGTGTTTTCAAGTGTGTACTTCATCTCTCCATTCCTGTTCTAATCAAAAAGCAATCAACAGAGCCACATGATAGAACTTTCTGGATACAGGTGTATGCTGATGCCCAGAGCCACAATGGCAGTTCCTGTTGGCAGTCAAGCTCGCTTGGGTCAAATCTTCTTGATGTAAGAGCACTGGGCTGTGCAGGCTTTGCATGAGCTGCCTGACATCATCCAGCACCCGTGGTTCCTACTGTGAAACCAGAGGTCATGGCAATATCTTCATTGGTATGCAGCCCATTGGAAGAAAACACATTCAGACATGTCTGCACACCTAGCAGTGAATTAGCTGGTTTCAGCACTGAACTCAGATGAGCCAGTTTTTGCCTGAAGATTTGGTGTACTTTGAGCCAGGCTGAAAAGAAAAAAAGATGTGCAAATTCACTGCCTGCTGGACTCCCATAGTTAGGGTCTGCTTTTTATTCCACAGTGAGCTGCAATGTTGTTGCTTATTCTGTTTTCCCCTAGTATTCTTGCCTCTGGATATCATAGCAGTTCATGTTTGGCTTATTCTGTGGAAGGCTTATGTAGAGATAGCATTGTTCCCCTTAGAGCTGCCCCACTATGGTGTCTGATGCATTTTTAAAACTGTGTGATTGCATTTACCTTTTAATTTTCCTGGTTGATCACAATGATCTAAGCATCTGGCCTGACAGAGCCAGGCTTCCCTGCAGAACTGTGGTAGGAGATTTCTCTCTCCCAGCTTTTACTGTAGGCAAAGAACTGAGATCTCCCAGGAATACAGAACGACCCACTAAGCACTGAGGTAGAGCAAGGGAACTCTGTAAATACTGGACATAGAGATCTCTGAGAAATCTTTACCTGCTTTCAACCCAAATGTGCCATCTGGAGTGAACAGACTTATTGCCAAGATGGGGAAAATTTATAATATCATGGGCATAAAGAGCTGCTTTGCAGTATGTGCTGAAGTTGTTTTTTTTTTCCTTCTTACCATAAACTTAAAGCGTAAACCCTCAAGGAAAACATTTGTTTGGTGAAAACCAGTTTCCCCTCCCCCACACCTTGCAGGCTTTACAAGTGGGCACAAGATCTTTCTGAGTGGGGATGTTCAGGGAATTCTTTTGTTATTTTCTTTACAAAATGGATGGCGTCCTTTTCCAACCTGTGCATTTAATTGTGCCACTTTTGAATGAATGGTCATATTTTCTGCCACTACCCACTTTGCCTCCCCGCAAATTCTGAAAAAGACAAATCTTGTTCACGTTGTCATGAGACAGCCTACCCCAGATGGCACATCTGTGTCTCGGGATGCCCTCTGGCTGGCCTGTTGGCAGGCATTCCCGTGGCTTTGAAGGTCACCTTGTTTACACCTTGCCTTTTCCCCCCTCCCTATTCAGAGGCTTGCTGAGCCTGCAGGCTGGGCTTCACCATCTGCATTTTCTCTGGTGCCATTAATCTTCCTGTTTACCATTCTGTTATTAATTCTAGAGTTCACCTTTTTGTCTAAATCCTTTATAGGCCTCTTGAAATTGCTTGCCTTTTTGTGGCAAGAGATCTGAGCATCTCAGAGATAATTTGCTTTGTTCTTTCCCATTTCTGAAAGGATACCTACTAGCATCTCATGCCATTTTTCTGTTACAAGCTTTCCTTCTTATAATAACATTTTTCACTTATGTAGCTTCATCTGTCAAATGTATCTTAACATAGGAGTAAATATCTTTGTCCTTTGGAATTTGTGAATTGGCCAGTGAAATCTGGTGTCTGTGGCAATAGTCCTACCTTTTTAGTGTTTTTCTTGGCTGGAAAGAAAATATGTTCAAATCTGTCTTTGTGAGAGCCTGTAAGACCACCTTGCATTTTTGGTGCATTTTGTTTGAATGCCTGAATGACTATGAATATTAAACAAGCCTTACCAAACCCCAGAGGACAGGTGAAGACTATCTTCATTTGACAGATGATGGAAAAGCAGAGAGTGCCTCTGTTAGAATTTGGCTCAGCATCACTTGGTGGGACAGCGGAGATGCCAAAGGCAGCATCTGGGCTGGTTGCTCCCTATCGCATCCTAAAATCATCGCCACTTTGCAGTGGCCTTTCTGCTGTGCATTGGTTTATGCAGTTCAGTGCTCACTAAGCCAGGGATGCTGAGCCAGGAGTGCCTGGTGTGGTTGAGCCTCAGGCATGGCTGTGCTGGAAGTGTGGCTGTGCTGGAAGTGTGGCTGTGCTGCTCCCCGGCAGCCTCGCGTGCGGAGCGGAGCGCTGCCTTCCCGTACGCTGGAGCTTTGCAGGCGGCCACGCAGGATCAGAGCCGGGACAGCTGGCACCAGGCTGGGCACTGCTCACAAGCCCTGCCACACCCCTGCTGATGCCTTCAGGGTGAGTGGGTGCCTCTGCTTGCCCCCCAGAACTCTGGGTGTTAGAAAGGCCTCGTTAGCAGAGCTGAGCTCCATGCAGAGCCAGGCAGAGCTGAGCACAAAAACCCCCTCAGTACAGAGCACCAGAATGCACAGAGCAGGTTCCCTAGAATCTCTGCAGGACTCAGATTGGCTTTGGCAGGTTTATCAGCTCTGGCTTAGTGCCGGCTCTGCTAGGCCTGGACTGAATTAATTGGGATGCTTGTGCACTGCAGCTGAGAGATAACTGCATTACAGAGATTTATCTGTTACTAAAGGTATCCCCTCCACCGTCCTCGATAAGGACGAGAAGCTATGCAGAATCTCACAGAATTTGCAGGAAGGTTGGCATGGCTGGCTGTACACATGGTTTATGTATGAGTTTGTGTGCAGTACAAGTGTTTTTATTCAGTTCTGTCACATCCAGTGCAGTTGTTTGTGGTGGAGGTCCATTCCCTGCTATCCTTTGCAGAGTGTGCAATGTGGGAATGACTATCCCACCCGTGGGGAGGGGGAACTGGTGTTTGCTGGTAACTGTCTTATTAATTATTAAATTCTGAGGTTTTTTGGATAACTATTTAATTCTGGTGCTGGAGGGGTCAAAACGCCCATCTATCTGTGCGAGTGATTCCATACCATTTATAGATAGATAGCCCTATAAAGAATAAAAGTTTTTTTTTTTTTACTCCCAACAGACCAGAAGCCCTGTTAGAGTGACACAAAGCCCAAAGGAATAGGTTTTTTACTTAATACTTTTCTCTAATTGCAGCAGTTATCTTGCCTCTGTCCCTTGATACTGCCTACAGTGTTGCTGCAGAAGTCGTGGTGCAGTGTGAGCCCAACTAGAACACAAATGCAAGAGTGACCAGAACACAAATGAGTGCTAGAAAAAGGCTATTGAGTGGAAATATTTCTGAATGGGGACCATTTCAGCCCTGAGGGTAGTTACTTGATTCAGCATTTAGTCTGATACTGTAATTTGGCAGTCTTTGAGAAGCAGGTACAGTTTATTATATGTGACAATGATTTATATCTGTGCTGAGAAATAAATCTGTAGAAAACTTCCAAGAGACAACTGACAAGAGGGCGGTTTTGTTTTGGGGGTTTTTTTTGAGAGAGATTTTATGGAGGCATTCTAGTCTGCCAGAGAAATACAGCTGCTTGTAAAGACCACATTTTGATAGTGGGTTAAACTAAGCAATGCTTAACCTTAGGTTTAAGGGCCTCTGCAATTTTCTGCACCTCTATTTCTTCCTCCTGTTGGTTTGTAGCCTCCTGGGATGTATTTTCACTAGGCGCTGATAGAAGCTTTCCATTGAATCTCGGTCTTAAAACTCAAAGTTGTTCTCTGATATTTCTGCAGTTACGCCTAGGCTAAAGACTGAAAGTGTACAGTCCCACCCATATCAGATCTTCCTCTGTCTTCACTTTCTCTGCCTGCTCTCTGCCCTCCCCTAACATCATCATGAGACCAGCAGCTTTCCATGAGGAGGTGCTAGGGAGATATTGGGATTTTTCCAGTCTTCCTGTGCTCCTTAGAGCAAACATCACTAATTGAAATTTCAAACATTTGCTAAGATTAATTTCACAACTTTACAGGATAGAGAGTCCTCTAAACTATTCTTTTCCATTCAAAATGGTTTGTTTCTGTGGAAATAAATTCATGTTTTCAAGCGATCTTGCTTCTAGAAGTGTTTTATCATTGTCTTTGGTTGGATTCTTGTTCTCAGCACAGCCCAGTTTACCTTGAGAGTGCAATAATATACATGAGGTTTAGAATGGGATTGATGGGAGAGATAAAGAATTACTGTAGAAGCCTTACAGTCTCTAGTATCTCTAGTACAGTGTGGCTATATTGCAGCCTGGATTAAAAATAAAGTGAATGTGATGTTTACTACTCCCTAGGGACATTTGTTTGGCTTTATGGGCTCATTGTGAGTCTGTGTTATCAGTAATCTGTCCCAGCGGAGGTCCAGAGCTGGGCTGATGGGAGGTTCTGTGGCCCATGTATGTGTAGAACTGTCAGCAACAAGTTTGCTGCTGATGGGTGCTGAATTGCAGGAGTGTTGGGAGAAAAGTGTGGGATATCAGGGGCCATGGAAGATCAGCTTTAAATCATAATAGCAATAACATGAGCATTTGTCCCGGGGATAGCAGGATGTGGTGTAGTGAAAGAAGATTTTGGAGATCTGGATCTGCAAAAGGAGTGATGGTCTGTGCTGTGCTGTGTTGGCAGGGGCAGAGTCCTGCCTTTAGTATGCCTGGCTTTGTTGCTGCTGTGAATCCAAGGATGCTAATAAGGCACTGTACTGACCATGAACACAACAAGCAAGCAAGCAAACAAGCTAAGGAGAGTCTAGTTGTGCAAACACAGAAAAGCTACAAAATGCAGCTATTCACATAAGACACTGTCTCCCCATTCTTTCTTAAGGGATTCCATCCCCCTGCCCCCACCCTTTGCACTCTAACGCTGTATTTGTGCCTTGGAGATGTGGAGATGAGCGTATGATGGATGGATGGATGCTGCTTGTCTGGATTTTTCACCACCATTTCCCCTGGGGCACTCTGTCTGCTGGCAGAGAGCACCATCCCAAAAGATGGTATCTTTTGCAAACTCGACAGCTAACAGACAGCTTCTCTCTCTGCATATTTCCCCAAAGAAGAGCAGGCTTAATCTGGTTTTTATATGGCATATTTCATTATAATCTTTTTGACTTCCCATGTTCCCAATACTCCATAATAAATAAAACGCTGGGGGTGGGAACAGCAGAGATGCTGAGGCTTCACACTCTTGTGACACTGATAGATTCTCATTTTAAACTGTCATGGGATTTAATTGCTTGCTGAGCCACTGCACTGCACTTTCAGACACATCCTGCCACATCCTCTTAATGAGCTTAGTGGCTGCATTCACTCAGCAGTAGTTCTGTTGCTGTGAATTAGGTGGCTTTTTTAGACCACCTATAGGATTTTAAAGAGGTAGTGGTTATTGAGGTAATATCCTTGGATTTATCCATCCTAAACAACACTTCATGGACTCATAACATATAGTTTCCTCTGGCACTTTTTATGTTCCAAAAAAACGGCACCAAGAAACAAAAATGCAAGAATCTATGTGCAAAGTCAGTGTTTGTGTAAGAGGGTTTTTGGAAGCCGGATTGCTTTGGTTTGCATAGTAGCTGTCTCTGGCGTGATAGATCATGCTGGAACTCACCCAATAAGTATCTCTGTTCCCAATTAGAACTGGAAATGGAGCTGCTTACGAGTGCACAGAGATGATGGTTTGGGTGGCAGCTGCTACTGTGGAGATGGAAATGATCCATTGTAAAACAAATACATTGTACTGTATAGAAAAAGGGATGGTTGTTTTTAATTTATGTTTCAAAGAGGTACTGAAAAGTTGCTTAGCTCTCAATGAGTTGTAATGTAGCTTATTTAAGGACAGGAATTTGCAGCTATTTTGATGAATCAAAACTTGCAAAAGCCCACCATTTTGTGGGATTTGTGAAAATGTGCTTCTTTTGGAGGCAGCAGTTCAATAGAAAACACATACAGGAATGACAGTGGCATGGGTGCTTGTTCAGACTCTACCACTGCAATCTCAGGACCTTAATAAATAGAGAGGTTGCTGCACTGAGCTGCTAAGCAGAAATAACCATGTTAATTTAATCACTATGAAAGGGACTCTGCCAAGTTAAGAAACATAAATTTTAATTATATGCACACACACATATTTGAATTATAATACATGCAAAATATTTAGCTGTGACACCAAGAATATGATGGTTTACTAAAACAGGAAGAATTCTTAAATAACATTTTATTTTTCATTGATGATTTTTATTGATTTTACATTTCCAATTTTTATAGTTCTAACTAGTTCTTGTATCTGCTACATTAACCATGTGCTATTGTATTTGTGGTACTAATCAAAAGCAAATTTATCTACAAACCTTCTTAAAATTTTCATATAAAAGAGTAAGCTTTACTTTATGTGACTTTACTGGTAGTTATTACTTGTAATAAAGATTATGTTCTCTGAAATTGTAATGTTTGAAGAAGAGCTTGTGATACAAACTAGAAGTTACAAAGAATTTAGAACAATTAGTGGGTAGTAAATGCTATTACCTATATTTAAAAGGAATTTGGATGTGATTCAAAGATTTAAAGTCAGTTAAATTCTACATGAACATCTGAGAAATGGATTGAAACAGTAATTACATATAAGCAGTAAAGCACCTGGGACATGATGATATAAGAGGTTCTAACCAACTATGGTTTTTCCTACCATGGAAAAGCATGCCTCATACTTTCTTAAAATTCTTTACATGCTATGTAGAGAACTAATAGGTAGGGGGTTTGACAATTTTCTTAAACTTTCTAAAGACCTTTGGTATGTCTCCAAAGAGAAACTAAGAACTGTCTTGGATCAAAACTTTTGGAATAAGAGATAATGGGAGAAAGAACTTTCATTGTAGATAAAGGCTTACTGCTGGTGCAGTAAGATTTAGTGCTTGGTCCAGAATTGTATAATACAATAATGAACAAGCTGCAGAGTGGGAATACGTTGTTGACTACAAAGATTGCATATATCAGGAAGTTACTGAGAGCAATTTTGGCCAGGAAGGTCTGTGCAGAGCA
Organism: Sialia sialis; assembly: GCA_009812075.1. Lineage (NCBI taxonomy): Eukaryota > Metazoa > Chordata > Aves > Passeriformes > Turdidae > Sialia > Sialia sialis. Next base: position 20,638,570 of record VRYO01001269.1, on the reverse strand, counting down.
CTCTGGGGAGATGTGAATGTGCTTGGGGTGTGGGGAGAGGGACAAACATTTTAGTGTTACCTGAGTGTTTGAATGTGCTCCTCATGCAAAGTTCTCGTCCCCATTACAAGATTCCTAATTCTTCAGTTTAGTAAGGAACTCATCCATTGAAAGACACAGCCTGAGGAGGAATCAAAAGAATATTGTAATTCATTTCTTTAAATGGGGGATGTGGTTTCATCTGAAAATGCCAGATGCAGTACTGGTCCGTCTTGGAAAGACTGGTGCATAGTAAGAGAAAGTTCAGAGAGGTTTGTCAGGACCATATGGAAAACTTCCCACAGCAGAGTAATAGGAAAGATTGTGACTGTTTATCCTTGAAAGAAGAGGAATTAAAAGAAATTTCAAACATTTTGGTCAAGAACTTCTATTTTCCCCAGCAAGAACAAAGGGACTGGCAATAGATAAAGTGAAACACTCCTTCTTTCAAATCCTAGTCTAACTGTTGAACTCTATCAGGTGGGAAAACATCGAGGTAAAAGTGTATCAAAATTCAGAAAGGGCTGGGCTATATTGTGTATTTTCAGAAAAGCCAGATTTAGGGTAACTGGAAGTGATACTGCATTTATCTCTCAGGATGAAAACACACTATTGGGGTCGGTAAGTTCTTTTTAATTTCTGTCATGGCAGACATTCATAGCTTCTTCTGCAGTATGTAAGGTGACTGCATAGTGTGGCATGAGCAAAATCAAAGCAGAGGCAAGCATAGGATCTCAGCTTAATTTCTTAAGCCCAGAAGAATCTCCTTCTGGCCTTGTTTGAAGCTTCAGGCAGTGGCTGGTACCTTCATAAGCAGGACAGTGAGTGGAACAGAATCCACCTTACTTCCAAATAGCATTTTCCATGGTCTGGGGATAGCCTTGATCTTTCACATGAAAACTACATTTTGGTTTTTGAGTTGGCTTCTCAGTTTTCTTTAGGGTAGTGGCATAAGAGCAAAAGATACTCTTCTTACTTTTCTGGGAAAATCATGGATAGTTAAATACGAAAGAGAAAATAAGGGATTTAGTGAAATGAATTTAATGATCCCTGGTAGTGTTTAACTATTTCTGTAAGTTAACTGAACTATCTTTTAGATTTTAGAAGACTTTAATCTCAGGGATTCAAAAACTGGTTTGGAACCATAATTTCCTGTCTTCATTATTGTACCCTTTACAGACTAGCCATCTTCCAGGAAGGATTGAATTAATTACAAAGACTGAACTCATTACAAGAGGTTGTCTTTGGGTCTCTGAAGGTTTTTATGCTGTAAACTTTACATTCCAGATAAGATATTGCCTGTTTTTCCCACTTTCTAGAGCTATTTAGGAATTAAAGTGTTTTCATAGAAGCTACCAGTGGAGAAGAAAATGAAGGAGTTTAATGGCAGTCGGTCTAGTGGGAAAATGGGAGGCAGACACAGTTTATTTTCACTGGATGCCCAGCTCACTAGCTTAACTTCTTGGTGATTCAGTCTCCCCATCAACTGTGAATAAAAATATTACCTTACAACGCCTTGTCAGTGGGATGTTAAATTTAGTAATTAGAAAATGCTCTGAGAGTTTTGGATGAAAAGTCCTCCTGGAGTGTTGTTGTTGGGAAGCAGCAGTGCCACACAGAACAACCATGCCTATAAAAGACAGCTGCCTGTTTTCACCTGAAAACCTACCTTTCCCTCTTTTCAGACTTAGATTTTGATATCTCTGGAAAAAATGGGGAGTAGTTCCACCTTCATAAATGTTCTACTTATCCCTCAGCCTTTCCTTGCTCATTTCCTTTTCTAATGCATTCATTTGCTGAATGTATTGGTATCCAGAGACAGGCATAGCTTGTCACAGTGAAGACATGTTTGTTTCCAATGCCCTTGAGCTTGCTTCAAGCTTCTCTGCTTGCTGAATTTGTGATGACCCCTTGGGGTTTGCAGTCCCTCGAGGTTCTAAATACAGAGCAAATGCCCTTTTGCACCCAAGCACAGGACTTTGAATCCAAGCCAAGCCCACATCCAGAGATGATTATGGAGGTTCCTGAGTGTCCTCAGATTCAAGCATTGGGATTTGCACATAAATCAAGTCAAAAATCCCTTCTTTCTATTGAAATGTCTGGATCCAGAGGGAGGTACTAGGAGTTCATACAAGGAAATTTAATCTGTATGATTCTCTTTTGACTTTTTTATAGCTCAAGCAAGGAAGAAGTTGGGGAAGGGGCCATAATGGGGTGGGTATGAAGAGCTTAATGCTGAAAACAGAGGCCTGATTGAATAGAGCTCCTTGTGATGAGAAGGGGGATCAATTCACAGTTGACCCCATCCCATTGTGTGGATTATCCTGGGAGTTTCCTTTAAAATCCCAGTGGTTTGGTTTTTCTGCATGGTTTGTACCCAGCCTTTCCCTCCATGAATAGAATAGCTTTTCCTGGAATTTTTGCTGGATTTTCTGTGGTTATTGGCTGAGCAACGCTCTCTCACTTCAGAAGACTGGCGCAAGTACATTGTGGAAGTACTGATCAGGGATGCTGAATCATTTGCTAACTTAAAGTTTTTAATATATAGAACAGACATATTCCTGGGACACAACTGCCCCCAAGAAACAGATTATACTTTACTGTCCCAGGTGGAAGTGCTCATTCATTATTTGGTTTGCAAGAGTGATTTGGGACTTTAAAAACACATTAATTTCTGCCCTGCAGAATTTACAGCTCATGGTGATAGAAAGGCAGGGAGCTTCAGGCAGACTGGGGAACAAAACACAGTTTGAAAGCATAAGCAGACGGGACTGTGAATTAAGGACACCAGATGCTGATTTGTAGGCATCATTCTTGTACATTATTACTTGTAAATACACTGGTCTAGAGCAAGGGATTAATTTTAGAAGGGAAAGAGTACTTCAGAAATCCATACCTGGCAGTGTCAGGTAAAGACATGTGCAGGATGTTTCCCTGACAGAGGATTGCTCTAAATGAGTCCCTGTATGAGTGGGGTAGAGGATAGGGTCTACAAGGAAAACTGGATTATTGCCCAGCTATGTTTTTACATCTTGCTAAAGTTGATGTGCTGTATTTGCCTGCCCGCTGCACTGCCTCAATCTAGTGGCAGCATTTGAAAGTGGAATAAAGCTCTCTTCCTTCACTTCTCCTGCAAGTTGCATCAAACTTCCTCATAAATCCACAGTGTCTTTGGAGCTCTGTCCCCAGCTTGTTCCCGAGCCAGCCTGTGTCTCTTCCAGCAGTGACTGGGTGTTGTCCTGTTTTATGGCCAAGATTCTGCACTCACAACTATGTTTCTCTGCTGGTATTGCCAGCTGGAGCCAACCAGAGGTTTTATCTTAGTCAGTATTACAGGAAAATTCAAGACACATCTCTTTGTTTTTCAACGTAAGATCTCAGCATTGCCCCCCCGCCAAGCTTTCTGTTTTCCCACATGTGGGACATGCCCTGGTGTAGGAGAATGAGGATTGAAGCTGTGCTATATAAACTGTGCCAGATGCTAAATTGCATTAAGCTACTTTCCTTCTTCAGGAGATCAAATTCTTCATATTTGTTATTTTAGTATCTTAAAAAGTCCTGGTTTTGTTCTTTATTTGAAGCATAGGCAGTTTACACAAAGGAGAAGGATTTCCCCACTGTTCATTTCCTCCTGATAAAATATACCCAGCCTATTTTTTGCTGTAAACAAGCACAGCAAATGAAAAGATGCCAGGTTTTCAGTAGGATAGAAATTAATCATATATGGAGTTTCTTAGTGGTTAAATGAACTTGAAGAGCTCCCCTTCAAGACAGAAACAAGTTTGAAAGTATGAGCATCATCTGCTTGATATCGCTGTCCTTCTTCTTGTTAGCTCTTTGGGGGAGATGCAGAGTGAGTGTGTTGTTTTTTTTTTCAGAAGTTGATCTGCCTCTGAAAAAAGATGGGTTCACCTCAGAAAGTACAACTCTGGAGGCCTTGCTGCGTGGAGAAGGAATAGAGAAAAAAACAGACACTAAAGAGGAAGACACTATACAGGAAATCCAGGTAAAGGAGAGCCCCATGCCCTGACATCAGGGCTGGATTTTACAATTTGTCTCCAAGTCTAGCAGTCTTTTGTCCTGTGGCAGAACAGTGTATCTGTTGATAGTTGTGTCATTCTGCTGCTAAAATGTTATGGAACCTTTGTGCTACACTGTGATGCTCAAAATGATGTCAGGATCTCACATGATTCTCTTGTCACAGGATCTTTGTTGTTTGACTGTGTTCTGCACAGGTCCTTCGTTGGATTTTTTTTTGCAGCACTATGAGATAATTACATAAAAAAACTGAGAAGCTGAGGTGGATCCCAACTATAAACTGAATTTTAATGGTTCATATTTAGAGTGGGTTTCATGGATTTCAATTTGGATTGCTGTAGACTAAAACATGTCATTGCGTTTCCTGTTTTTTTTATTTGTTTGCTTTTAATAGTAGGTAGCCTTCTGGAGTTGTACAAGAAAAACAACTTAAAAATTGTAATCTTAAATATCTCAATTATTGTTAGTGATGCAGTGTCAGAAATATTGCCTCTCCACGTGCATTTTGGTTTGAAAATTGTCAAGATTCCATTTAAAATTCCAATTAAAAGCCAAAACACAAATGTAGATCTGTTATAGAAGGAATTCAGCTAATGTAAAGCATTCTTGTGCAAGTCCATGTCACTTTTAAAACATCTTAAATCACTAAGATAGCGGGCCTTTCCCACAACAACACATCTTTGGTGATGCTAAAGCACCACTGTGCCATGAGTATTTTTAGGGATTTTTAGTGAGAGTTATTAGGAATGTGTCAAACTTGGTAATTTTGGGCAAGATACAAAATGTTGCATCTACACCTAAAAGCAGTAAAAATTTGAGGGGTCAGTTCCATGCCAAATGAAACAGAAAAACACAGACATCAAATCTGTATTACTTGGAGTTCAGTCCTACTGCTCTGTTGGTTAGAAACTGTACACAGGTAAGGGCAGCACAATCAGGTCTCCCATTCCCAGTTGCACAGGTAAAAGAGCATCATCAAAGAGGAAGCATGCCATGCTCATGGATTGGGGAAAAGCTTGGCATGAGCCCTGCTCTGTATTTGCTTCTTCAGTAGTATATCTGGGTCTATTAAGTTGAGAACTCTTACTCAAGGTCTGTTTTTACTTGCTTCCAAGGTCAGAAGAAGTCATGGTGCAGCATCCTTATGAAATTGGCAAGTGCCTTTGAATGTTGCTGTGTGATCTGAGCTCCCAAATAATCCCCAGCAGCAGTCTGAGGAGAGAGACCTCAGAGAAGGTGGAACTGACATAAATCCAGGCATTGCAGAGCAGGGAGGGGGTGCAAAAAAGTAGAACGGATTTTCAGCTAAACTGCTGTGGCTGTAAACTGTCACCTGGGTGCTAGTTTCATCAGAACAGATGCAAAAGACATTTCTTGCTGCTTTATTTTATGCAAGCACATCTTATCTGGATTCAATCTGTAGAACAATGATTGCCAAAGCCTTCACTAATAGGCAGCTTTCAGTGTGTATTTTGGCACCTGGCAGCTAGACTGTACCAGATCAAAATCACAATCAGCGCCTTTATCGGTATGACAAATAAGAGAATGCAAATCTTTCTTTTGTTCCTTTGCATACTTGTCTGTGCTGTAACTCTAAAGTGGCCTCAGTGGTGGTGAGAGTGAGCAGGTGGGATAGACATAATTGTAATTCCCAGCTCAGTCCCAGCCTCTTGCCACCCTTCCAAATTCACAGCATCTATGTGGGAAAGACAGCTTGGTGCTTGGCTGCACTAAAGTACATAGGCCTGGGAAACTGTTTTAGAAAGGCATAACAGGAAAAGTTACTCTGTTAAAACATATATGGGTTCCCCCTGCTAAATAGATGCCGGCATTGGGGCCTGCTGTACAGCTGGTATGTAAAGGATTGACGATTTTGCCCTACAGTAAATAGGTATTGAATGTGTCTCTCTGTTGTTGAATGGAACAGAGTTAGAGCAGCCTTCTGACCATGCCGCAGAAAGGTTATGCCCCTTCTATCAAGGATTAAAGTAATTACTCTGGCAGTATCACCAAATTCATACTTCATTACAAATTGGTTACATATTATCTCTTTCCTAAACTGATTCTTCAATTTTAAAGGAAGAAAGTAGTTTGTAATATTTCTATAAACTCTTGTGTTGTATCGTTGTTGTAAATTATCTTCTTTCCCTCCCACATACGATGTGATTGCCCCTGTTTTGTTCGGGCTCTTTTGAGATACTTCAAGATATGAAGCAATATCAAAATACAGACTCATATCAGTTAGTTTGCTTATTTTCTTACATTCATTCTTACATTTCTTACAGTCTTTTCATGTACAACATTTTTCAAGCACTTGTGTCCCAAGATGAAGTCAATTAATGTAGACAGTTGTATGAGTTTTGAAGAAACATTTTATGTACGCAGAAGTGGAACCTGTTTAACTTTCACACCCTCTAGTATTTAGTATGTCCAGTATTATGTGAAATTTTATTTCATGATGGTTGGAGCTGATTAATAGTCTCCTGATAGTCAAAAATAGAAGAAGCTAAAATTGAATGAAGACTTGATCCTTGTCATGTGCTACAACTTGTTTGTAATGCACTGACCAGTATTAGTCTTAGAAATTTAGCTGATAAATTAAGAATAAACTTTTGTAACTGGTCTTCTAAATACAGACTTTTGGATATGTGATATTTTTGTTGTATTCTTTCTCACAAATTCAGAATTTGGTGCTTGAGGTATGTGGAAAGGAGAAAAAGAAACTGTTTTGCTTCTGTTCCACCTCTGCTGGCTCTCAAATAGCTTTTAAGTAGAAGTTAGAGAGAAGGGACAAATTCAGTAAGACTGAAGAACATTCCTATCAGTTTAATGTTATTATTTGAGTCTGCATCATGGCTGTAATTTAAATGAATGTTGGGATGGCAAAGATAAGTTAGTAATTCCAGATTAAGGTTAGTTAGTGATTCCTTGCAAAATGACACAGCACCATAAATGGCAGGAGTGGCTGGGGCCAATTTCTGTATTTCTAGCAGACATGGTAAGGGTTGAGGGAATTTCAATGGAACTACTGTCCACATTAGTGTTCTGATGATTTGTCTGGCCTTTTTCCATGTGATATCTGACTTGTGCATGTTTTTATGCAGGACAGCCAGCCTGTGTTTGGTTTTGTAGTGGTTACATTTCAAAAGATCAAGGTAAAAGACTGAAATTGCCTGGACCAGGTATCTCACAGTTATGTGAGCTGATGAAATGTTGATCCTAATAAATAATTAGTTGAACACATTATTGCTGTTGGTGCTGTTAACCTCAACAAGACCTGTAGTTCCTCAGCATTCTCATGCAACAAACTTTCTGCTTCCAGATTGGAGTTGTACTTGTAGTGCAGGCACTGAAAAACATGGCTTTCTAGATCCATTCTGGAATATATGGAGGATTTTTCTCCATTTTTACTAAAGAAAGAAGATTGTGACCAAGGAGAAAACCACTGTTTTTGTATTCCTAAAGTGCACTCCCAACATTAGAAGAAAACAAAATAATTTTAATTGCAACAAGTGAAAATAAAAAACCCAGGCAAACAAATTCCCAGACATGGGAATTCCCATGCAGTTATGCATACTAATATTTGTGTTGTCTTGGAATATTGGTGCTCAGTGATGCCAGTATTTTTTCTTAGGAACCCTTTTATAATAGATGATTGATATCAGTGGTATTTTTCTAGTAGGAATTCACTGGAGATCTTAGGATGGAAAAGAGAGCAAATTCTGCTTTGGTGGAGAGAAGCAGGGGTATTGGAATCTGATTTGGGTTTATGTCAATAAATAACCCACAGCCACTGTGGTAAAGAGCAGTAGTTGGTTGTGTGTGTCCTCCTTTTTTCTTCTAACCGTTCCTGTTTATTGTTCAACCACAGAGGGTTTTAGAAAATGATGAAAATGCAGATGAAGTGAATGAGGAAGAAGACTTGGAAGAAGATATTCCAAAACGAAAGAACAGGCCTAGAGGACGGGTAAGTGGAAAGTTTATTGGAAAGGAAGGAAGCAAACCTCTGCTTTCTAGTGTATATTTCTTTTGTGTATTATTTGTGAATATATGATAGTGACAACTATAACTATAGGTAATTTTCAGTCATATGTAACAGTTATTTAATATCTTTTCAGTTTATTTTTTGTGAATTTCTGTGAAACAAAATAACTATTTTGAGAGTAAAAATTTTGGGGAAATTAATTTTAATATTGTATTTACAATTGTAATATAAACTGTAATAACTATGATGACATCCTGCTATTAAAATAATCCTTAAAAAAACATTTAATTATTACAGAAAAGCAGCAAATTCAATCATGACAGCCAAAAAAGTATTAATAAAAGTAACTTGAACTGTGTTAATAAGTTTTGCAGCTTTCTCCAGGGTAGCATTTTGTGGCTGACGCTGGCTCTCTTGAGCCCATGGCAAATCTTCCATTTGCTTGAAAAGGGCAATATTTTATCCTTAGGGGACTCTGTGTCCCTTCTCTTACCCTTATGTCTTCACAATTCATCAGGGTACCAGTTAAGTAACGAGGCCAAGATTTTAAACTTGGAATCAACATTTTAAATTGTGGGCCCATAAGCTAGGCATCTAAATAAACATGAACACAAGTCTCAGAAGTTTTGAGCATTTTCATCTCTCTTTGGCTCCAGTGGATGCTGCAGGGGCACAGGAGCTCTAGAAGTACCTTTTGATGTGTTTATAGAAGTCAAGCAAGATGGGCCACATTTTAGGCCAAATGAGCAGAATATAATAGTTTTGAATAAGAGACATGAAACCACATTGAATACTTGCAATGTACTTATGCATCAGACCCTCTCTTTTGGTTTCTTCTTTGGTTGTTGTGTTGTTTCAGTTTTCTGCTCCTCTTTATTTTGGAGCTTAAGTCCTTTAATATAAGATCAAAGCAGTTTAATAATTGGATAAGTATATATTTCACCTTCCTTATTCTCAAAATCACCTGAACCAGTTTCTTTCTTTCTTTCTTTCTTAGCCAAAGACACCCACCTGGAAAAAAATTTTCCAGAAAAATGTAAGTTTCAGAAAATTTGTATGAACCAGTAACCAAAACCAGGAGATAGAATCAATACATGCACATAAGCTTGACTGTAGCTATCAACTAATATTCCAGGCTAACAACTCTTTTCTAATAAGTTACTCTCATGTAAATTGTACATGTTGGTTAGTGTGAATGAAAGGGAGTGTACAGATCGAAGAGATATACTGCTCAGGAGAAGGGGATTTGGTGTATTCATATGTCCCAGACGTATACAAACAAAGTCCTGAAGTTAGTGTTATGAGCAAAATTTTGCTTCCCTGTTCAGGAAAATGTTATAGATTTTTTTCTCTGTTGCTGTAGGGAAAGGAGTTGGAGGGCACTAGATGTCCCATTCATTATGAAGCATGCATTTATGTTTTATTTTCTGCCCTAGAACTTGTCCCATATTAAGAACAGGAGAAGCAGGATTGCTTGCTTTTTTCTGGCAACTAACTCCTGGTCTGAGAGTGCCCTGGCTTCTTTCAGTGCAAAAAAGAGAAGTCTGAATAATGCCAAATACTTCAAGCAATTTTTAATTTTATTTGATGGCATCAATAACCAAAGCAAAATATGGCAGAAATTAGGATTTCAAAATTAGGGCCAGGTTATCTAGCTGTTGAAAACTGGTGAGCCTGAATTGCCTCTGGTCACAAGTGCTTTGCCAGTTTTCTAAAGGCAGCCTTTTTCTTGCATGACCCAGTATAGGGAATAGAGGCTAAGGATTTAAAATTAGGGGACATGAAACCTGGGCAGTTCTTTGTTTCTGGGAAGGACTTGGTTAGGGTATTTTTAGGGGGCAGAAGAGGGGAAGAACATGCATAGGAAACAAGATCCTGTGGAGCGTGACCTTTGGGTGAGAAGGACTAAGAGCATAAATGCAGGATTAATGCAAAGGAATTACTGCTCTGGACTTTCCAAATTGCACATGACCCTTCCTTTCCCTACAGCATGATTTTATTTTTAATCCTGGACTCTCCATCTGTCTTTTTGGCTATTCTCTCTGGCTGCTTCAAGGCTGCTGGGCCATGGCTACAGGCCTCACACGTCAAGTCTTGTAGTCTTTGCTGCATCCTGTCAGGAGAATAAAGGCAGCCATGGATGACTGAATTCAACAGCCTGGAGCATAGACAGCAAGCATGGGGCATTCAGTTTAGTGCCTCTGGGGCAGCTGCTTGGTTTCCTTTCTCCTCAAGGCTAGCCCTGAAATCACAGGGGCATAGGAAGGACACTGAAGGCTGAAGAGATAGATCTACAGAAGGAGGTTTTTAGTGTCTTTACTGGACAGGGGCAATGTGGTAGGAGCTGGGCAGGGTAGTTTGCTAGGAGATGTACACAGATGCATCTGTACAGATTGTCTGCTCATCAGCTGGATATCCCATGGGACAATTTCAAAGGCACCAAGCACATTTAGGAACCCAAGTCCCATTTGAAGTCATTGACTTGAAAAATCTCCCCCTCTGTTCATTGCATGAAAAAGTGTATCATGCCATGAATGCTGTGCCCCTGCATTTCTGTAGAGAATAGTTTGAAAGGAAACAACTGGCTGTAAGACTAGCAAAATTCTGAGCAGCAGACCCTAATTTAGTATCATGATCTGAAACCTATGTAAAAATAGTACCTTCTTACTCAACAAGTTTGTTCCCAGTGTGTCAACAGAGTCAGAGCTACTGACTAGTGACAAATATAAGACTCTACATCTTTTTCATAGTCCTGAAAAGCCAATGCAACTGGTAAAATAGGGAAATTAGATCCTAATCTGGGTACCAGAAGAAATATTTATAAGAGCGAATCACTTGCCCATGTGAAGACTCCCTGATGAGTTGAGGGTTGTGGAGGAGCTACCATGGACTGAAATTCAGCTTGCAGCACATTTAGCAGCGAGGGAAGAAAAGAACTAGCCTGGGATTGATTTCATTGCCCAGAGGGGGTTTAAAGAGCTGGCAGGCAGAGAGAAAATAGTGCAGACTAGTAAAATGATTTTAAGTGATACGGTCAGTAAAGAAGCTTCCACCAAACAATTGTTGCTGAGGCCATTTCTTGGGTGAAACTGCTTTTCAGTTCACCCTTACAAATCTTGCTCTGCATATGTGTGCTGGACTGCACACAGGTCTTTGCAGAAGGCAGAGTTATCCTTGTCATATATAATAGCATTTACCCCATCCAGATAACTGCAAATTCATGTTTTTCCTTTGGGACTGTGTTAAGAGCTGGACCTGAGCAATCTCAGTAAAACAACATGTGAAGTTTTTATAAATCTCTTTTTTGACAGACTTTGTCAGGCCAGTGTAAAACTGTTCCTTATTACTTCTCTTTAGATATCCAATGGAACACAATTCTAATACTGCTAGTTCTGTTCCAAACTTATAGAAGAGGGATGGAGTTTCTATGGCCCCTTTATGAGCATATATTCTCAGGATTTCTACACCTTCTTCAGCTTTACCTAACAAAGCTCTGTCCCTTTCTTATTTTCACATGCAAAGGCTTGCAGGACTTGAGTCAGGTGGCCTTGTCTAGCGTGAGAAATATGAACAGTTTAATAAGAGGAGCAGCAGAAGCAATTCTGTCATTTTTTCCCAGGAATAGAGTAGCTAGCAGAATTAATAAAGGACTATTTAGCCATCCACCTGTGATCACTTCCTCAAACAAAGATCAAGTCTAAAATTATTGTCATTTACAGACTGCACATTACAGACTGTACATTAGTGAACATGAAAGAATTGAAGGCCTTGGCTCAGTTCCCAGTTCCACATCACAACTCCAGCATCAGACAGATGTGAGCTGTTCCCTTGTTGACATCTCAGCTGAGAAGGGTCAGGATCAAGTAGTTTTGATGCTGAATTCCACTTTCACCCCTGGAGCTCAAGACAGAGTACTCTGTGCTGTGGAGAAACAAAGTTTTTCAGTTTCTATAGCTGCCAGTTCAGTCCATTTTAGGAACACAGAACTGCAGAGATACCTTTCTGGGTAGTTTCTGTTATTGTAGGTAGCCACATTATCTAATCTTTCCCACTAACTGACCAAAGCTCCATTTTATAATTAGCCATTATATCTTTGTCCCACAAGGAAATTTCAAAACACTGCTTTTCAGCTAGAAAATAAAACATAACAACACAAACAATGCCCCTTTGAAAGGAAAGGAAGGAAGGAAATAATTTGACCTCTTTTTTACTTGGGGCCTGTTTTCTGGCTGATTTAATGTTTATATATATTCTTCAACACCTGTTCATCTATTAATTCATTCATATTCAGTTCAGCAAGGTGTTTGAACATTTTCAGAAATGAATGTGTGACGATACTCGACTGAATATGTGCTGGCAGTGACCTATGGATGCTATGGATGAACAGTTTGAGCTATCTGTGGAGAGGATCTCCATTGCATTACAAGGTCCATTAACATAGTGCACATCTTAGGAGATGAAGGGTCAAGACCACTTTGAGAAACCTGTGTGGAAGCTGAGGATTTGTTTAGTTTACACTGCACATCTTTCATAGGAGGGTGTGGGGCACAAGGAGACCTGAGGGGTGATGGAATAATGCTAACATTCCTCTTGTCCTTGCAGGCTCGGGGATCTGGAGGTGGCAGGAGACGGAATGATGCTGCCTCCCAGGATGATCATGACAAACCCTATGTTTGTGACAGTAAGTAGCAACCAGACAGCTCATTCTGCTTCCAGCCTGGTCCTACCAGCTCAGTGCACTCAGGGCTTCATATATTACAGCAAAATATTCTGCTACTCTCTGACCTGCATGTTTGCCACATGCTGCTGATGCTCTTGGTGCTTTTGCATGAAGGAAATAAAATTAAGTTCTCGGCAAGACTCCACTTTCCTTTGCCCTTTAATAAATCATCTCTTATTTTCTTTCTCTTTTTCTGGCTTCTCTGCCTTTTGTCTTCTTTTCCCCCATGTAAGTTTCACCCTCTATTTCTTTCTCTGTTTCAGATAGTTACAAACAAAAGCATAACTCAAAAATCTCCGACAAAGGTACTTCACCCTTGTTGTGTCTCTTGATATACTTGGTGATTCTCTTCCCTTCACTCCTTTTGAAATCTCACTGGGCTAAATTCAGAAGGTCTTATCCCTCACCAGAAAGTAGTCTTGTGGCATCATCAAACGCTGAGCCCTTCTAAGAAAGAAATAACATCTTGAATGCTTTATTTTGATACATATTCCCTTTGAATACAGCCCTCCTGTTTGGCATCTTGCAGTTGGACTGCAGATGAAGCAAGGCATTGTCTGAACAGAAAAATTATACTAGAACCCAGTGTCAACACTGACGGAGGGTACCAGAGTCCTAGTATGAGTGAGGAGTCCAGTATTTGTTACACAGTGTTTTGGGGTTTTTTTCAGTCTAGTCCTTGATGCCTTTCTTCTTCTTTTGATATTCTTTTTTGGTTCACTGTGTCATTTCTGTGAAGATCACTTATCTTACCCACATATATTTCAGGCATCCCACCTTAAGGCTTACTCTAGAGTGTACATCCAATTGTAATTTGTACTACCAGGTGCCTTCCAGCCTGTAAGACGATAACCTAAAAAAAGTTAATAGAAGTAGAATAGCAGATCTTCACTTCTGTGATCCAAAACAGGTAGTTTGAGGATGACTAGAACCCCCTTTCGTATTATTTGCCTGTCTTGCAATGTTACTGACCTTAAAAGAATAACCCTTGCTATGTCAATCCATGGAGCTATTTTCTGCTGATTTTTAAAAACAAACGGAAATTAGGAGCATGCATGTGAAAAAGAACTATATTCCATGTGATGAAATCATATTCTTGTATGGTGAGACCAGAAATGGAAAGATTTGCATATGAATGGGACATGACACGTGACAAAACATGGTCAAAGAGGAAGAGCCTTCTCTAATATGAAGACTCAGAAGACTTATGCAGTGGTTAAATAACAGTCCTAGTGCACTGGAAGAACTAAAACATGTCTTCTAAGACTTCTATGAGAGCCCAAGATGTATCTTGCTGAAATCCACAGGTTTCCTTTGCTGGTGTAGCATATCTTTCCTTATCTCTTTTCTGGAACATCCTTTGAAATCCAAGGACACTTGTCAGTGGTAGTAATTTTGAATGTAATGACTCTTTATAGTCTGATCTTGCACTGCTTTTGGATTTTACCGAGAACTTTCAACATGCATAGTAGTGATTTGCACAGAGTAGATTAAACATTGAAGACATCAAAGCAGGCAGCAGAAATCTGGCCTGAAGTCAAGACTCTCATACATTGCTGTATTGACAAAATTTTGCCTTGGCTTACATTTTGGAGCATAAATTTCATATTTGGTGTTGGAAATAAAAACTTTGCTATTTCATTTGGCTGATACCTTTCACTTTTAGGAAACTTACAGTTACAGGTGAGTCATAAGGAGTTTTGGACTCCAGGCTTTGCACAGTGACTTCTCCTTTTCCATTGTAGATAGCTGATAAAAGGGTTATGTGACAACAGAACTCTTTTACCTGAGTTTAGAGCAGAAAGGAAGAACTGGCCCAGTTGTATTGTCATCATCCTGAAGTATATCCTGCCCTTGTTAAATTTCTATATAAACTTGACATACAATTAATTATGAGTAATTGGCCTATTATCCTGCTTGGGTGGATTTCTCAGATTAATGTATTTCTTTGAAATTATTTGATGAATATTTTTATAGCTAAAACTCAATCTAATTGTGGTAGGTTAGAAATTGGTTTGCAGTACTCCTTGTGCAGATGTTTTGGGCAGATAAGTTTGTTTTACATGGACAGGCAGGTGAAACACAGTGCATGTATTTCCTGTTTGGGAAAGCATTATTCCCTCAATCACATTATTGGTATAGATAATCAGCTTAATGGGCCAACAGTTTGCTTTTTCTGTAGTTTATTTAATTCGCCTCCAGCTTGCTTTTTCTGCACGTATTCTGATATTGGAGTTTTGAAAATGATCACAGAGAAGAAAGCTAAAACACAGTTAAATGAAATTAATTTTCTTATAAAAACTGCATGGACACAAAAAATGATTTGTAGTCAAAAACTACTTTGCTCTTTACATCATATTTACACATTCATATTTATGGGAAACAAGAATATATCAACAGATTTCATCAGTTATAGAAGAGTTTTAGGAAAAAAACTAGGCTGTGTGTTGGTAAGGCAATGTAAGAGTTATGCCCAGCTGGCACTGCCCTTTGTGTTGGAAAATAGCAATGTTACCTCTGAAAAGAGCTGCCATTTTCTGTAAGAGGCATTCACCAGTATTGAACTGGTCCCAATATTAAAACTGACTGGAAACATGCAATTTCTATGTGGTAAAGGTTTTCAAAGCTCAAAAAATTTTGTCCTGTGTTTTTAATAAGAGGTGGTTGGATGCCTGTTTTGTGGAATGAAATATTCTGAAATACTTTAGCTGGTTTTATTGAGCATATATTGTAGTAGAAGTTCAGAATAAAATGTTTGACCAAAGTGTCAATAAAATTGCAAGGATAATCATGAAATGCATTGTTTCATCACATCACCAAGTAGAAAACTTAGTGATCAGATTTTCAAGCTGTTGCACTGGATAGTGTTGTGCCCTGAGTTCCCTTGGGATAGCTTTGATAACAACAGTGGCAGGGATGCTTAAAACTGCAAATGATAACATAGCCAAATAGCTCAGCAGCCGTGTGAGAGCAGTCCCAAGTGTAGCTTGAGCACCTGGCTAGGAGAGGCAGCAGGTGCCTCAAAGAGTGGAAAGTAGGGCTTGAAAAACAAAGCAAAGCCTCTGATGGCAAGCAAGTGGAAGGTAAACCACCACCACTGTTCCTGATAAAAGGGGCATGTGATTTTTAAAGGAGAGACAGAGTGAATGAATGAATGAACACCTACACATTTAATAAGAATTGATGTTGAATTCACTGTCAAATACTCAGCTGAGGAATCGTTATTTCCACCAAGCAGTCTTCTTAAAAATCCTTCTATTACTTCAATATTACTTATTATATATTACTTACTACTTTTTAAAAAGAAAAACCTTCTTTGAAGTTTTATCTAGAAACTTGTATTGCGGTTTAAAATTTGATTAAACTGATTTGCAATCAGTTGTAGCACTTGAGTTCCATGACTCCCAATGTCTACTTTCTTTAGCCAGAGAAGTTAGTCTGTGCTGAATCACTGCAAGTTATTAACTTTCCTGCTGCCCCTCCTCACTTTTATGCTTCCATTGTTCTCAAGTTCCTATGGAGACATGGGACTATGTACATGGTTTCACCTTTGTTTTCTGTTCCTTTGTCTGTGGAAGATTTCCCTTGCCCACCTCTAAAATAAATTATTTCTTTATTTTCCTTTTACCAATGTTCTCATCTCCTTTTAGTTTTATTCCCATAAAAACTCCTATTTTAGCACAGCAAGTTATATTTCTATCATATCATTTTTTGTAGTCTCTCTGAGACTGAACTGTACATTCAGATCCACTGCTTGTGCAAAATGAGCATTGACTGAAACCATCCTAGGATGTCTGATGGATCAGTGACTAATGCAACGTTGTATGTACTCAGAGACACTAATCTTGTAGTATTTTGTAGAAGCTGATTCTTTTGTCAAGAACTTTATTTTAAAGTTTCTCTAGTTATTTAACCTACATTTTCTCTGCTGAAGTTCAAGACTAGCAGTCCTTGTACTGTTCTCAAGGGATAACAATGTCTTCTATGCCCGTAAACAGTTACTGGGACTTCTTTCAGCTGTTTTCTTCTGCTCTTCCACTAAGCTTGTTTCTTCCATTTAGAAAAACTCCAAAGGGCCTTTTTAAAGCAGTAGTGACCAGAACAAAGTTAAATGTGCTGTTCTGAGGATAGAAGCATTTCTGAAGATGAATGGTAGATTAACTTACATGTACTTACAATTACTTTTAGAAACTGGATTCATGCAGCTTGCTCTTTTATGTATCCATGAGAGTCACAGGGATGGCTGACCTAGCAGGTTGTTTAGTAATCATCTCCTGGTATTATCCTTTCTAGTGAATCTGTAAGTAGATAAGCAGTAAGATCTAGAATAAGACGCTTGTTCAGATGAACTCAACAAACAACTCTCCCATATAGCTGCTATTCTTGGCATCCATTTACTACATTATTGATAGAAAAGACAAGATTAGATAGGTAAGGACTTTTTTTTTTATACTGAATAACAGATGTGGAATAGACCAAGAGGGAAACAGAGTTGACTCAGGCAGCTGAACATTTTCTGCTCATGTAGGATAGTTGTTTTCTCCTTTGCTCCGGCTATCAACCCATTCATTGAAATATGCACAGCTGTATTGTTGAGTGGTGCATGTTTTGCCCTGAGGTTCAAAGTTACAGTGATCTTAATACAGCAGGTAGTTTCTGGGGCTTGTCTTCTGGGGGCACTGAAACAAGGACTGTTTACTTCTCTATTCTACCTGCAGAAAATTCCCTATGGAATGGGTTACTAAATAGCTGCTATATTACTACGCATGTATAGTGTGACAGTACTGATCCAAGAGGGACAAATGTAAAGTCTTTATATCAGTGGAGGTCAAAATGCACTGTTAATGTTTGAGATCTCTAGATGTGCCAGAGTCTGTACACAACTGTAACAGCGGAGAATATACTACCAAACCACTGCAAAACAAGGACAAGTTTTTTGGTTTTTTTTGTTTGCCTTTTTTTGTTTGTTTGTTTTGAGTGAAGTGAATGGTAGGACAGGAAGATAACTTTGAGGAATGACTGCCTGCCAGAAGTTAACTCAAGATTTAATATTTGACACAGCCCAGCTGAGAAGAAAGAACAGGAGGCAACAGAGAAAAGCAAAGAAAGCAATGAGGGGGACCAAATTCAGTGACCAAAAAAAAGGAGCGTGTACTCCTCCAGTTTCCTGTTTCCACTAAAAACATGGATTGTTTCCTTCTGTCTCATACTGGTGACAGATTGTGCAAAATGTATGTGGAGAGCTGGCTGGAACACAGCTCACATGCTGCCAAGGACCAAATGTGTAACTATTTCAAAATGACAGCAACACAGCCATTAGATATTTGATGAGGAAGTCTTTTAAGCCATAGGTTTCAAATCTCCTTTTTAACAGGAGAAGTATTTTATATTCATTCACTCATTGAGGAATATAAACAGAATGAGAATTTTCTTATCCAAAGAATTGTAGGGTGCTACAGTCCAGAACTTAGAAGAGCCCTCTCTTTTATGAAACACTCCATGCTTTCAATTATACTGTTTTCATACATCTTCATATCAATCTTCAAATTTGAAGGAAAGTAAGGTTCATCATAGTAGATTTCTGGCTTCATAAAAAAATCTGTCCCTCCTCCCCATTTGAGACATTTGGTCTGCACTGCTGTATTACTGCTTACTTACCCAGCTTGTTCCCAAGGCAGCATTCACATCAGATCATAGGAAAAATATATCCTTTGAATGCACGAGGAATTGGAGTGGGTTACGTTCTACAGACTCCCACTGTTTTTATTGAGTTTGGCTACCTAATTAAAGATCAAGTCAGCTTCCCAGTGTTGAGATTCAGGATGAAATCTACCACATGCAAGGATGATGAGCCTATCCAGCAAGGAAAATTGAAGATAAAAAAATCAAAGCCATTGAAAGGAAGGCCACTGGACAAAGTTTATGAAAGGCACACTCTCACTTGCTATGCGTGAGCTGCATAGTAGTACAAACTAATCAACAGCGTGCATTTCAGACAGGGAGAACCAGTTCTTATTATGCTTTTGTCAGCTCTAAGAATGAGAAAGATGTGGTGTAAGCATTGGTGTGGATGTTGGAACTCATGGATTCCAGCCCTGGTAATGAAAAAAGATCACTGTGTGGGCAACTCAGCCCCTCTGTGATTCTCTTTTTTCAGAACTGAAACAAGAATAGTATTTCCCACTCAGGAATGTGGAGGAAGATTAATTATGTTTGAAAAGCCAGTCTGCAGTGGGAAGAGTTATGTAAGAGCTAAGAGTTTATTAATGATCACTCTTTTATAGAAACTACTTCTTAACAAAGTGATATGGTAGATTAATAAAATGTGCTCTTACCTGGAAAATAAGAGATTAGGGTGAATTCATGAAGATTCAATCTGCTGAAGAAACCATGAAGTTCTGATTTAGCTTTCATTCTAGCAAAGTCTCACTGAAGCCAATGGTTCTTTTGCCTGGCTGATATCATGACCTCTTCCCCCTGCAAAAGTCTAATTTGTTTGAGGAACATGAAATCTCTGCAGTTTTAATTCAAGGCATTGCTTTGGACTCTTTTTGTGACACAAAGTGAATTTGAAAAATGGAAAAATCTAGACACCAAGAACAAAGGCTGCTGGAACTGCAAATCTTTAGTCCTACAAATGATCTGCAAGGACAATGTAAACCAAACTAATTTGCCTCAGCTCTAGTTATAAAGTCCCTCAAATCAATGTGTGAGACTGCTGTCACCCTTGAAGGCTGCCTGGAAGCCCTCACAATGGAAAGGACTCAGCTGCAGAGCTACTACTGCCTCAGCTTGTATCAATACTTGCTTTTTCCTGATGAGCTGATGCTTTTTTGCTGACGAAGGAGAGTCTGCAGACCCATCTGATTTCCTATGTCATCTTTAACTCCATAACTAAAATCTCTTCAGGATCCTGTAAGGAATGGAGTAAATAGCACAGTTTTGGGACTTGCTGCTGGGAATGCAAGTTTCCTTTTGTGCATTGATCACCTCATAGTGCTCTGGAAATAATTTGACAGAAGTCTTTGAGCAGTATTGGTAATTCATAGCAATAAAATTATATTTTTAACATTCTTCTTCAAACACATAAAAGTAAGTGGGATAGAGTAGGATACTTGATGAGCTGATTCAGCTCATCTAGCAGATGGTCAATCTGCTAGAGATGTAAATCTCTTTCTCCATTCTAAGAAATGCAGCAACATTTATGTAATTAGAGGAGGTTACCATTCTGAAAGAATTTAAGCAGTGAGCTCTCTCTGGGTTGATGATTACTTAAGTGTTATGCTTTTCTACTATTCAAAACATGGGGAAAGTCATACAGAACTGCCAATATCTTGTTGCTTTAACTCTTGTTCAGCATCTGTTCCACTGCTTGTCCTTTGCCCTGCAGGACCACAGAGAAGGAGAAGTAGTTTCCCTCTCCAGAATGCACTGGAAGAAAACAAGGATGGTACTAGAAGAAGGGAGACTGAACTGATGTTTTGTGGCGAGCATGCATCTAACAACAGTCTAGTTCTTCAAAATGTCTGGCAATGAAGTTAGGTTTACATAGAAAAAATGAAGGCAGCTGCTTCAAAGAATGGATGTGCATATCTATATGAGTATTTTATTTCTCTTAATAGTCCCTCTTCCCTCCTGCAGGAGGTCTCATTTCTAGATCAAGGCCATTCAAAGCCTTCAAAAATCTGTGATTGAGAACAGGACATATTGTACTTCAAAGAAACTTCTGTCTTGTTATGATGACTGTGATCATCACCTTGCTCAATGAAGAAAACGGATAAAAGTTTCTAATATTCCAGATCACTCATACATATCATGAGCTTGATTTACATGTTTCTAATAAAGAAAAGTATTTTCCTTGAGGGAGTTTGTAAATCAGTTAGAAGAGATTAAGAATTAAATATATTATCATAATAGGCTTTTATTTAAAATTTTCTATAATCTGTTCCAAAAGGTGGAACATCAGTTGGTGTTTTCTGAATAGCAGCAGAAAGGAATAAAATTTTATTT
This sequence comes from Sialia sialis, assembly GCA_009812075.1. NCBI lineage: Eukaryota > Metazoa > Chordata > Aves > Passeriformes > Turdidae > Sialia > Sialia sialis. The sequence continues at coordinate 20,617,799 of VRYO01001269.1, read as the reverse complement.
ATATGTAAATGAATAAATGGGATGAGGGGTGGGTTTTTTGTTTTGTTTTGTTTGTTTGTTTTAATTTTTAAAAAATTTATTTGTGGTGTCTTTGACATTCCCAGACTCATGTGTCTGGAGAAGGGGAAGTAAGCATCTGTATGTGTTGCAGGATGCATATTGGGGCCAACTTAAGTTTTTAGGAGTGGATGGTCACTTACCCCCTGGAGATCCTTTTCAGAGGGTTCTAAAAACAGGATTCTGTTCTTTCTTCTGGCACCATTTCCTTTGGCCTTCTAAGCAAGCTATGCAGGACAAACTGCTGGACATGACATTTATTCCTGTGTGAAATCCTTGAGGTTAATTAAGGTAATAAAGGGGCTGAAAATGTCTCTGGGAGTAAAATCTTGCAAGAAGGCCACTAAGCTTTTTGTCTTTGCTTTCTAATATTTTAAAATGGCAATATTTGTATTTGGTAGAATAAGTAGCTGTATAAAAGAAAATAAACATTCAGAGAATGCTTTGAAGATGAAAAGTGATAATTTTTTGAGACAATAACATGAATTAAAAACTTTATAGAAAATCAGTTCTTATGTAATGAATCTTACGATGTTGCCTGCCTTTGCTGTAAGCTCCCTGTGAAAGTGTAGACCTCTCATCACCCTGAGTTGTTTGATTCTGTCCTTAATATCTGTTAACTTAATCCTAAAATAAATGAAAATTCAGAACAGGATTCTTTGTCACACATTGTATTGTTTATTGGGATGCTGAATATGAAGTTTACCTGGGCAAATAAGTATCACTACCACATGTTTTTTAGCAAGAAACTGTGGATGATTTCCATCTCCTTGTCTTACACTGGAATCTGTGAATAAAGCTATTTATTAAACTTTTAGAGAAAGTGTTTTGAAAAATCCCAGCTATTTTCTTTTATCAGAGATCAGTAATGAAGAAAATAATGTCCTTTCTTCTCAGTCTTGTTCCCATTGCTGTGCACTGTGAAGCACCACCACTGGAACTGGCATTTCATTTAATTTTATGTGCAGTCTTGTTAGTAACCTTAGCAGAGACTGAATGTGCATTTGCCTAGGTCTGTGGGAAGGACTGCTGGCAGCATGATGGGAAGAAAGCTTGTCTGGGGACCTGCAGCTGCAGGGCTGCCCTCTGTCACCTTTCACCACTGCCGGTTGCAAGGGTTTTGGGCAGGCGCGTGGAGCACGCGGTGCCACTCTAAGGGGAAAAGGGAGCATTATTGGAGAGGATGCTGCTGTGGCTGTAGATCACTGATGTTTCCATTCTCTCTTCCCCTCCCTCCTATCTCCTTTCCATCCAGTCTGTGGCAAGCGTTACAAGAACAGGCCTGGGCTGAGCTACCACTATGCTCACACTCACCTCGCCAGCGAAGAGGGTGACGAAGCCCGCGAGCAGGAGATCCGCTCTTCCCCTGTGCACCGAAATGAAAACCACAAACGTGAGTAGGATTTTCCCTTTGCTTTTGACATCCTTTTCAGGGGTGTTGCCTCCACCCTGCTCTCGCCTTGGGGAAGCTGGTGTTATTGCCTGGCTCAGTTGTGAGTGATTGGGACCTGGATGCTTGGAGCTAATCAGCCACAGCTCACACGGGTGCTGGCTCAGCTAGTCAGAAATTCATTTCAAACCCAGCATTATCTCTGCAGCAAGTCACTTTTCTATTACTGCTCCTGTGGGGAGGAGGTGGCAAGGAGAGGGGGGAAAAGAAGAGATGCCCAACCAGCCCATCATCAAGCAGCCTCCCAGTGGCTCTTAGTCAGGATGTCAAAGAAATACACATCCAGTAGTTTCAGGCGGCTGCCTTTGTTTCACCCTTAAATAAGACATATTTGTCAATGTCTCAGTTTTCCAGTATGAAAATAACAACACCTTTCTCCCTTATACCTTCACCGGCTGCACAAACGGCTTACCCTCAACTTTGCCAAAAGCTGCTTCTTAGTTACAGTTTGACAAAAGCTATGAAAACACATCAGTACTGATCTGCAAGGAGGAGACCTGGAACATGAAGGGAGAATGTGCCTCAATTTCCCACACTGGTACACACTGAAAGAAAGATCTAAGTGGTCTGAATTTTTATGTGATAAATCACATATGCTCACTGTGAGCCTAAGGTCCATCACCCTATTTGACTGCCCCTTCTGTGCTCCTTAGGCACAGAACAGGAAGTCAAGAAGACTGTTTGATTACTGATTTTTCAAGTCTCCAATCCCCTGTTTCTCAGTTTTCCAGAGTGCAATACTATGTGATGTTTGCAGTGACCTTGGGATTTGTGTAGATACTTTGTTCACTTTCAAAAGTTCTTTTCTATCAGTATGTGATCTGTGTTGTTTCAGTTCAAAATAATAAAGCAATAAAATGTTTATAGGGAAAAAATAGGCAGGAAAACACTTTCTAATACCTTAAGGACTTCAAGAAATATGGAAGTAGGAAAACATTTTCTTTCTAAGGAGTATAGTTGAAAATTGTCCCCAGGGAGGTATGTGGGGGGGTTTCCTTCCTCCAAAGCATCTGCCGCTAGCCACTGCCTAAGCTTGAAGAACTGTTTAGTGTGATCCCATTTGACAAACTCTATGTTTCTGTCACTTTTATGCTCTACCTTTTAGTTATTCACATGTTTTGTAGATTCTTAGCAAAAATAATTTTGACTCCTCCAGCTGTTGATAAACTTGAGTTGTCAATGCACTGAGTGACTGCTTGGGCAGGCAGGGGAATGTCAGTGTTCAGCCAGTAGCTTCTGTTTACTTAGCATTTACATCAGCTTTGGGGTTTTGTTGGTTGGTTGGTAGTTTTTTTCCTGTGCAGTAGTCAGTAAGAGTTGCATACCTGAGAGGAATATTGCAAATCTGTATTGAATTAATATTGATAATGGTCTTGCAATAGATGACCTAAAAACGAAGGGCAATGTCCCATGCCCTGAATTCAGCTTGACACAGGTGCCAAGTGGTCTCAGTCCTTGTGTCTTGGTGCTTAGGAAATTATAGAAGTTAGCAAGAAGAGCTAGAAAGGCTATGGTAAGGTTAGGAGCAGCTGACTTTGGCCCATGATAAAAGAGGTGCATTCTACACTGTGGAAAGGAGTAGCATGAGAGCTGCTTGGGCTTGTGTTTCCCCAGAGCATGTGGCAAAGGGAAGCTGCTGATGCACAGATCCACAAGCAGGCAGAAATTTAGAACCACTTCGGTAAACCTCTCTGATGCCCAGATTCCTAAGTGGAAAGAACAACCAGTCAGGAGACAGTGAGGTATAGGCAACAGCCATGCAAATGTGCGGATCAGCCTTGGGGAAAAGTCCCAGATGCTGGAAGGTAACTGTCCCAAATGGTGAGCTGTCACAGTGGCTGTTTGTTCCTTTTTTGCCTATTTGTTTGTTTGCTTACAGCCTTGAGCTCAGAACTTGCATCTTTGCTCTTCCACTTGGCGATATTTAATTTATGCTGCCATTTATCTTCCATGTGAATGCTAATTGTCCACATTGCTGATGTGCAGTCATTAAATGGTCCCTTTGTAGAGGGGGATGATGGAGAGTCAGAGCATCAGATCCTTTCTCTCCCCTAAGAACTGCTAGGCATGTGTTATGAATTAGATTTGACAGGTCTGCAGCATTGTAGGTCTCGGGCTTCAAGAGTCCTCTCTGCATGGGCTTGGGGGGTGGGGTAGGTGGAGGGAGGGAAGGCAGGCAGGGGGATGTTAATCCAAACAGCTAATCTGCAACCCACTGAGCAGGAGGACCAGAGATACGGTGTAGAGTGGGATCTGGCTATTTGCTGAGCAGTGCGTCATAGATACAAGCAGCCTGATTTAGAAAAGGCAAGGCAAATCAAACTAGCCATTTGGAATTTGTTGTGCCCTGGGAGGTGAGCACCAGGTCAGTAAAATTCAGGCTGGTGGGTGCAGCATGAATTTCCTTCCTTTGTACCCTCTTTGTCTCCTCTACAGCTTCCAGTCCTTGCAGAACCTGCAATAACAGCAGCCCTGGTGATGCAGGAGGGAGCAGGGCTTCTGCAGGATTCAAGTATTGATGCCCTAACTGGTGTCAGATCAAGACCTGAAAGCCTCTTGTCTTTCTGCATATTCAGTCCCCTTTATTTCATGCACAGAAAAATTTGAGTAGGTCAGAGAATTACCCAGAGATAGGAAAAGAGATGTAGATAGGAGGAACCTAACTAAAACTGCGAATCATTGAATAGGTGTGCATCAAAGAACTGGGACTGGCCCAAGTCCCATGTGTCACCTCCTTGGCACATCTCACTGTCCTTGACTGTGTAGAAAATTTGTTTGTTTTCATCTCTTTACAGCTCTCTCTCCCTCTGTCCTTTCTCACATATAGATTACCTGTTGCAACATGAAAGATAGTTCAACAGTCAACACCCTAGCCTGTGTTCTATTTAAGCTTTAGTGGCTTGCTTTGTATGCTTTATCTAGCCCTTTGACACAAATAAATAGCTGTTTCTCGTGTCTAGTCTTGCCTCTGCCTATACAAACATTTATTTCTGACCTACTCCCTGATTTTTTTGCCTGAGTATTGAACTGTGGAAATTATAGAAAACCCTTTAAAAAGTCAACTTCCCCTTTCCTCAACTCCACTGAAAAAATAAATGATCCCACACAATTTTCAGACTTCTCTGCTGGCTTTTTCTCTACATGTTGGCACCGAGACCGTGAGATTTGTGAGCCCAGGGTGCATCCAAGCCTGCCACAAAACACCTGCTGTTTTATTCCATCTCTCTCCATGGGTACAGGCCAGCTCTGGGGGCAGCTGGTGCTCACAAATTTTGAGACACTTCTGATACAGGGATTACATTAGACTTCTATCTATTGAAATGTCTCTGTGAATGAGTGTACTAGTATAAATGCTCTTTCTTAATTCCTGGGAGAATAGGATAGTGTGTCTACATGGAGAAAAACTTCCTTTCCTTTAAAGGAGAAGAGTTTTCAGTGGCATTTGGCTGTGTGAAATGTTGATTGCAGGTGGCTGTGCAGAAACAGCAACTGAACAGGATCTTATGCCCACAAGCACTTTGGCCAATGACAGTCCTAAATGAAGTACATTGTGCCGAGTGCAGGTTGATCCATTGTGCAATACATGTAGTTAAGGAGGATGCACTCCTGTGCCCTCTTGCCCCTCTGCTAGGTTAAATATCTGCCATGCAAAACCACCTGTGTACACTATTTCATGCCATCAGCCTGTTGTGCCCAGTTCCATCACAGATTTTATTATGTGGAAAAATCTCTACTGAAGAGACCAGCCAAAGTTGTTTGTGTACTCTAAGCATAATTGGACACCGGGTCTCTAGAGATAAAAAATTAATGTGCTAACCTCAGTGTGCCTCCAAGCTGTCCTCCAGCTCCCCCACACAGTCATCTTTGAAACATTTTATTTCAATCCAGGCAGGGGGCTGGCCATGAATAAATGACGAGAGTCAGCCCCTCAGTTGGAGACGAGCTGTTTGTTCCTCTCCACAAGCAGCATCAATTTGAAAAGCTACATCAGGCCTACTTTTTCCCTGCCTCACTGCTGATCCTTGCTGGGGCCATGGTGGGAGCTACTTCTGAATGCAAGGATGCATCAATGCCCACCTTCCAACCAGATACCCTGCAGCATGTGCTTTTCAGTGACAATATGTACATTACCTTGAGTTGACTTCTTAGTTATTTAATCTATTTAGGTTTTTTCTCTTTTCAGAGTTTGTTTTCATAAGGAAAAATACTCAAAATGGTAAAAGAAACAGTAGTGATTGGAGAATTTGAACTGTGCGAAGATTTCCCTTAAATCCTGTTTGCAGCTGTAAATTACTGAGACTTGTGTGTGTATTTTACAATGCTGAGTTAAAAAAAAATAGATCAGTTGTTTAGAGTTATGGCACAGTGGAAAATCCCAAACTGGTCTCCTATGTAGAGGGAGAGCTAATCTGCAGCCCACTTTTTTTTGTTTGTCTTGATTGGAGTCATGGGGTGGTTGTTTTGTTAGTTTGGTGTTTGTTTTCTATACTGCCTGGACAGGGACTAAAGTGTTGCTGTTGATGTGCAACTGTCATTGAAGAGAAGCCCCAAGTGCTTCTCAGTAGTTTACAGGAAAATATTTCTAATCTGACTAATTGGTTTTTGAAAAACATGTGTTGCTTCAACAACACATCAGCTCTTGGTTTAGGATGATATAATTTATGTATTTATATTTTTTTCTTTTTCTGTTATCTCCCTGCTTTTTCTGCCTTCTTTTCCCCATCCTCCATATAGAGTTTGAACCAAGTAAAAATCCAAATGCTTTGACTGAATTTGAACTGAATAAGGTGCTCTCTGCCTTCTTACATACTCCAGTGAGTAATTTCCAGATAAAAGCCTACCAGATGTTGCACGGACCCAACTCATGGCACTGGCCATTCTCACCTGAATACTGAGGGATGCTGCCAGATGGGGCTGTGTGTTGGGCAACAACCCCTTCTTGAGGTGGGATATAGTCCCTTAGCCGATGGGAATGATGTGTTTCTGTGGCCAGGTGCCAAGTCTCTAGAGAGGTACCCCTTAAAGTCAGGAAATCTGTACGTTAAGATGTCAGACTCTTTTGTCTGTCTTCCTACTCTGCATCTCCTACCGTTTATCATCATGAGGCGCTAGACAGTTACAATGCTTTACTCCTAGCAGTGGGCTTTTGGCTGATGCTTTAGTTGTTCCTGCAGAAGACTCTAGAAGGTCAGTGCTCAGAAATTCTAGGAAATGCTGCCTTAAGGTGGAGGAACACATAAGTGTTCCTGAATCTACTAAATCTAATCAATTGATGCTGTATTTTCCTAGCTGTACCATCCAGCTACCTAGCTCATCTCCCATCTCTTTCATTAGCTGTTCAACTTAAGGGCCACACTGATTCCTGCAAAAGAGATGATCGGATGATCTTCCTTTCCCCACATTTAGAGGCTTTCTCTGACTTTTACAGATGTACCTCCTTCACCTAGCACTTCTTGTAGTGTTGGCAGCGCTTCTCCGTGAGCAGGGGCTGTAGGAAAGGCAAACCTTTCAGAGTTGCTAAAAGCTGTGCTAAAACAACAGCTTCTTCTATCCCCACACTACCAACTAACTCAAAAAAGGAGTTAAAATCCAGTTACTAGAGAGACCTGGCAATACTTTGGGTGGGTGGTTTGCAGCACCTCTCAGTAGCATATCCTGCTTCTCTGTATGCCAGCAAAGGGCATGCCCGTCCCGTGCAGGGGAGTGCAGCGTGGGGAGGCCATGGGGCTGTGCAGGCTGATTAGCACAACTCTGGGAACATAACAGCAGTCGTTTCTCAGTGTTACACCCAAGTTCCGAGTGTGTTTGGTACAAAACAGCACCACATCACCACAGATGTGCCGCCTCAAGCCTGAGCTGCGCTTGCAGGGGCCTGCTGCAGGCCCTTATATCAAGTGCCCCAACACTTCCCAGTTTTGGGCCAGCCAACATGCTTATCTCTGGTGGTAACAACAGACTAAGTGACTGGCCACTTCCTCTCATTGAGTTTGATTTACATTTCTTCCTGAAAAACTGCAGTGAAAAACCCATGCACTTAATTCATGGTAAGGAGCCCCCAGAAATCGCTGCGCACATCCCTGCCTGGCTGCATTCGTGTGAACGAGCAAGAGCCTGGAGCTCACTTCAGCTGTGCGTGGCCTGTTTCTCACCACACCAGTTGTGTTCTTTCATTGTTCCTTCCCAGGGCTGGGTCTAGCCTTGAGCACAGCAGCAGCTCCCCAGTCCCCGTCTCTGCCCCACCATTGCTTGCTGCAGCCACTAATGACAGGGACAGAAGGGGCTGCACGCCCAGCCAGCCATCTCCCTTCTCTTCCATCAAAAAATGTCACAGTCCAGTCACTGCTTTTCTTTTCCTTCTCCCTAAAGCCATGTTTTCACGTAAACACCACAGCATAATTTCTCCCCTGCACGGAGCCACTCTGAGCAGCAAGCGGAGGGGCCGCGCTGCGGTTGCTCTCCCCGGAGAGCCGCGGCAGGCCGGCGGCGAGGCCAGCGCGGCCGGCAGGGCCCGCGGTCACCATGGAGACGGGCCAGGCCTGCCGGGGAGCAGCGCTGGCAGCCCGGCAGGGCGAGGACAGGCACATGGGGACATCGGTCGGGATTATCTGTCACCGAAGTCTCCAAGGGGCTTCGGGACCGCAGGCGCAGGCTCTTGGCTGGCGTTCTCCTGCTCAGGTGGCCAGACATTGATTGGATTTGCCCTTTGCCAGGGAGAAAAAGGGAGGAGCTGGAAAGGAAAACTGGCTCCATCTCAGACAAAGAGTCTTGTAAATTAACAAAAAAAAAACCCAACAAGCAAAACCCCAACAAAAAAAGTAAATCCACCCCTTTTCCTACATCATGAAGTGCACTGGCTTGACTCAGGCCTATGTGCAAGATCCTGTGGTCTCTATTGTGCTCTGAAGATCCTTGTTGGCCTTTCGAATTGAATTGAAAACCTCCAGTGGGCTGTATTGGTTTTGGATCAAACCGTGGACAAAACGTGCTAGGAAAAATCCCTTTGTGAATGCATGTATCTCTGACTGTACCAATTCACTGTAATCATTGAAATAAATGATGCCCAGCTCCACACCCCAGCAGCAAGGCATGCACTCCATGCTTTCTCCATCACCTTCCCAGTGATGCAGATATGACAAAAAACGGGATAAAATGCTACCAAACCTAGGTGCATATCTTAAATTATGGTTCAGTATTGTGCTGTATTACCTACAGGCTGAAGAAATATGTGTGAGAGTGATTTGTTACCCAGGAACAGAAAACCAGTTTTTCTTTTAAGCCCTGGTTCCACCTCCCAAGTTTTTGAAGACTGTGATCCAAATCATCAAAATAATTTCACTTAGAAATCAGAAAAATTGATAGATACAAGGTTCCATTTATTTGGGGGTTTGTCTATATATGTTTAAGGGTCACAATTTGAAGAAAAACTATTTAAAATAGGGGTTTTAATGTTTCTTGGGAGGGATGAAGGGAAGCTAGAATTCTGTTTAGGGCCTTTGCTTTCAAAATCAAGTTATTTTATATATTTAAACTCAGTCAACTTGTTTAATTTTCAGGTTTTGTCTGCAGAACAAAGTTACTGTGTGATATACTACATAATTTATGTAATTTACTGAAATTATTTTGGAAAAAGACTACTGTGAATGATGATACCATATTTTAAGTAGTTCTTTATTCTGCTCAGCTTGCTATAGCTTGAAATTAACTTGATTAGGCTAAGAAAAAAAATGTTTCAGAATAAGTGCATACCAAATTTATTTGGAAATATGGACTTTATTTTCACTCTGTATCTTGTCTTCATGTGAATCACCTTTCAGATTCAGGAAAGCTATTATTTGAACTGTGCAGATATTTCCATGTTTCTCCATGTTTAATCCATTTTTAAAGATTTAAAGCATTTTAAAAGAATTATACACTCAGTTTTGGGGGACGTGTAGATGTAGGCCTTGGATGAAACCTGAAAACAAACCTAAGTTGAAATGGCAAGAGGCACTGATTTAAGTACACCTCCTATGAGCAAACCTTAGCTCAGGCAAAGCTCCTCAGAGCTTTTGATCTGTTGTTGCAGTTTGCAATGTAAAAGAAAATTAACCAAAAAATAAGGACAAGGCCATGGCTGATTTTCAAGTCTTTGTTTTAAAACAGTTGCTCATTATGGGCGAGCTTTTTTTTTTTAACCGAATCCTTGGAGGCAGTCACTTGATCTAAGTGAGTCAACTCTGCTAGGGAGCTACTTCTTGCTAGCTGACCTGTTTGGCTTAAACTTGCACCTTCTACTTGTTGATTACCGTATGCAAAAAGTGAATACCTAGTTAATACTATGTTTCAGATGAAAAGCAGCAACATTCCTCCCTAATAAATTAATTGGTGTTTCTTGTGAATCCATTCCCATACTTACTTTTATAAGTAGTTTTTTTGATTTAGGGATGAGATTAGGCTCCTGCATGATACCCTATTCGTGAAGATTGCACATTAAATCTTGCCATTTTTCCTTTGTTTCTTAATTCCTTCATCATTTGTTAATGACAGCAAAATAGAACTAGAAACTCTGAGGATGTATGCAAAGAAAGTTCCTTTGATAGTTAGAACTCTGCTTACTGCCATCTGAAAAATCTCTTTATTCTTAAACCTTCTATGATGTTGCCTGTGATTTAATTCACTATATGGTATTGATCAAGAAAATAAATTTAAGTCAGGTTTGGTTCTAGTTTTTGCACCTGTTAGAACAAAAAAGCCTATTGAATAGAATAACATTGCCTGGTTTATTTGGCTCTAGAGATACATCATTTAACATATCATTGATGTAATTTCTGGAACTTCTCATCTGTCTGTGACTTTTCAGGCCCACTTCACTGGGCCAGGTTAGTAAGTAAGCACACAGACACTCACATTAAAAATTAAATAAATTGGAAGAAAACAAGGAAGAAAATTAAGGGAAAAAAAAAGAGAAGAAAGATGAAGAGAAGAGCAGTCAAACCCGGTGTTTATTCCCTTGGCAGTGGTCTGGGAGAACCCCTTCAGCTCTATCACACTCAGCAAATACCCTCCACCTCTCCCCCACACTGCAGATGAATTGATCAGTGTACATATTTTTGAGTCCCTCTGCCCCATTTTCAGTTTGACAGTCAGTGGATCTTATGGTTGTAATCCATGTTGAAAAAATTTAAGTCAGTATATGCAGAGTGTTAATTACACCATTATGGGCAGCAGTAGAAGTGGAGCTCTTTCCTAAGTCTGCTAGCTGGCACCCTGACTGCTTGTTTTTATTTGTGGCTTCACCACAGAATTTTTGTGTGTTTGAGAATAAGCCAGTTTACCACTTTACCTCCAAGTCTTTCAACTTTAAAATGCAATGCAATCTCACCATGAGATTTAGTTAGGGTCCTGAGCACTTTGGTTAACATCAATGGCAAAAGAACCTTTTACCTCACTGAAGGTTAATGGTATCTGTAAGGCACTTTAAGACATATTGGATGAAAGGTGAAATAATGTAATAAGGAGCAACAACAAAAAAAATTACTGAATTCTGAGCTTGCTGAGTTTGCATTGCATGTGGCCTGTCTGTAGATGCAGAATAATATAAAGAGGTAATTAGTTGACTTTTTCAAAATGGGGCTGCTGTGGGAAATAGAAATGTTAGGGAGGTCTGTTTTTTATACACAAAATATGTGCCAGCAGCAGCTTTATGATCATTTTGTTGCAGCTCTTAAAATGAGCAGGTGTGCTAGACGTGCACCTGGTTCCTGTTCTTTTGCTTATCTTGCATGCATGTATTGAATGCCTTCCTGGAACAGACAAAATGCTACTCTAACACTGGGATCTTCTCTCTTTTTTTGCAAGAGCTGGGGATCTGTCAGCCAGGATCACTTGAGAGCAAAGTCCATTGTTTAGTAAATACTTTCAGGATCTCCATGACCATGGAGGAAGATAGTGATGTAGTTGCAGCCTTAGGGGTTTTAACTTTCTTCTTAATTTCACCTTACCTGGAATCTTTCAGTATCTCCAAAAGTTCAGCTGATCAACATAATATAATGAATAACATAATGAATAACTAGATGCACCCAAACCAGAAAAGCAGATTGAACTCAGAGGAAATTTAAAGTGTATGTCTTGGACTGCTACCAGAAGCCCTTTAGAATGTCATTGTTCTTTGGGGGAAATTTGAATGTGGACAAAAAGACCACTAATAAAGGCTGCAGAAACATCTGTTAAAAATCTGCAAGTTTCAAAATATGCATTAAAAAGTTAATTAAATAGAGATGGCACAGTTTAAAGTTCTTCATTTTCTCATTTGTAAAATTCTTCATGCAGTAGGCTTAGGCCAGGTATACCTACCAGTATATGAATTTTTTATGTTCAAAGAGAAGAAACAAAGACAAAGACCAACCTTACCTTCACTCCCTTCCCCAGTTCATAGTTAGAGTATTCAGGAAGATGTTTTCCCTCTCTGGAGAGCAGAGGAGGGAAATGGCAGTTGTGAGCAAGAAAAAAAGGACATTGCTGTTCTACTCAACTAAGAGGAATGCAGAAGACCTCTGCCCTTCTCTCCTTCCTAAGGGATCTGCCTCTTCCTCTACTTAAGATCAGTGTATGTCTGCTCCTTTCCAAGTATTCCTAGCTGGAAAATAATAATATAATCTCGCTCCTTTTTTCTTGGCTGACAATAATTTTAACTCTTCTAGTTGGGATGACTGCCCCAGGCTCACTCTGCACCTGTGCGGTGTGCTGAGATAGCGCTGGACCCTTCCTGCTCATCCCAGGGAACATGACTGCTGTAGAGGGCTTAAGTTTTGGGTGCAACATCCCCAAATGGCTTTGCCTGTGAATATTCAGGAGCTTTTGAACCAATCTTCTGACTAAGGACACCCTGCTACTTAGAGATGTAATCCCCTGAAAAGCTACTTGAAATAAAACCAGTGAGGGTACCTATACCCCCCATCTTCCCACTGTTGATTTATGACTTTTGGAGACTGTATTTTTCCTTTATGAATTTGTATTTTGTGGAATTATGATGATGACTGCTGCCTAAAACCAGGTTTGGCTTACTGACAACAGAGTTCTTATCCTGCGTTAGGGGTTGCCTCTATACCTGTATGTGTTACAAGTCCTGAACTTTAAAGGCATATCTGGAAGCATGTCCTTGAGAGGGAGTAGCCTGGCTGGGATTATAAAAGAAATGGTGAAGGTCATTTCAGGCAAAATAGATACAATCCAGGGTGCACTTAAAAGGGAGGTGGTTTATGCAGTTCATATTTTGTTCTGAGTGACAATGTTTCAGGAAGACTGTGTCCTGCAAACTCACTGAGCTAACACTATATCAAGGATAAGGGGCAAATGTCCAAGTGAATGCTCTTTTAGTAAATCTGATTTCTAACCCAACTGCAGCCCAGAAAGGACCAGATGGGGTCATCATTCCCAATAACTACTGTGACTTCTGCCTCGGAGGCTCCAACATGAACAAAAAAAGCGGCCGGCCTGAAGAACTTGTATCATGCTCAGACTGTGGGCGCTCTGGTAGGTGACTCCTTGCATCTTTCTTGTACAAAGGCATGTATATGATTTGTTTTTTGCACCTTCTGAAGATTTTGAAGAAATGCAGCATATTTGGAAAGGGATAAAGATGGAATCTTACCTTCTCTGTGTTTGTGCAAAAGGATGACTGAAAAATTTTATATTATAAACCCCATTGTTGGATTCACATATTTAAGCTAATGGGGTCTTATGAAATAATGACGTTTTAATTTATTTCTTGGCTTTTGGGAACATTGGTACATGTACTAGTTGTTGTTCACATGGAAGGAGAAAATCCTATGACAATTTCACAGAATGGTCTCTGTCTTTAAATGCTGTAATTACAACTATAAATTACTTACAAGATTTATGAAAGTTGCATGACAAGCATTCCCATTGATTACACATTTCATGCATTTCTTCATCCAAAAAAGAAAGAGGGAGAAAATTACAGGGTAGGTGTGGGGCTAGCTGTCAAGAATTATCCTCTTACAAGATGACTATCATTAGTTTTGTTTAAAGAGGTTTTTATTTCTCCCTTTTCTTCCCTTCTCTCTTTTCAAATGTAGGCAATTGTGTCTTTCCCATTCCGAATTGTCTTTATTTCTGGGCTGTTGTTTTTCTCCTTCCTTTCTTTTTTTTTTTTTAATTTTTTCTTTTCTTTTCTTTCTTTTTATTTGGAAAATTTTGTACCTGCTGAACAGTTATTTATAGCTCACATAGGAGGTAGTGGTGGTGGTAGAGAGAATTGGGAGACCTTTAACAATTGCATATTCCAACATTGGTCCAAGTTTCCACTTGGGAAATTTGAGATTTTTGTACAGTGGTGATACTAGTGGTAATAAGATGGTCATATAGAAATCTGAAAACCAAACAGGCCTTGAAATTCAGTATGAATGCTGCTCCTTCTGTACCGTAGTCACTGAAAGATGTCTGTTGCTTCATGGCTGAAATGTGATGTGGAATGTTCTCATGCCAAAGAAAAGGACTTCTAATGCTCCTGCTGAAATTCATAGTAAGCCTGTTACCTCATTCAATGAGAGAACGATTAGACTCTCACTGAAATTGCCTTCTGCAGCTGTTGTGACCTCTGAAGATACTCTGAAATGATACTGATCACCAGAGGATCAATGGCAACTCCTTTGGTTTTCTCCAGGGGCATTCTTATGAATGCTGTGCAGTCAGAGACATGGACCTTTTAGTGTACACGTGATTGCTTCTAATAACTGAAGGGGAAAGTCCATGGGGTTTGTGGTGGCATCTTGGAAGATCATTGCCCTTCGCCTTGATTGTTTTATTTCAATGTAGCTAATTTCAGCATTGTCCTGATATAGCACAGTGAGATGGACCCATATTTTATTGCTACTTAAATATTGCTATGGTGATTTTATCAGAATGCAACACAAATACATTAATACCCTTGATTTCTTAGTGTGATAGGACAAGTAGATCAGCCTGTAGCCTAAACTGTGCAAAATCAGTTGCATTAAATGCTATCCTTGTATAAATTCTGACCCGTTTGGGTCATTCATAGGGTCTGCAATGCTGTGACTGATGTGTGATGAAAGTGATTAAGGTATAACCACACACAAATCTCTAAACTAAAAAAATGAAACCTCTTTGGTGTCTGCCATCTTTCTCTTTTATAATAATGGAGAACATTTTTGTTACACTGAAAGAGAGGTCATGGAAATGATATTGCTTCTTCTGTTCACAAAGTCAGTAAAATCACATTTCTACAATATGGTTTATCTGACAATTATTTTGTTATATCAATTTTCTTTTTTGTGAACAGGATTTACTTCTTTCTGTCTCAAGCAATGCAGTATACTTGTTACATGGCTGATTCCTGTAGCTGGAGCAGGGACCCAACAGTTGGTTGCTTAATTCCATGCTACTGTTTGTGAATAACAAAATAGCTGTTCCCTAAAATCTCATACTTCATTTTTGCTGGGGCACAAGAGAGATCTTTTTCTCTACCTTCCCTAAAGGGGGAATTTGAAGGTTGTACTATGAATCACATAAAAAGTTTGACTGAGAGAGAAAATAAACCTCAATTTCACAGATTTCAGTAAATGACTTCTCTTTTTAGGAGTCTTCTTATGGTTGTTGTTGCTGTTATTGATATTCTGTATGGAGAATTTCCTGTTCCATCCTGAAAGTTGGATTGACTCACACAATTTTGAACTTTTCAGTATTTCCCTAGATGGGTTACTCCTCATCTCAGTTGTTTTAGTTGTTGAACTGTATATATAACTTTTGGTTTTTTTTTTTCATTTTTGAAGGACATGGCATGAAATTTGTATTAAAGTATTGGTTTAGGTTATTTTCACTTAGTCTTCAAAATGTATTTAATTTTGTCTACAGAGGAGGTTCTTTAGGATCAGATGAAGATAAAAAGTAGTCCTGAGGTTGATGAGGTATCTAGTGGCTTACATTTCTACAGCAGAAAATTTGTGACTGTTGATGCCATTGTGCTTAGACCTAACAGTGTCTCATTACTTACGTGGTCTAAAAATATTTAAAAATTGATCTAAGTAATCATGAGGAAATCTTTTACTGTCTTTTGAAGAGAGGAAAACATGATTAACCCTTTCGCTGCTGTAGCTATGGGCACCTGTGGTGTTTGTAGATTTTTTTCCTGGAAAGAGAAATTGATCCTTTGTTATTTTTCCTACTGCAGTTCTACCTATGCTATGTTGTTGGGGTGCGCAGGCACATACAATCACACACCTATGAGCTTATAGTCTGACTTGTTTAATGATAATGAAAATGATGAAAAAAATGCTGATGATGATGCCTGTTGCTTAACCCATGTGCTGATATATTCATCATACATGTCAGCTCATTTGGGAAGAGAAGGCAGGAGGGACGAAGCAGCGCCAGCACGCACTACGGAGGACTTGTTCGGTTCCACGTCAGAAAGCGACACCTCGACCTTTCATGGCTTTGACGAGGATGATGCAGAAGAGCCTCTCTCGAGCCGAGGAGGTGGCTGTGGTGGCAGGTCTCCCTCTGCAGACAAAAAGGGCGGCTGCTAAAATAACTAAAAAGACACAGAAACTTTGAGCTGTCCTTTTCACTACTAAGATTATTATTACCTTTTTCTTTTTATTTTTAGTTTTAGGTCCTCTTGGGTTTTTGGTTGGTTGTTTTTTTTTTCCTTCCTTCTCCCCTTTTTTTTGTTATTTTTGTTATGTTTTCCCAGTGGGATGTACACTGAAAGCACAAGCATTTAAAGCTCTTGACAACTACTTTGAAGAGACAGAAGGTTTTTGATTTTCCTGTTTTGTTTTTTTTTTAATTTTTTTTTTTTTAAAATTTTAATTTGGTTTTTATCCCACCTCCCCTCCTTTGCTTTTCTTTGGAAACATAAAAAGTGGATTTAATATTTTTTTTAATAGTGAGCAGAGTTGATTTTCTTGTCTTTTAATATATATCAGCAAACCACAAAAAATACAGATGGGTTAGAGAACAGAAAGCAAACCCAAATAGTTTTTTTTAATTATTATTATTATTATTTATATATTCTATGTATTATTAGAAAAACTACTTTTTAAATAAAAAAATAGAAAAAAAACCCAACAAAAAAGCAATGGATGTCTACTTGATAATAGAACTGTTTCTAGAGAACCACTGTGGGCGGACTCTATCAGGGGACAAGGAAACCCTTGATATGATGGCTTCTGCATTTTGAGATTTTGCACTTACTGTAGCATGTGAAGTCTGGCTCTTCTCATAAATCTGCTAAGCTACAGTCTGAAAAGACAAGCAGCACCATCGAAGACCATGGCCTTGGGGAACACATTTTCATCTCCTTTGGACACCTTTACACTCAACAGATCTCCTCCTGCCTGCACCCCTTCATGTCTTCCCCACACCGTTCTACTTTTTTTTTCTTTTCCTTCACCTTTCACTTGATGGACAGCAATTTCCAAGCATAGAGATGGAATATGAATGGCAATTCATAGACATCACAGACAAAACAAAAGGAGAAGCAGAATCCTAGAAGAAATTACATGGAAAAATACCTCATCTATACTTTTCTTTCCATTTTAAAATTTCAATTCACAGCATTTTTTTCTTGTGTTGCCCTGTTTTTTCTCTCTATAGTGTCTCAAGAGACACTTTATTTGCTTTTTAATAGCTTCTTTTGAAATAAACCAAAGCAATACTAATTAAAGTTCCAAGGGCAATGAAGAAGAGAGTGACTCCCTCCCCAGCAACTTTCCCAGAAAGGAGGAAACATGCAGCAGGATTTGAAAGGTATGTCTGAGCTGAAATGTCTTACACTCAGTTGTGAAATTTCTTGCTCTGGCTTTTCAGCAGACCCCTGACGGAGCTTTGTTGTAGCAGCAAGTCCCATGGATTAAATCGTGTTATAAGTATGTGCCACATTCATGCCCCTGGTGAAGCTAATGAAAGTTTTTATGAGAGCAGGATCCAGACTTGTGTACAGTCAGAAGTGATAGTGTAGTTATGTAGTTATGTTTGTAGTTATGTTTTGCTGTCCTAGCGCAGGCAAAAATCTCCCTGGAACAGGGGCAAGGTAAAGTTCTAAAGATTTATTTTTACTGATGTACATAATGCAAACAGGGTGAAATCATGACTTTATTTAGAGCAAAGGCAAGAGACATTTCTCTGGACAGTGCCTAATCCTTAAACTGTAGGTGCATGTTATTGATACCATAGTAAAAGTCCTAGCCTTGTAAAAAATTTGGATATGTACAATGAAAGAAGCCAGACCAAATGGACTAAATTTTTCCGCTTCTTTGCTAGGGTAGTCTGTCTGTGAGAGCAATTTCAACTCCCTCTCCCACCTTCCAACTTTGTAGAAAAAAGAGAAACAATTCAGTCTCTTGACTTTTTTATTGTTCTTTTTGGACATGGAATGAGCAGTAGCTCATTCTGTTTTTAGGTACACAGGCATACATCCAGAATATAAACTAACTGATGTCTAGATTACATTAATAATCTGCCTTCAGGATGCTGTTAGAAAACATTACAAATGCCTCTGTATGTGTATATCAAAGGAGAGTGCATGCCAGAGCCATGCACACTTGCCAGGAGAGAGCCTGGCTCTCCCCATTTTGATAATTCTTTTCTGTTGCTATTGTGTTTCTCCTGATTTATTATAATCAAATCAAGTGTCAGAGCAATTATATTTTGACATTATGCTGTCAATGAGAAGTCTACTTTAACTGATAAAAACATTAATTTCTTCCACAACCATTCCTTTTTTTCCTCTGAAATAGGGCAAGATAGATGATGCTTTGCTACTCTTCTGTATTTAGAGCTCAGTCCTTGCAGCACCTGAATTAGTTAGCTGAAACCTACCCAAGTACATCTTTCTGAAGAACTCCCACCACTGTATAAACTGCAGAGTAGGCATACTCTAAATGGAGTTTTTCCAAGTGGAGTCCTTAACATTGTCTTTTGTGAAATATGCCTAACGCATTCTGGGCTCTTTTGGAATAAAAACAATAATCAGATACCCATAATTCATGAAGTCTTGACTTAGTTTCACAAATGCAGTTACTATAACAATGCATACAGTCTTAATTCTTTCGCAACCAAACCACCCAACTGGGTAGCACAGTACTCTCAGAAAGGAGCCACAACAGCTCATGAAGTGCATAAAAATTGCCAGCTGACATTTATTACAGATAGCGTAGAAAATATCTCTGCAGTTATTTATGTCATTAATGTGTATATGGATGTTCACTTGTTCAGTATAGTCCTGACAGACCAAGTAAGGTAAAATTAATTCACTTTTATGGAGTGAGAGTAGTTCTTGGATTCCTCAAGATGCGATATGAGATTGAGATAACCAGCATGAGTTTAGTCCAGCAGGCTGAGCAGTGTGGTACTGACCACAGGAAGGTATTGATCATAGCGAGGAAATTAGGATGTAGAACTGGAAGCTAAAAGAGTACTTGTTTAAGCTAGTTTGTAACGTAATGTTAATGGTGAATATTGCATGGAGCGATGATATGGAAATGAAATATTCTCAGGATACATAGTGCTGGAGTGAAGGCGGGAACAGGGAAAGAAGATTGGTAGCTCCTAAGTTGAAGGAAGGTGAAAGCAAATCAAAGGGGCTTCTACATAAGACCCTCTCATGAGGGGAAGATGACAATGTTAAAGGGGCAGAAAATATATAGGAGAAGCGTTCATAAATGCAATTAAAAAAAAAAAAAAAGGACTATTAATACTAGCATAACCAGTTCAGAAATGAGAGAACTGCACAGCATCAATTTTATCTTAAAGGACACATATGTCCCAAACCAAACTTGAGAGGCATAAAAAAAATTTGCTATGTGAATTATCTATTGTAACTTAAACTTTATCCTTGAAATCAGAAAGAAATGTGATGCTCTTTATTCCCCAGTGATTTCAGCAGTTCAATGAGACTTTCTGTTCTTCATAAATTTTTCAAAGGTGTAGTAGTAGCCCTTCAACTAATCACAACCCTGGCTATTCCAGTTCTTCTGGATTCTAGATTCCAGAATCTTCTCCAAAGGTTCTTACTACAGGACGGTTGGCACAAGGCTGTCCAAAGATTCTCCTGAAACACATGCTCCCAACAAACCATGTACCGAAATAAGACAACCCCAATGTGAAATGTGAATAAAGGATGTTCCATTTCAGGCCCCTAATGCAGATTTTTCTCCATTTATTCATATAAACTGTCTCCTCAGGCATCTTTCCATACTTTCCACCTTTCCAGGCACTGCTCCATACTGATGCATCTTAGGAAACACAATTTCTGGAGCCCTCTGCTAACTCTGATTCATAGATGGGAGCAGGAGAATAAAGGAAGTAGCATGCTGCTTAAGCAGCTGATAAGAGAGAAGAAAGGCTACATGGAGTGGGCACTGATCCTTAGCCTATTCCCTTTTGAGGCATTTAATTAGTTGAAATTTTAGCAAGGACAGACCTCAGCTCTTTCACAGAAACAGTTTAACATTTCAAGCATGATAATATAGATTGAGAAAATTTTAAGCAAATACAGGATTCTGGCATAGAAGTTAAAAAGTAAAAGAACAACCAGGCATGTGGTAGAAGAAGAATGGTACTGAAATCTGACCTGCTTCACTTTGCATCTCTTCCCTTCGCCCAGACACCGCCAGTTTTCTGGGCTGGATATTTATTTCTTGAATACGTAATGGTGCTTGGAATAACATTGTATATATTGGTAAGGTCATAAATGATGAGCCTAGCTGCTGAAACAAGGGCCAGAGAGAACTTTACCACTGACTTCAGGATTACCACTGGGCTGTCTTAGCTATTGCTTTTGTTGAATGAAGCCTCCCTGTTAATATGCTTGCTGGTATGGTGTAGACAAGCTCTGAGATGGCCATTTGTTTCAGCAGAATGTGTTATTAGAGTCCCCTCCCCGCATTGTTTTGCCTTTGAGCTTTTACATTAGTTACTCATTTTGAGTTCCAGTTTGCCATTTTACAGACCTCACTTAGGCTCTTGATTGAAGACAGAGACTCAGTTTGTGGCCTGCTGATGCATGAAGCAAACAAGAACTGCACCCAGAGAGTCAGAGCCCGAAAGTGCTGGGCTACCACTATGTTCTCTCCTGTCCGCTTTGCCTTTCTTTGGTTAATTCTTGCTATAATATTTTGAGATGGGCCCTAAAATAGTATTTCAAATACTATAAAACTGTGGAGTTTTCAAAGCCTGGCTCTTCAGGCAATTTGCCTCTTCCCCATGGCAAGTAGTTTTACTGAATCAAATCCTCAAGTAAACATTGTATTGACCCCACTGGGAGTCATCTTATTATAAAGAACAGTAAAATCTACCCAGTGTGTTTTGTGCTGCAACATATATAGATATTTCCAATAGACACCCATTTCACATTCTTCCTTTTTTTTTTCCTTATTTATATGAAATTGGTAACTATAAAGTATGAGGCACATGCTTGAGTTCATGCTTGCATGGGGTTGTTTTGACAAACCTCACAGTGCAGGAATTCAGCTGGGGTGACTTTTTCCTGACTAAGCCATTACAATAAACCCTACCAATCTTTATTCTCGTTGCCAGATATCTACCAGTGCTGGAAAAAACCCAACCTGAATAAATACCATAAAATACTGAAATGGAGTCAGAATTATTTTGATGCCCCTGGCTGTATTTCCATGAATTCTAAGTTGCCAATTTCAGAGAAGACAAGTTTTAATAACATTTAGGAAAAAACCCTAAGCTCTTGGGATTTCCAGGCCTGATAGCTCTGTTAAGTGGATGCTGCCACTTATGACTTACTCTTTTGGTCTCTGGCATCTCCCAAGATTTTGGACCTTCATGTAGTCTAGAACTGATTTGAGGGATGTGGGAAGATTGCATTTTGTGGAAATAAAGAGATTCTTTTATTTGCTACCGAATCCTGCTCAGGATCTTAGCAATATGTAACTTAGTCAATTCATAGAACACATGCAATGAAAAATGCAATCTTTCATTCTTTCCAGAAGTTATTGCATTGCTGCCACCCCACATGTATCATTTAGACTTATAAAATATCTTTTGTGCCATGCTGTATTGCTTGTAGCTCCCTACAAATAATTAGTAATACAGCAAGGTAATTAGAGCAGGATTTCGTAAGTAAAGGTCTCAACCTCTACTGAAGAGACAGCTATCTAAGCTGAATGATGAAGTTTATTTAATAATCTTCACAATAAGAAAGATTGACAGTGTTTAGTGCCTTCCTTTTGGAGATGCTTTTTATTATTTCATTTGTTTGCTTTGTGTTCATTTATGGCTTCCACAGTCAGTTGAAACTGAGTCTGTTGAGCTATATTTTCAAGGAACTAGAAAGCAAGCAGTGTTGGAAGTTTGGTTTGTGCTGTTTCTGGTTTTTTGTTGGTTTATTTTTTTCTTTTTTTTTTCTGAACACATGCTTTTTTTGTCTGCTTGAGTTATTTAGTTTTACTTTGTATTGTATTTTTCCCTCTGCAGTCAGCCTTGCCCTTGTGGATTCCAGCAGCCTTCAAGCAAGATATTTCAGAAGAAGACAGAGAAGCCAGGATGCTTTGATACTTCTTTCCTTGCCCTGAATCTTCTGTACCTGAGTTCTGTCTGGCACAGGAGCCTGGACTGTGGGAAGTTGGCTGCCAACTGTTGAGAGAAGTTCTGGGGATGCCCTAAGCTGGTGCAATACAAAGAAGTTTTTTGAAGTCTTGATTTCACTTTCTTTTAAGTGTGTGTATAAACCCAGGTCAGACTGGAATTGATCTACAGTAGAACTGACTGAAAAACAAACAAACTGAAAAAGACAACTATTTTATTTATTTCGATATTTAAGAAAGAAGTGCTGAAGTTGCACAGTATTTTTGTTTTAAATACATTTTACTTCAAATTTTAAATGCAATTTTGTGAAGACATGAAATTTTAAAAAGCACTTACTGTAAAATAAAGACTGAATATTTACTTTAGGGAAAAAAACCTTTTTTTAAATATTGAAAATAAAGGTCAACTCTGCTCTCTCTCTTACTTTAAAGAAGCCATTCATACATGTGCTGGGTATCTTTGTTTTTTGAAAATTGGATGTGGTAAGTGAAGATTGTTCTGGTTTATTTTTTCCTTAATAGTATTATCCTGTTAGATGCTTAAAACTTACTTTGCTGTACTATGTTAGGCACAAATCTGAACAAAAACTGTTGGAGTAGAGAAGACCAGGCTCAGTGGTTGAATTTTTTTGTTACCAGATTTTTGTGTCCATTTCAAAGGACTGTCTTCTCCCAGTAGGATTGATGTGTCTCTTCTGCATGGTAAAAGAGGTTTCCACTTGAGAACTCTGCTCTGAGAACTTCTGCTGAAAGAGGGGTTTAAGAATTGAAAACAACTCTGTTCATTTTTGTATTATTTTTTGCTTTGGTAATTCCACAGCTGATTGTGAGTTGGTTGTAAAGGAAGTATCTAAATGTTAGGTGCTCTTGGCATGGATCTTGTTGTCAAGGATGATGTAATGTGTAGAAAACTTGCGTACTTCAGCCCTTTCTGAAATGGTAGTGGACTTTGAAAAGCATACAGGTGCAACACATGTCTGCAGTAAGCAACAGGGGTTACTGTGCAGGAGAAAAATACAAGTTCCCACAGCTACAATCCTAAGTTGTCCTGTGAGGCAGCAGGGAGGGATGGTCACATCCCAAATTCTGAGTTGTTAGGCATTTTCCCAGTGAAAAAGGTGTTCTTCCTTGTACAAGCACTGGAGGGTTTTGTTGGCTGCTAGATCTGCTTGCAGTGGATAGCAGAGGTCTGTTCCGTGTCATGGGTGATGCAGTCTAGTAGGGATGCAGGATGGCCTTGTGTCTAGAGAAGAGTATTGGACTTGGCTCTGTCTGGCACCCCGTTACACAGGAGAAGCAAACTGAGGGCAAACCACACCAACAGTTATTGGGATTGACCCTCAGGGTGCAGGCAGAAATAAAGTAGTTTTGTTAACAAGGCTTATGTTGTCTTTCAGAATGAAAAAAACTATGTCTACAAAAATGCATGCTGACTAGATGAAGCTGACAGAAAACCTGATACTGTGCTGTGTTTCCTGCACACCTAGAACACAAACTCACCTCACTGAGAGGTTTCCATGTGTCAGTAGCAGCAGATTTTTCTCCCTTTCCCTTCTCCCACTTTTTCCCAGATTAAAGCATATACTCAAAAATAACCATGTAAGGTAGTCCTGCTCCAAATAAATTAAATGAAAATTTGTGTCCTAATTGGGCTCTTTAGCAGGATGGGTTTGCTTTGTTCATGTTGTTGGTTTCTCAACTTGCAGTGGGGAACTGCCTGCAGAGGAGAAAAAATAAGAAATAAATTTTCATTTCATCAAAATATGAGACGCACAACTGTAATGAAGATTTGACAACTGTAGGGTGTGTGTTCAGTTTTTGTAATATTCCTTCCAAATAAAAGTTCTGCTTCCAGCTTCCCTACTGTATATTCCTCTGTAAATATCTTTCCCAAAGCAATTCCAAAAAGTCTTTTTTAGTGCAAATAATCTTCTTTTAAAAAGACATTGTCGAGTAACATATATGTACATTTACTTTTTTAAGCTCTCCATTGTTTATAATACTATCTTTGAAGCTTAAAATAAAACTTCCTCCTCTCTTGATTTTGTTTCCCTCTTCCATTTTATAAATTATGACTTTTGTCCCTGGATTTTGTTTTGTATTTCCTAATGAACCATGACATTAAGCAAGAATTATCTTAGTTCTTCTCTTTTACTTACTCTTCTCCATTCATTGGACTGCAGAAAATGGTCCTGTTGCTTGCTAGCTATAGTGAAGGTAGGCAGGAAATTAAAAAGTGCTTCTGTATAGGACTCATTATAAGAGTGTTTTCTATCATTTGGTGACAATAGGGGATCTTCCTAAATGTGTTTGTATTTTAATAACCTTTTTTTGTGAGATTAGTAGAGTTGCATTAAGGTAGTTTGCAGTCAAAGGTGGAGTCTAAGCTATGTGACAGCTGTTTGCATAGATATGAGTGGCATTGCCTTAAGGAGTCCTTCCCCCACCAATGCTGTTTCCAGTCCAATCACTGGAGTAACTGGAAGCTGTGGTTCCCTTCGCATTTCACAGTGCTGGCATGAACCTTCCCTTTCCCCTTACATGTATTAGATTATTGATATGGCTGTATAGAATGAAAAGAGAAAGAGGAAATACTGTTTCAGATTAGATGCTATCTTTTTAGGAAATTCTTTATGTGACCTCTTCCCTAATGTGTTATTTTTTATAAAGCTCTGTTATACAGATGGGCTCCTACATGCCTGATTCTTAACATCTGTGTGACACACTGCATGTTTTCTGGCAGGTAATTAACTATTCTTGGTCTTCTTTTATAGCCTTTCCCTATAAATTTTTATTTTTCACAGGTGTAGTTTCAATTTCCATTAGTATTTTGGTTTTCACTCTTTCTTTGGGTCCATACAACTTGAAAACTTCACTGCTTGACTTCAGACCTTGTCTTTACCTGTGCAAGACCTCTGACCAATTCACTGGAGGAAGAAGGAACCAAAAAGGCAGTTTCAGCTACTTTTGCTGTCACGTGGCTCTCTGCAACCTGTTTGGGATATAATAGAGCAGCTCACGGATTCCTTAGTGGATTCCTCAGCCATTCTGTGGCTAAAAAGGTCTTTTCTTCCTTTTCACTTGTTGCGCACTGGGCACCAGAGGCAGCTGAAAAGGTGGGGCAGGTACCAACTGCCTCTGAGCCTTGCTGAGAAGGCAGCTGTGATAGTCTCCTTCAAGTGCACACAGAGGGATCTGATTGCTGCTTTTACAGCCCCTCCTAGATTCTTCCATTTTCCCTTGGTGATTTATCTCAGATATTCCTACAACTATCTGAGTTGCAGGCTTACAGATGTTTTTCATAAGGATTTCATAGGGGCAGGTAATCTTTTCCTACCTGAAGGCAAAGAAAGGAGGGGAGGGTTTGTGATGGCTTCTGGTCAGTGCTGCTGTTTCTGTTCTTCTCTAAGCTCCTCTTGATCTTTCTTCTGTGCTGGAGAGGACAGAGAGACCTAGACAGAGGTTGGACTGAGGGCAAAGCTGAATACTGACAAGGGGAGGGAAGGCTGGCAAGGCTGAGGGCTGGAATCATGTTTTCTCTGGGTGGAGTGAAAACAGAACCAGCTAATTTGATTTGGCCTGAACTAGAATATTGTACTGGTTTAAGATTTATTCCAAATTTTTGCCTGCAATAAAAAAAAAAAATTGATTAAATTTGCATCTTGTATTGCAAGCTCTACTTCTAAATACATCAGCCCACAGATGATAGAGAAAACCCATAATGCTTTCTCTCTAAACTCAAGCCTTTAATTCTCTTTAGGAATGACATAGACTTCTCTGTACCCCATCCCATCCCTGGTGTTGAAGATAGATAAGACCTCAGCTACATAAGGCATGCATAGCAGAGCACATAAGCAATGACTACTGCCCTTAGCTTTGGCTGGGTGTGTCCAAATTGTGCCTTACTGTTTTTAAGACCTCTGCTATCCCTTGGAAATTATTGTATATAGATTGTATTATGTTTGCTGTACTAAAGCTGGACATTTGCCACAGTTAAGCCCTAACTTTGATTTTAATGACATTATGTGAGAGCCATCCATCTGTGGCACCTCACCAGCATATTTTTGAAGACCTAAGTACATTTTCTGCTGTTTCAACAAATACTCTTGCAGTGTGTCTTAGAAACTTCTACTGTCACATCCGTTATTTCATGATTTTGTCTTTGCAGGCTATAATTCTTCATGATTCCATGGGAGGTGAACCATGGTAGGAGAAGGATGGCATTTACGTTCATGAAAGCACAGATTTCTGGAGCATGGTGTTGTGGCTAATATTGCCATCCAAAATTATAAACAGGTTTGCTTAATGTTGCATAAGGCATCTGTGGCCACTTTGAATGATCTGCAAGCCAACCATGGCACTGCTAAGGAAAAGGCAACATGACTTTAACACTGAAACTAGGCAGTGGGCTGAAGCTCTTGGAACTTCTGTGGTCTGCCTGAGAGCGCTTGCAGAGGGCACTTATTTTTTGGTGACTCAGCTGATGGATGGTATCTCTTGAGTAGGAACAGACACCGCCTCCCTTCAATGACTTAAAACTGAGTGGTTTGGGTTTTTTTGAAGTGGCATTTAATTTCTCAGTGCTGCTCATCTTCCATAACCAATTTCTCAGTAAAACCTAGTTTATATCTAGGTTTGCATAGGTGTTAAGAGTAACATCTTACTTGGACTGAAGTCTCTTCCTTTTATTTTTCTTCAGTCTTTGCTGTTGTGTCCTCATGTCAGTGACTTCATTGTAGACTGAAGAAAGTGAATGAAGATGACCAAATTTTTTGACAGCCTCCTTTTTTGAAACAGAATAGAGATTTTATGTAATGCTGGAGATAGTTTTGTCAAGCATTGCAACAGATGTAGCTTGCTATTTTGTATTTCTTTCTGTAGCCAACAGCCATTAAATTCTTCATATGATGATTTCAGGAATCAGTATTGAGGCAAACTCCCCAAGGTGAAAGGAAGTAATTGGATGGTAAACAGTGGAAAGCTTTCCTGTCACTAAAGGGGTATTTTTTATTTTAGTGTTAACCAGTGTGACATAGCTTTCAAATTCAGGTGGCACTTTGCGCAGTAGAGTTTGCATGGAATGACTTTAAGTCTATGTTTGAGAAATTAATTTTCCCCTGTTGGTACAAATCATAGTTTCTTCACATCAGTGCTCTGCTGGGAGTGGCTTAAATATGTTAAACAACACTAATGTTTTTCCAGCCCTTTATCCAAATTTAACAACTTTTTTTACAGTATTGTGAATTCTGGGTCAGAAGTCTCATCCATTGCTGGAATATCTGGACTTTGGATTCTTAAAGAGAAGGTTCCAGGATTTCTCAGCTCTTTCTACACGGACTGTGTCTCTGAATGCATCTATCAGCCTAGGGGCTTAGGATAAATTTTAAGTGTTCTCAGACTCTCTCTAGGTTGAGTTTGCTGTTGTACTGTTCAGATCTGTGTTTTCCTTCATCTGGAGAAAAGGACCTTCCCCAGCTTATGGGACTTCATTTCCCTTGCAGCCTCTTAATTAACTAGAACCTTTCCTGACTTCCATTAAGGGTAAGATTTTACAAGTACTTAGTGAGCTGAAAGAACGGAGATGAATTTCCCAAGGATATCCACAGCCATTATATTCCTCTATGACTGTTTACATATTTACAAGTATGGAAATATGTGAAGAATTAGTCCTCATTAGGCTCAGTGCAGCTATCACTGAGAATTGCCAGTCATCTTGTGGGTCATGGGATCCCATCTAACAAGTGAACATTGCACCCTAAACAACTGTTAAAAGTGAAATGATTTGGGGTACCCAGAGGCTGGTCAGTCCAACCTCAACCTATAAGAGAGGATTTCCCAACTTCCTTGCCATTAACACAACCACTGAGCAACAGTCCAGCTGTCCAATGGAGCAGCTAGTTAAAAGCTGGGTCAGAGGAGTCACAGATTGTTGTAGTACTCTGGAATGTAATTTTCTTTAATTAAATACATTAATATTCTACTTTTTAAATAGGCTTTGTTAAATGATTCTTTTGATGCTGAAAAATAGCAAGACTAGTGAACTGTTTAATGAGGTACATTAGTGTCCCCTGCCATGGAACTGGCTGATTTCTTGTTTAGTCTGATGAGGTATTTAGCTGCTATAAGTTATTGGTTGTGTAGGTTAAAGCAGCACTACTCACTTGTTACAGGTTAAGGAAGGGCCAGGACTTCGATTTCACAAATCTAGGGTGGAAGGTCTGGTGAACTTCAAGAAATAAGGTTATGGATTTTAACCAGGTGGTCTTCCACTGGAAAAAAAAATTAAAAAGTCATCCTACTATTTTAATCACTGGCAGCCTTTTGTTGGACATTTACTCAAAAAAGCCACTGAAACAACTGAACTGAAAAATACCATGGTGAGGATAAAAGATTTTGGTTTGATTCAAAATGAAACACAATCTCTCCTCAATGAAATGACCCTTTCCCACTGCCAACTGTGCACAGGCTTGAATGAAACATTTCATTTGTGACTATTTTTTCTCTTTCTTAAAAACAATTCCCTTGAGTTCACTTTTGAAGCAAGGTACTGCTCCAAAATGAAAGTCCAGCCTCTTATTTCTGAGACACTGGTACAAAATGTCTCAACCTTTCTGAAAATCAGTTTTTCGCCCTGCGACCTCTTCATCCTTTCTTCCCTCCCACTTACTCTTGACTGAAACTACTTTGTTCAAATTCACTCCTTCACTCAGATGTTTAGATCACCTTGAAACTGCATTTCTTAGAGAGTAAACAAAGACATTTCATTCCCTCCTACCACGCTCATACTGATGCTCTTCAGCATGTGGTTATAGCTCTTACTTCCCTCTAGATATTGATGTTGCTGGGAGTTTAGTGGGAAAGCAAAAACTGGCTGTCTTGTTGATGAAATCTCTATTGACACTTAAAATTCCCAACCAACCAGGGGCTTTAACTGACAGAGAAGGGAAAAAAATCAGTGGTTTCCAGCTTCTGGCACTGCATTACAAACAATGGAGAGTGTGCATGGGAATCACTGCCTGTTTGGCAGCTGAAAGGAATTTTTTAACTCAACAAGGGACTGAAGTAACTTGCTGCAAATTGGTCTTGTTTGTGTTGAGTGAGGCAGTTCTACTTACGTCTGAATATACAGTCACATTAACAACAGTGTAAATTGTGCTTCGGTGAGAAAGACCTCTTGCATTTTCAGCATGTTCACATCAATTATCAGTCCTTTACCCACCATATGCTGAATATTTTTACCTAGATGGTATGTGGTTACCTCATATAAGAGCAGTGAGGTCACTATCTATGCAATGGTATGGTGTCTTCTGCATAGTTAAGTTTCTTTAATATTAAAATGATGACATTTAAATAATTTCTGTGCAGTTTGCCATTTCATTTGAAATTTCTGGAACTGTGCTGGCAGGGAATTACTCTAGAGTCATTCCTTAATCTTTCTAGAAAGTTAGTCCAGAGATTAGTAATACTCTCTCCTTTTTCCCTTTCCTTTCCCCAAATTAACCAGCTTACCCTGTTTCCAAGTGACAGTTGTGTTTATGAGATGTCTGTTCCATGACTCATGGGTGAAATCACCTCTGAAGTTCTCCCCACAGTCCTTGATGCTTGAGGAGGATCACAGTGGTGTGGTGGGGTAGCCTTCATGCTTTCTGACCTGACTGGGTGAGCATGGCCTGTTTTTAGTGAAGAGGTGTCCATGTCATGACACATCACTTTTGTTGCGCTCTCCTGCCTAATCCCAGCGGAGAAGCCCCTGTTGGAGTGCTCTGGGGAAATCATGTGTCTATCCACTGCTGCCACTGGCTCAGGTTTTTCACCCTTTGTTGGATCAGTGTGAGAACTCTGGAATCTTTTCAAATGCTGCCTTAGTATCGTGGGCAGTGCTGGGCAATGCCCAGCATCCCCGCAGGTGTGCTGCCATCTGTGGCTGTGTTAGCCGGGCAGTTTAACTCCAGAGGTACTGGGGAAGGTGTTTGGACAGCAAATGTGGGTTCAAGCAGGTAGCAGAGTCCTTGTTCATGTTAAAGGGAGGGGAGGAGGGGCAGTGCTGATATCTTGTTTTATGGGGGGGATTTAACAAAGATACTGTGCTCGTGGAAGGCTATTCAGGCTGCCATTTCCCTAGCATTTTAAATACCACCCCACTCCTCTCATTACAGCCAGGGAGGTGGATTTAATGCACTAGGAAGAGCTGGCTTCACCAAGTTAAAAAGCAAAATAAAACCCAATCCTCCACTCCTATTTTTAGTGTTTATGACCAAGTATTTTTGCTTGGTTGCTCATTTTGAAAGGGTTTAGTGAGCCTGCCAGTTGATTGAAAGCTGTGGTGTGTGAGCTGGCCTGGCTGGGGAGCCTGCAGTGCATAGCGACGAGGTCGGAGCTGTGCCGGAGGTTTTTTTCCACTGCAGTTTGTTGAAGGGTAACGAAAATGTCCCCGGGGCAAAGGGGATGTTGGCTTTCCAGGTTGTGGTGATTCATGTTGCCTGGATAAGCAGTCTTCCTCCCTCTCCTGCATTTTCATCTCCATCTACCTCACCCCCACTTCACTGGGCAACCAAATGCAAAGCCAGCCCCTCTCCACGTTTTGCTGGGGGTCTCCGGCAGCAGCCCCGGTGAGCTGCACCAGCATTAGCATTCAGTGCCCGTCCTCGTGCCCAGTCCGTGTTCTATAAATGGGTTTATTCTCGTTATGAGGAGCGATGTCCCGGCATATGGAGTCCGTGCGGTGCCTGCAGGCAGGTTTCCTTCCTGTTGGTGTTGGTAAGCAGCCCAAGCGCTCCTGGCAATTAGCAGATCGTTACCCATAATGCAGCACGCAGCCACGCAGCCTGCTGCCTTCTCTGGAGGTCACCCTGACCTAATTCACCCCCAGGAATTGTACAGCGCTGGCATGGCTTACCAGTGCATTAACAAGCTGATGCTTCAGTACGAGGGTATTTGAGTGTTCCCACATTATTTTTCTTAGGCGAGAAATAGCCATTTTATCTAGCGGCCAACTGTGGTTAATAGGGGCTAGTCTGGAAGAATGTGGAGCCGAGTGCTGTCTGGTTTTGCGATGAGACATCGGGGCCTGTGCCACGTCCTTTCGCTTTCACTGCTTCTGATCCCCCAGGCTGCAAATGCACAGGGCTCAGTTTGTCACCTCAGTTCTGTGTAGCCACAGCTTGTTTGCAGTGCTAAGAGCAGCGTGTCAGGCGTGCCTCAGTCCCACGGCTCGGCTTTGGAGGGGAGGACAGAGGGATGGGCCTGTGCCCCCATCTGCCCCAGTGCAAACCCCTGGCAGGTATGAAATGGAGGTGCACATTTCAGCCTGTCCCAGGCAGTTTTGGGAGGGCAGGTGTGCCTGGCCGGAGGGAGACGCCCACAAAGCAGCAGAAACCCTGGCAGGGCTCATCCTCCCTCTGGCAAACGCGAACACAGGGCAGAGGGCCTGGCTGCAGCATCACCAGCCCAAATCAGGGTGTTCTCCCAGGGCAGTGATTTGTGTGCACTAAAAGTAATTGCTGGCAGTTTTTAGAGACTTAAAAAAACTCTTATTTATTTATTTTTATTTCTCCCTGCTAGGATTGTGCATGCTGAGGAAGGGGCATACTCAGGGAGGGGCACACAGAAACCTATTGCAGTAAAACTGTTTGAAAACATTTCTCAAGCAGCTTTCCTGTAAGATATGGGACATCTTCTACCATGGAGATGGTGTGTGGGGAATGATTTGACTGACAAACCATTAGGAGGCCCAGAATAACTCAGTCCTGGCTTGTCCCTTTGCATGCTCTAGAGGTCACCCCTGAATCCCACCCAGTTTCTCCTGCCAGACAGTCACACAGCCTTGTCCACAGCTGATCTCCCTGGGTGCATGTGGGTCTGTGCATAACATTTGTGCAGACTCCATTTTGTTTATGCACATGAGTGGCCTGAGCCAAGCTTTGCTCTTATATACCCTCTGAAACCCAGGCACCTTATCCCAGCTGATGCTTAAAATGGTTCAGAGGAAATTATGCAGCATTGTAGAGTCAAAGCTGTGCATGAGTAGAGCTGGTGGGTGGACTTTCCTCAGGCAATGAAATTTTCTGGAGAGTGGCTGGAGATGAGGGGTCTTTTGGCAGGAGCTTACTTCTTTGCTCCCTGTGGCCTTTGGTGTTTGCATGGCTAAAGGAACAGCAGGACAGTATAGGAGAGTGAGCTGTAAGTGCTACCTGCCACACACCACCATTTTATAACTTCCCCAAATCTCTGGCTTTGCTTTCAAACACAGGTCTGCCCTGCTTTCTCCAATTACACCTGCCAAACTGCAGCTGGGGCTGAACCACTGCCATTTGCACAGGGGTTTTAATTTGTGTTTTGGGTGAACAGTTAGAGTGGACTCTCTTGTATCAGTGCCAAATATTTGAGCAATTGCTTGTAATTTATAGAAGTTCTTCCACTGGAACTGGCAGTACTGAGAAGCAAACTACCACCTCCAGAGTGCAGCTGGCCACCAGTCCTGGTGCTAATGCAGCAGAATGCCCCTTCTCTTTTTCAGTTTTAGCTCTGTCCATGTTGGCCAGCACAACTGCAGAGCCAGAAAATGAAATAATAGGAACTATAAGCTCTTCTACAGCTGAGTGGTTTCAGAGATCCATCAATTATTAAAGGCATTAATTCTTCCACAATTACTGGCACATTGTGACATATGAGAATAGAAGAGAGTTGGTCTCTGACCAAATCAGACCAACCAGACTATTCAGTGAAACCACTGAGTCCTTTTGGACTCACTTCTTTAGCAGAGTTGGCAGTGCTGGAGCACACTAGGAGAAACAGCTAGGTTTTCTTACTTCAGTCAGGACACAGAAATTCACAGTGATGATGTTTCCTCTCCTGTCTGATAATAATAAACCCCACTGTGGTGCCTATGCGACTTTCTTTTGTTTGTATATTTTTCTTAAGAAGCTGGATTCAGCAGGGCCCTGTACTGAAGGGGGGTGAGACAAGAGCTCTTCACCTGCAGCCTCCAACATCTACCCCTGTCCTGGCTGCCAGGAAAGCTGTTCTATTTTTCTGTAATGAAATACTCACGCTTCTCCAGGTTACAGAGATGGTGTGGCAGGTGCTGCCTTGGATCCTCTCCCCATGAACACTTTTGAAGACTTCTGCTCATGAGTACCTCCATTTGAGCAGGCAGGCTTAGGTCTCTACACTGTAACACCTTCACATTGGAAGATGGGAAGGGCCAGGAAAATGCAGAGAGGTCTCCAACCTCATCCCTTAGGAATGTTTGGTCTTTTTCTGAGAGTTGCAGCTTCTTGAGCCCTGGGATTCTGGCAGAGCCAAGCCCTTCAGTGTGCTTGGATAGTCTAAGTTTTTGAGGGCCTTATCTAATCTGACTGCTGTTGACACTGCATATCTGTAAGCATGCCCTTCTTAGACAGACAAATGAGGGGTACCTTTTTAAATCCTAACCATAAAATCATATCACTTATTAGAATTACAGGTTTCCCTTCTTTTCTACAGGTAATGGTAATAATTCTGTGTAATGATGGCAGTGGCTGCAACAAACCTTATTCAATCTTAGCAGGAGGAAATTAAGCATTTTCTTTGCATGTAAACTTCCATTATTTGGATGGGGCTCCTGTGACATAGGCCATTATATTTGTAATATGTATTTATAGTTGTTTAAAGACCTGAAAGTTTATGGAATAAATCTGATGCAATATAGCCAGGAGGCCTGTGAGTTTTTATCATGCTATTCATTAAAAACCCCACCACTACACTGTGAAGATAATGGAAAGAATTGGAAACTGGGTAAAAATTCCTTTTATTCTGTATAAATAATTTCACATTTGTTTTAAAAAAAGATTATTTGTTTATTTTTTTTCCTCAAGATAATCTCTGCCTTTGTTTGAAAAAGGTTATTGATTGGATTGTTAACTTAAATAGTCTGTGGCGGTTGTGACAGAGCACATGGCTGCAATTAATCTTGCAATGCAGAATCCATTATTGAAAAAGCACTAATGAGCCGTTCTAAGGCCTTCACTGGTCACAGAGCGCCTGGAAGCAGCAGATTGCTCCTGCCCTTTAATGTCAGTTTTGGTTTTTTGTGTTATACAGCCAGTGTAAGCAGAAGAGATTCTTAGATTTTTTAGGGTATTTATGTTAAAATTATCTTTCCCATCAGCCTGCAATGGTACCAGGTGCAGGATACAAAGAATGGTCTCTGAATGTGCTCACCTCCCCACTCCTCTGACCAGATGTGTGGTGGACATAATGTACAACTAAAGTCAGTGGTATATGAAACACTGATGTCACTATAAAATATAGCCTCAGTCTCAAAGTTCAAATCCAGAGGAGAGTTTTGACAAAGATGAGGGAGTTTTCAAACCTGATCTACACTTTAAAATATTGTTTTAAGACAAAGGGATGAGCTGTTAAAAACCTCACTGCAAGTTTTATTGTTTCTGTCTGTTGTTTATAGCTATTGCAGCATAGCAAAAGTTTAGGTAGAGAATAGTTGTGGTAGATTAGAAACTGTCAATGTTAACATATTACCTTCTCCTTCAACAGAACTGCTCCCAGGGTGTATTTTAGAGGTCTGTCTATTGACTTCAGTGACACCATAAATATGTGTTACTTCCTCCTCCTATTAGATCTGCAGAGCTGATACAGACTTGTGAGAGTGATCCAGGGCTTCCCAGGGTGGAGCCACCACCTGAATTATTAACTGAGTTTCAGCTGCAGACTGTGCTGCACACCTTAGCCATAGCAAACACTGTTCATCACACAATTAGGTGAAATAAGACTATGTCTCTATCTTAAACACATAGCAAGAAGACTTGCAGCTCTCTGGCTTTTGTGCTACTGCAGTGCCTGTAACTTGAATCATATTTTGGACTGCTCTGTGTGCAAAAGAAAATTGTGTCCTGAACTAGCCTTATTTTTAGGAATAAAAAGGGGAATTTAAGTCTACCTAGTAGCTTGCTGCAAGCAGCTACAGGACTTTGTGTTCAGGTATTCTGACACAGAAGGAATGCTAAGAAGTTCTGTTATGTGGAGCAGGGATGATGTTCGCTAACACTGCCTTGGTAAGTCTTGGATGTGTGAATTTTCTCATTGCATGTAAAACACTAGGTTTTGAAGAAAAGCAGCAGGAAAAGACAGAGAAAGAGATTGTGAAGAAGGAGAAACCAGGGAGGAAAGGAAAAATAATTGTAATACTTTGAGTATCTAATGACATGCTTGCCATATACTACAGTGCCTCACCATGCTAATAGCATAAGTAAAAATAGTCTTTCCAGTGACATAAAGTTGGGGTCATGGTACCACAAGGAGTGTTGTTTCATGTGAAAAAGCTTCTGACTTAGAGGCTGAAGAAAGACATTGTTTTTGCCTTACACATGGTGTAAGCCGTGGGCTAACAGCAACCTGCAGCTATGCAGACTCAGCTCTTCCAGTCACAATACTCAGAGAGAGCCTAATTGAGTGGATGAATTGGTATGTTCTTGCAAAATATTTCTGCATTGCTACTGTAAAGAAACCACTGTGGCCCTCACTCTATTAATAATTTTTCTAAGGAATCCTCAGCCTACAAGAGACCATTTCTTTTAGGCTTGTGGTAGGTGTGGTTCCTAAGAAGTGCTCTGCAATACAGAAGCACCACTGGATGTGAGATGCCACACAGGAGACCTGCAGAGGTGTTTTTGAGGCAAATGAGGAACAAAACAGCCAAGAGTGATAACTGGCAGAGAGCAGGAATGGCTATGAAGGGACAGAGATAAAGTAGTGAACAGGACCTGACCCTCACGTTGTTTCAGAAAGAGAGGGTCTTCTGCTGGAGTCTCTGGAGTCTCTGTAATGAGCAATGTAGCAATGTGTGCACACAGGCAACTGAGCACGTGAAGATGCGCATGCATTTAGCTGAGATTTCTTTCTGTACGTTTTATTCCATACTTTCTGTTTCTTTTCAAATGTGACTGAAGCTGTTTAACTCTCTGATTAATTCACTTCCCTATATGAGTTGTTTTCTGTGACATATTCCAGTACAACATTTCTGGAAGCAACTTTCTGCTGTTGGGATGCATTCCTCCCTGATGTGTGGTGTGGCACATTTGTTCTATTTGGAATGTTGGAATAAGGTTTGCATTCAATATAAGTCAAATCTGGAGGAACATTTCAATGTCATGTCAGGTTCTGCTAGTTTGATAGTATCAGAAAGTATATGTGGTCCTGTCAGCATGAAAAGGTACCTTGTCACATCTCCTTTTGCATAGTTGCAGTTTCAAGGTCTCTAGGACTTCAGTTGGTCCACTGTAAATCTCAGTAAAAACTGTTACTTTTTTTTTTTGTTCTGACATTTCAAGGGTTCCAAAACCCTGTCATCTTCTTGGCCCATCTGATCTTAGCAGTATTGTCAAGATGTTTCTTTATTCAAAGGCTTAAGAGTGATATGAGCAATTTCATTGATTCCTCGTTCTCTAAATAGCTCCTTTATTTTCTATTCAATTTCTTTAATAATTATGCATACACATTTCTTTGCTGGACAGGCTTAGTTGTTGTATCGCAACCATATAAATATAACTGGAGAACAAAAATTCTTATTACAACATTTAGTGTTGTCATGGACACATAAAATAAATAGATTCCCTACAGCATTACTTCCTTATCCAGCAATTCTCAGCTACTGTTTGCTTCACTAGCTGGAAAATATAGAAACTTTTTGTAGGGTGGTAATGACTGCTGTGATGACACAGCAAAATATTACTGATAGGTCTGGTAGTGAAGATGACATATCTGTGCCTGCATCTACCATAGACATGCCTTTTTTTTCTTATTGGAGAAACAGCCTTTCTTTCTCCACTTTTATAAAGGCACTTAGGCTGGTGGAAGTGGAACAGATTTTTTCCAATCCATTGGTTGTAGTCTAAGAGCAGCAGACAGGGTAGAGGGGAAAACCCCCATGCAATTTATGGTGACAATTTCTAGAAGAAGCAAATGGCAGGGCTGGATGTGCATACCTGTGTTCCTCGTCCTTCTACAGATCAGTAGTTGACTCTCCTTGCCCTGACTATGCACAGTGTTAATGTTCAAGTGTGTCAGAGAAGGATTCTAAATATGGGGCTTTCCAAGAAGGCAGGCAGGAGCTTATTGCAGGTGACTTAGGCCATGTCTCAGCCAGGTAAGGGTGGTTTGGGAGTACAGTACTTTATTTCAGCAGTGTATTTGTCTTGTTTTGTTTTGCAGAAGGAACACTGATCCTACCTTTGGTTTGTTTGTTTGTTTGTATTTTCCCCTCCAGAAAGCCCATTGCTGACCCTGCTACTGTGATACTGCTGTTTTGCAAAGCTGAAGTCGACACGCATGTAGGGGCGGGGGTTGTAACTCTGGCAATTTGTCCTTCCCAATTAGATGTGACTGTTCTGCTAGCTTTCCCTCCTTTATTCCTTTCATTTAGTTCATTGTGGGAGTTGGCTTGGGTTTTTTTTTCCTTTCGGTTTCCTGTTTTGATCCTGGAAGGTTAGCTGTGCAATTTGGTTTCTTCTGTGCCAACCGACTTTAGCGGCAGAGCTCTTAAAAAATTAAAAGCTATATCCTTCCATCCCGTCTTGCATCTTCTCTGTACGCTACTGCTTCCATTTAAGAAAAGTTTACAGAATTGCTCCACCCATTTGGACACCAGGAAGGGAAGCTGTGAAGTGGAGAATAACCTCATTTCCACCAGGTCCTTCGTTCCGGTCGAAACAACGCTAATTGAAACTGTAGTTCCAATTTCTATTAAGACGGATGGTCTCTCTCTGAAATTGGGTTTGTTTCTGATTTCATCCTTTTTCTTGTTTTCTTTAAAAAAGAAAAAAAAATCCCCACAAAAACCAACTCAAAGCCAAACCATTTTTAAGAGCTCTGAATAAAATTGCTTTGCCAATGGGGAATGGGTGGCGATGACTCTGATTTTCTCTTGTGCCCGGCAGCGAAAGGGTTAATGCCTGCTTTCCTCTTTGGTATCTGTTAGTTGCAGCCCATGTTGTGATCAGTCCATGTCCATGTGTGTTTTGTTCCCAAATTTAATACTGGTTAATCAACAAACAATAAGTGAACCTTAACAATGACCATTGTTTCCGATCTTCCTCAGGACACCCGACCTGCCTGCAGTTCACCACAAACATGACTGAGGCTGTTAAAACCTATCAGTGGCAATGCATTGAGTGCAAATCCTGCAGCCTTTGTGGGACCTCAGAGAACGATGTGAGTCCATTTACCTTTTCATGCAAATAAGCATCACTGCAAGCTGCTGCCCTGCCTGTCATTGAGAAGCATGTGGCACTGGCGTGGGTCGTTGTTTTACTGCTGCTTCCATGCATTCTGAGGAAAAGCCACCCGTGAGAGCAGAGATGGCCTTCTCCCCGGTGTCCCCATTCAGCCACTGGTCTCCGCTGAAATTACCACGGCGATCATATGGGGCCACTTAAGATGCTGACACTTTGTGTACTTATTCAATAGAAATTAGAGGGGGGCCACGAATTGCTGTTGCAGGGAGCTTTCTGTATGATAGTCAGAAGTAGATGTGAATACATGATAACCCAAGAGAGGCAAGTATGCTCCTCCTGTCCCTGATACTCTTTACTTTCTTGGTATGATTTTTAAAACTTAATTGCAAGACTTGGGAAACATGAAACCAAGTGGGATGGCTAAGCCTCACCTAATCACCAACTCCAGTGATTTCCAGAGCCTGCTGCTGAGCAATGTCCTCCCTGTGGGGTTTGCAGTTGAAATCTGATGCTAAGAGTCCTTAGTGACCTGTGAGAACCTTGGAAAATTGACAGTGGATGAAGAACTTTGTAGGTGATTAGCTAACACTATATTCCCTACAGCAGAATAAATTTGAAGCCTGAGATTTTGTTTTTGCTTTAGCATAAAAAAAACTGAACCCAGGGAGCTGTTCTGCCTTAGAAATCGCAGGACACTTCAGAGCATCTTTTTTCACCCCAAATATATGAAAGAGCTGCAGACCACATGGTGAGGTCATGTAATTTCCATCTGTTACACAAAAAATTTACTCAGCTGAGTTTTGGAAAACTGTCTAAATCAAAGGTTTCCTCTGAAGGAATGAGATCAGCACATGGTGACATGAGAGCCCAGCAAAGGCTGTCCTCTTCTCTTAGTAAAGCATATCCCCAGCATAACAGCTTTCACTCTTGCTTCATGAGCCCATCTTTGACAGGAACTCCTCCACTTCTCATAGTGATTTTCTAGTTAGAAACTGAACTGTCTTTGTGCTGAGAGGGGCTTTCTGCAGCCTCTCAGGAAAATGGTGGCTAATCATGGATGAACAAATGTGATGCTCATAGCCTTTACATTCCCAGTAGTCTCTTAGTGTCTGTTGTTGCAGCTCTGCATTCCCAGCTGAGTATTGCTGGTTACCCTACTTATGTTTTCATCTTGCCAAGAGACTAATTTACATCATTTTCTCTTTTCTCCTCTCCTTCTCTCCCTGTTTCCCTACTATCTCTCCAACAAACCTTCTTCAGGACCAGCTGCTCTTCTGTGATGACTGTGACCGTGGCTATCACATGTATTGCTTGAATCCACCAGTCTTTGAGCCCCCAGAAGGTAACATATGACTGAAGTCTGCTTTGAAAATCACAATGAAGTCTTTGTGGAGAAGGGAAGAATTTCGAAAAGGTGTTGTGAACCATGCAGGGTTAAGAAACAGTAGCAAAGCTAAGGAAGGTAGCACTGGAAAGAAACAAAATTAATAGATGTGAAGCGGTAGGGTGATCTGTGGTATCCTATTCAATCTTGCCTGGTCTTCTCCTCTTCCAGAACATGGCTTTTTTGTGGGTCATGGCTACCTTTAGATGTCCCACGTGTCACTTCAATTAAGTCAGCTGAATTGAGCATCTGTGAAATGTGACTCTGGACTTTTTAAGAAGTCCTGAAGAGAAAGCCTCAGTCAGGGAGGTCCTCTCTGGAACATCTGAGAGCCTGAACTGGATTAAAGGGACTTACGTTCCTTGCTCTATGATATGTTTCTGTCTTGGCAGTGTGAGGGTTTTGTGGTCTGTATTAAATTTGGTACGTAGTTGTGACCTCTGCAGGGGGTTCATTTTGACTATAGTAGGGCTAGTTGGAGTTTTTCTCTTGGCTGTGGAGCAGAGGAACCAGTCTCTTGCCATCAGAGGTTCTCTGACTAAAATCCTCAGAGAGAAGTAGAATTGGAGAAGGAGACTTGTGAGTGTGAATGACTGCAGTTTACATGAGGGGCAGGACAAGAATAATTACAAATCAATCATGCATTCAGAGCTAATATTTGTAACTTTGGTAAAAAGGAAGCTAAATCAGGAGGGGAAAATTTTGAAATGCAGCTAATAATTAGCTACAGGTTTCTGTTCCACTGGGAAGTGGTTTGTTGAAAGTGTGAAAATATAAAACACCTCATTGCGATGCACACCCCAGCAGCATTGTTGCTCATGTAGAAAACCTGTGGACACAAAAGCAAGGGCAGCAGCTTCACAAAAGTACAGGCAATTCCAATATAAGAAAAATCTGATACACTATTCAAGCCAATCTTGACATAAACTCTGAGTGCCTGGATTTTATGTCATTCCTATAAGAAGGATTTCTTCATTTGCAGGAAGCTGGAGTTGTCATTTGTGCCAGGAGCTGCTCAGAGAGAGAGCGTCAGCTTTTGGCTACCAGGCCTGAGGAGCTCCAGCAGTCAAGAAACACCTTGCTCCTGGTGTTGCCATACCAGCACACAATTCCCTTCCAGAACACAAAGACACAACCCACATCCAAACGAATGGACACTAAAATACAGGAAGAGGTATCTGTGGTATTCACTGTCACTAATGCCAGACCTCCTGGGCTCTGCTAGGACTGTGTACTTTCCCAGTGATCCGGATGAAATCTCTTCACTGCTATGCATGGTTGCTGCTTGCCATTAACAGGCTCACATGCATTGTGGAAGGGGGAGGGTTATTATACTGACATGGAGAAGTCAATTTTGTGTGGCCTTGTGCTTTCTGTTTACTCTTTTTTAAAATGAAAAAGTAGTAAGATATTTCCCAAGGAATTATTGGTGAGTACTTCAGCTGGGAGCAGCACCAGGTGTT
This sequence comes from Sialia sialis, assembly GCA_009812075.1. Lineage (NCBI taxonomy): Eukaryota > Metazoa > Chordata > Aves > Passeriformes > Turdidae > Sialia > Sialia sialis. Next base: position 20,576,634 of record VRYO01001269.1, on the reverse strand, counting down.
TCTCTTCACAGGCTTGACTGGAAATCTCTTTACTGCAACCACTCTGTAGATGTATGGGTGCTTATGAGGGGTGCTCTGAGAGTTGCATTTAGTTCAGTACTTTCCAGTTCATGAACAGCACATTATCACTAAAAGAAGCACTGATCAAAACTTTTTGGGATGATACTTCCTCCACTGAATCAAATGCCCTGATTTGGCAGATCATTAGGAATCTGTTTTAAGTGTAAGGAAGAGCAGTACTGGTATGTACACACTCAGATGCTTAGAAATGCCTTTGGTATTCAGTGTATTCAGGAATTCTGTCCCACTGCAATGCCAGCAATACTTTCTGGACACATAATTTCTTTTTGTTCTGAGTGAAGAATATTACATATGCAACTGACTGTCTGTTTAGCTCAGAATATTGAACAAAAAAAATTTGTCAGGTTGGTCATAGAAAGTAAAAATTGTCAGTTTTCTGAGCAATCTAATGTAAGTTGCAAAAAGGAAAAATTTTTGCTTTAGGTCAAATGAAGCACTTCGATTAATTTTTTTTGAAATTTCTAAACTAAAATGTTCTGCAATTGAAAGCTGCATTTTCTGGGCATTGCCTAATCCAGGCTTTCAGCATTTCCAAAGTATTACTGTTTTTTGTCAAAGTAATTATTGAGATCTAACTGAATTTCCAAATAATTCTCCCCCAAATTCTCTACAACTGCATTTTTGGCCAATGACATAATTTGTCTAGAAACCTTCCCCAACTCTAAAGAAAAGAATAATTTGCTGAACCTAACATGAAAAGAAGAATTTTCATAATGATTAAAAAAATTAAATAGGAATAGTTATTCTTAAACAAAGCTTTACATGTGAAATGAAGAAATATTGAGAACATCCATTAAAAAAAATTATTGCAATCGAATCTCTGAATAATTTAAGACATTACTAGAAGAATGAGTACATCAAATATTTTCTACAAAATACATCTTTAAGGTTAAAAACCTACCACTCCCTGAACTGCCAAGTAGCCCAGAATAACCATTTTTTGGGGTATGATGTATATCACTTTCTCTGCATAGATTTAAGGGGGTTTATAATAGAAATTTATGAGAGTCCCAAGCAGCATGTGACTCATGTTGCTGATACAAGTAGGTAAGGATACTGAAGGTTATATTTGGCATATTTCTACTGGTTGAAACTCTTCTGCAAAATTAAATGTCCCCAAACACTTGAAAGACATTGTGAAACAACATTGGTGAGCTATTTTTTCTTCCTTCTCCTGCTAATTACACTTAGTTAGGATGAGCTATACTGACCTAGTGCACTTTTTTCTCATTATTTAGATGGTTTTTTCCCCTTTTTTCCAGCTTACACACCAAAAGTAGCTGTGTCAGCTACTGGATTCTCCCACCTACTGTTGCAGCTTCTTCTCAGGCTGCAACAGGAGTATTTTAACCTGTTAGAAAAAAAAATGTAGAAAATACTTATCCTAATTGTATTGGACCAAATCTCTCCTGGTGCAGCTGCACTGGCTACCTGTAAAATTCATTCAATATCTTTTGCTTTCCATGTGACAGCCCTTCAATGAGCTGAGAGCACAAATAAATATGAGCATCAAGTCTGGAGAGAGCAAAGTGGAAGCCTGTGCACTTGCATTGGGTGTCTGATACCTGTTGGGACAGGGCCCTTGAGCAAATATAAGATAAAACATCTTACCCCAGTCTGGAACTGTCCTGGTCCTGGGGAAGCACTTGGAGGATACAGCTGATCTGCATGAGCATTTGCACCCATCTATTGGTCTGGTTGAACCCTGCTGATCTGGCATTTTGGGACCATCACATGGTTCAGTGTCTGATACAAAATCCTGTTGCTGTTGTGGGCAGGAGAGCAAGTGTGCATTCAGAGACCACTACTGGGCTGTCTCACAGATAATGGGTGACTGGAAATGAAAAGTGTGTGTGCTGGAGGACACTTTTATGGTGGTGCTACCACCAGTAGGATCAGATGTGGGTTAGCATTTGGGTTGGTCCTCAGCTACCTGTCCTGCTGGACCTAGAGATTTCCATCATAAAAATGGCCATCACCTTCCAGTGTCTTGATGTTTACACTGACCTTGGAGGAGCAGGACAATGTCTACATCCCTTAACAGAGAGGATATGCATGTTGTTTTGGCCTGTGTGTGAAACAGACACTGGTGGCTCATCGTGTAAGTCTCAGGTAGCCTGGTTGGTGGAACTGCTGGTGCAGAATTCAGTGGTCTCCATCCCTGTGACAGACATTGCTAAAGAAGCTGTGCTTTCTGTGCACACCTGCTTTCATATTTTGTGGTTTTGATCCAGAGCTGGTTTTTCCTCCCACAACCATTCTGCATCCAACAATATCTTTCATGTTCAGAAATACTCCTCTGTGGCCTTGCTGAAGTTTCATCACTAATGAGGTTTGACAGAAGGACAGATTGGTAGATTTTCAATGCCAAAGCATTGTTTCCCATCTGAGGTCAGTGTGACAGGGTGCTTACCCACAGTGGACCAGCTGTGTTTCATCTCTCCAGCTGTGTGCTGTGCAACCAGGAAGCTACAGGTAGTTTTGGCAGCAGATTAGATACAAGCTCTCCTATGCAGAGAACTTCCTTCACGTACAGCCTCCCTTCCTCCCTAGCTGAGTCCAAGATAAGAGGCTGGAACAGACCTCTCAGTAGCATTTTTAGTATGCATTTGGAGTCGTGTTGGTTCACTTTAGAAATACTGACTGACCTCCCAGGTGAAAATTGCACCAGCTTTGCTGAGATGTGGAGGGGTTGTGGCACCACCATGGGGGTGAGGAGGAGGAGTTTAGAAACTCTGACGACTGATTCCCTGTCACCTACTGCCCCACTGGGAATAGTCCTACTGCATGGCTGCTGGGATGTGTGACTTGGGCAACACTACCTGCTGTCAGGCAAATCTTGCCAGTGATCTGGTCTGGACACAAAACAGTGTGAGGGCTCCAGCTCAGTGTACTGCTCTCCCTCTTGATATGGCAGGAATGCAACTTTATTGGCAGTCCCTGAGGTGAACAAACTCTGGTGTTTTTCAAAACTCTTCTGTGTAGGCAAGGCAATTAATATTTTAGCACAAATCAGGGCAAACTACCAGGAGCTGGTAGAGCCTGCATGCCTTGAAGATTTCAAATCAAGAATGGACAGATTCCTAGATGTATTTAAATTAAATACAATCTTATTTAATCACAGGAATGTCTGTCTGAAAAAGGCTTGTGTTATAAAGGAAGTCAGGCTGGATGATGTAATTGTTCTTCCTGGCCCTTAGTATTATGAAAACAGATGTTTGCTGTGGGAGAGGATGTGTTTAAATACAAGCATGTCTGTATAATGGCCTTAAAGTATGTCAGTTAAACATGTGCACGTGACCTTCTGCTTTTAACTCCTTTTGGATAACCTAAAAAAGATCAGTTAGAGAAAATCACCTTTACTGATGCAGTAAATTGCACATTACCTCCTTCATGCCCACAATGGCATCTACTTTTGTGTTGTCTACCTCAGGCTGTGCAGAGATTGAACAATTCAGACTGTATTGTGTGAAACCATGGCTTGCCTCTGGCTCTCCATCCCATTTGTGTGCTGTGCTGCAGTTTCCTGTCCATGGTGGGAAGACTGGGGAGGGCTGTGGACTCAGAGGGGGTGGACTCAGAAACCAGAGGGGTGGAGAAGTGACCCCTCTGAACGGGGGCATCCAAGCAGTACCAGTGAGGAAATGAACTCGTGTTGCCATCACAGAGCCTCTCCCAGAGCTTGGAAAAGGCAATACCTTTAAGAAACATGAGATGAGTGTCCTAATCTGCCCCCAAACTGTGCTTCCATAGCTGTGGTGTTGCATCAAGTTTGCAGTGCAGAGAGCTTACATTCTGTAAATGTACCTCAGACCAGTTCGTGAGCTAGGAAAGCCACCACTAAGTGTGTTCTTTTGAAGCAAATGTTACTCTAAATAACTTTGAAATCATGATTTTTCATCTCTCTTTAAAAGGAGCTTAGTCAATTCTGCCCCAAAGGAAGATTCTCCTGCACCATGCAGTGTTATGGGGCTGTAGCATTTTCTTTACAGCTACAGCATGTGTTTTGACAGGGGTCATTTGGGAGGTGAGGAGTGGATGGGGGTAGAAATGAATATTAATTAAGCTTGTCACTGCTAGAGGGATAGTTTGCATTGTGGGCAAGAAAATTCTAGGTAGAGCTGGGCATGATTTTTCTCTGTGGAATGAATTTATTTTTTAAAAAATGTGCTTTTGAGGGAACCATAATTATCCATATAACAAAGTCCAATCTGGCAAATTATTTCATGCAAAAACAAAGGGGGAGCAATCAAAAGAGTTGAAAAGTATTGTTTCAATCTATTTACAAAGAAGCACTTCAATATTTGAATTTTTTAGTTAATGTATTTTATACTGGAAAAAATCTGGCACCAGTCTGTGAGGGAAGAAAACGTAAATCTTCTGGAGGACATGATTAAAAGATAGATTATCTTTTCAGTGTTGTTATGTGAGGCTATGGGATGATCATGAGGAGGTCACCTGACATTTTAACAGTTGACCAGTTCTATAATTTTGGGAAAATAAGTTCTGTGAAGAGGATCAGGCAGAAAGGTCAGGGAAGCCCTGTTCTCTAACCAGTTCTGTGTTCATTATGATCTTAGCATCTCCACTTTTGCAGGACAGGAGGAGGAGGAGGGTGTGCAGCTGAGCAGGATGACCAGGGCTGCCAGGCAGGAGCAGGGGGGTGCTGCCCCAGCCCCCCAAGTAAGGGGTGTCTGCAGAAGGAGCCCCCAGCCAAACGGGCAGGGATGCTCAGGGACTGAGGGCCAAACCTAGAGCTCTGTCCCAGCTGCTGTCCTGGATAGGGGACATCCTGTCCTGCAGTGCTGTGGGTTGTGCCAGGCTGCCCATCCCTGGGGCACTCAGGACTGCTCTGAGCCCATCTGGGAGTGGGACACCCTGCCTGTGTGGAGTTATAAAGCATGAGGCTTATTTCCACTTACAAGGATTGCACTGCTGTGAGCAGGTATTCAAAGCTGTGCCTCACTTCTGGAGAAAAGGCAGGATGGCAATTCTTAGCTGCTTTTGCAAAGCACTTGGAGCCTACAAGCAGTGTGCAAGCCCTAAGTGCTGCTATTTACCACAGTGCTGCAGACCCAGGCTGTGACAGAGCAGAAAGAGCCAGCTCTTCTGGGCAGTTTCTTACACCATTAATTTTTGCCAGCCACAGGCCCATGACACTGTCTGGGAGATAGAAACAGATGACAAGGCAGGAAAAATCCAAAATCCTGCAGAAGGAACAAAAAAGTTTAGTTGCTGTGGCTGTGCCTCTCCTCTGGTAAAAGAGGGCAGGATTTGTGACTGGCGGGCAGCCAAATCCATCTTTGGTGGTGATATAATTACTAACAATGACCTCCAGCCCGAGCAGTAGTTAAATGGCTTTTCAGGGAAGGCAAACCTGGTCTGTTTTATGTAAGATAAACACAGGTTTGCTGGAGGGGCAGGGAAAGGAGGAGCTGTCTGTGGTTTGAAGGGGACTGATTTACAAGCGCAGCTGCCCAGCCCACTCCCCATCATGTTCCCCTGACTATGCAGGCTCAGGCAATGTCCCCGTTCTACCAGTGCCAGTGCCATCATCCAGGGCCAAAGCATCCTGTCCCCACACCTGAGAAACAGTTTTGCAAAGAGTGCTGGCACTGTCACAGCTCTGTCTCTGGTGGTGCTGGCTGGGGCACAAGGTCTCACTGCACTGCAGACAAGGGCGAGAGTGACTGACATTCCCAGACAGTGTCCTCAGCCCTTGGGGTCAGTGGCTGTCTTGAAGGAAGCAGGCTGCAGCTTGTGCAAGCACAATTTTCCTGTCCTGATGGCCTTAGCACAGGGTAGAGGAGAAGTGCATCACTCTCCTGTTTCTCCAACTGCACTGCTGGGTGTTTGAATGGTCCCTCCACCACTGTGCATTGAGGCACTTAACTGAGGGGAAAGGGGAAGGAAAAGAACAGCAAGTACCCCTAAGGGACAGAAGGGATTTTAGTCTTTTCCTTTTATTGTATGCCAGTGAGAATGCCAGGCATTTAGCAGCTGGGGAATTGAGCCAACAGTTTATTAAATATTTGTTGTGTATTCCTGCCATGTTGGGTGAAAATGTAAAGTGTTATTACGTTAGTGCCTTTAGAATATATGTTGTTACTACTGTTTTGAAATGAGAAAACGACTATTTTCAGATCAGCTTACTGCCCTTTGTGTGCACAAAGTTAAAAATAAAACACTTCATACCTGAAAATTGCTGATTTTTCAGGTACTGATATTTTTTTTCGGACTCCTGTCAGTCTAGTCATCCATCTGATTCTGTTCAGTAACAAACTATAGGTTTCACCTCCACAGTGACTCAGGAAATATTTCATCTCTTCCCACTCTCAGAAGCTAGGGAGAAAGGAGGGCAGGTTTTATTCTTTGTATTTGGAAAGACTGATAAAGGATGGCACATTCATTTCATCTCCTTTCCATGTCTTGAATGATTGAATTGTTTGGCTGGAAAAGCATTCCTTTCTGTAGTGGTCTGAAGGGTCTTTGCTGCCATGGCTCACCTCTGTATGAGAAAGCACAGTCCAGCATTTTGTCCAGATGGATAAGACTCCTCCTGCTAGTGCCATATGAGACTTTGTAACTGCTAATTCTCATCAGGGACCCTTGTGCATACAAGATAAGGAATTCCCTTCCATCTCTCAAGATCTTCTGCTTGGAAGGCCAAACCCCTGCTGCCCATGAACTCACATGGAGCACAGATCTGTTTCCAGCCTCAACATGTTCTTCTACTGGACACAGGACCTCATTTGGATGTCCACAATTACTCCCACTGCAGAATTTGTGAGCAGCAGTGAAAAAAGGAAGTATCTGCTAAAAACCAAAGGACAAGACATGAATGTTACACCTAACCTACCCTTCCTTTATAGCTCTTTGGGAGTGCTCACTAGAGATGTGCTCCTACATCATTTTGGGAAGGCTGTGCATGAGGAATTTTCAAGTGTCATCCCCTTTGAGCTTCCTTACAGAATAGCTTTCTGTGTTCATTCTCATTTTTTTTCTTTTCTTACAGAATTTCAGAGACAGTATATACCAAAACTGTTTTGAAAGGTTTAGAACAATTCAGAAATAGACAGGTCCAAATCAAACCATCAGCTTTTATCTCTCCCTTAGAAGTGTTCAACAAACCTTTGATCATTGCAGAGAATCAAGCTTGTGTGCTTATTTAATCTCAACTCAGCATCAAGGCCATACAGTAGCTCTTTTTAAAAAACGAGAGATATTTTACCTTGATGACTTTCCATTTCTTCTGCTGCAGAAGTGACCAACAGTCTTCCTGTTTATTTAGACTTCCTTAGACTTCCTTAGACTACAGCCTGGCTCAGAAGTGATGGATATAGGCCTGGAAATAATTTATTTCATTGAATTGCAGATGTAAAGGGAAGCTCAAGAGTATTTAAGTAAATTATCATGTCTGAAGCTCAGTCAGATCTTCTAAGAACCAGAAGCTTGTATACATGGTAATTTACTGGTTCATCTTGTCTTCATCTGACATTTCAGGTTGAATGTGCCATTGGTATATACTTTTTGTCCCACTAGAAGTGGTTGAAAAGAAAAACCTCAACAATTAAAATGGGGGGTGAGGAACATTGAGTTACAATCTTTGCTGTTGATCCTTTATTTGATTTGGGACAACATTATACCCATTATTCTAAAGGAAAATAGAAGGAGGATAAATCTCTGAAATCATAGCACTTCTTCCAGACAAAAGCTGTGTTGTCATCATCTTGTAAGTTCACTTTTAAAATGCTGAAGTAATGATCTCTGAATAGTGGCACCGGCACAGCCTTACTGTGTCATGCTATGGTATTGATTTTTAATTAGGAGACTTTAAGTTATATGTGCAAATATATATATATACATATATACATATATATATATGTGTGCACACACACACATATGTATTTGTGCATCATCCTAATGCTATTTACTGTAAACATTGCTCACTGATCAGGAAAAGATCTAGAGTCCTGTAGTAAGTATTACTGAAGAAGGAGGAAATAGCAAATCCTTTTGTTTTGGAAAGGTGTGTAAGCATTCTAACAAAATAGGGCAAAACATTATCCCTTACAACCTAATCTGAATTATATTTGGAGCATGACTCCAACGCATGAAAAAGAACCACTGCTCTAAAAAGTGGGACTGATTCTCAGCTGCTCTTAGTCAATATTAATCCACTGACTTTATGGTTCGCCTGGCATCCTTAAAGATGCCAAGTCTAAGTCTTGGACTTTAGTCTTTATGAAAAGGTGTGTGGCTGCTTGATAGTTGACCACGCCCAACACATGCAAGAAAACTGTTATTTCTGTCTCTGTCTATAAGTCAGGTCTGTTAATGCCCTGTTCTGACTCAGCCTGATTCCGGTGAGGCTATGTCACAAGCTCCAAAGGAAAGTGAGAAATCTCAGCAAAACATAATGATGGAACAGTCAGCAACCAGGGCAAATGTCTCTCTGACTTCATGGAGTTTGAGCTTGTTTCATCAGTTTTCAGTGTACTGCCTTCTGTTTTTCTGTAAACAGCTATCCTCACTGCTGTATCAGGAAACAGTGGACAGCAGCACATTATTTTCCTCACCTGTATGAGACCTCTTCAGTCAGCTCCATCCTCCCCTCTCTTACTCATTTCTAATCTGTTCTAGTATTTTTGATCTCTCTGTCTCTTCACGTGAAAATCTTTTCCAGCCCCTCTCATTTTCAGCATCTCTCCCTGGAGTCAGTCCTCTTCAGCATCATTTGTTCTGAGACAGCCATACAGGATACACCACAGGTATTTAAAGCTTTACTTCCAAGCTTTATTTCTCTCCCAATGGTGTGTCCTGACAGTATGTCTTTGCTTTTAAGCCATCCTGTGAGTAGGCCCATAGTCACCTCTGGGCCATTTTTCCTTTGTGATTACAGCTCATCCCAAAGGAGCCTTTGTTACAGCCAAGAGAAGCCATGCAGTCTTGCTGCTGGCACACACACCCTCCTTTCCCCAGTGCTCCAGCTGGGGATGTGGTCAGGCTGCCGGTGCATGAGATCAGATCCAGCAGGGCTACTCCCTGGAAGCCAAAGTGTTGCTTAGTAACCCACTCATGGAAGTACCAGAAGCATTTTTCAATCTGTCATATTGGCAAAGAACACTGGCTTCTTGATTTAGAGGCATTCTGCTGTGCGTGGCAGGGCCATGCTCCATTATCTTGCATCCAGCACTATCTGCAAGCAAGGAAATGAACCTCCCATTTAATGAAGGGGCTGGGAGAAGGTGGGGTGTGAGGCACAGAAAATATTTTTCTAGGATTGTATGTGAATCTTTTAGATTGTTCTCCTAGTCCTCATCTTAACTCCTTCCCCATGGGAGATATTCCTTGCTTATGAAATGCACTCCAGGGTCCTATAGCAATTGGCCAAACAGGACCCTGCAGCACCTTCATCTGTTATGAGACATTACTGCAATAAAACTTGGTGTGTCATACAGAAACTGGATGAGGTATTGCAATATTTATGCTGTAAGCCTCAGTGTCATGGACAATTGCTACAGAATAATGTATGTCTTTTCTTAATGCAGTGGAGTCACAGCAGCTTCAGCAGAGCACTGAACACAGATCATCTGTGATTGCATGGTTTCCTCAGTTATTTTCAAATTATCCTGTTACAGAGACTTCAATGAAAAATATCCTCTCATTTAAAAATAGACCGTAAAGGCTCTTAGGTTACTCCCCCTTTTAAGAATAATTCAGTCTGAGAGCAAAATGTCCAAGAACCGGGTTCTGACTTCAGAGGCTTACTCCTTTATCTGGAACTGGTTTATCATTAAAAATGTCTTCAAAAAGTAACTTGAGGGCATTTGAGATACCTTATTGATATTGCTATCAAATTTCCTCATTTTGGAAATAAGAAAGTATTTTAAACAATGTCTAGCTTTGAGCTCTGGCCACCAGCTGGATGCTTCCCATCCTACTTCTTGTTATCAAAGACAGTAGAACCATAGAGTGTATCCAGCTACAGCATCGCCCATTCCTGTGGCTTGCCTGCTGTTGGCATATTGTGTCCTGGAAGCCCTCTGCAAATAATTCAAGGGCTTTTATATGGGTGATGGAAGGTCCAGGGTGGTCTGAAGACAAGGTTGTTAGACAAATGTGCCCAAGGGCTCTTTTGGTCTCTGGAGTGTCATTTACCTGGGATGATGTTCAATGCTGCAGTGATGAAATCAGCACGTTTCATCACATTTTTTTTGTGTAAAGCCTTGTCAGTGCAAGGCCAGTGATGTACATAATAGTTGTGTGCTAAAGCTTGGCTCAGCATAAAGATGAAAGAACATCCCACAATATCAGAAGCTCCTGACTTGATTTCTGAGAACTTTTTGAGAAGCTAAGTACCTTCCTGTGCTCTTTCCCACTCTAATAAATAAATTTGGCTGTGGGATAAAGGGTCCTTCAAATTTGCTATATGTAGTTGTATTTTTATTGCACATAGTTTAAGAAATTCAGAAAGTGATCAAAAATGCTCCTGATGACTGGCCAGCATAAGAGCATTTGATGATCTGCTGTGGATCCCAGAGCAGAAGTGTCTACATCACAGAAATATTCAGAATGAACTTATTTCTCCAGGGGGCAGGGAGTATTCTTGGCAGGGAAGCAAAGACTGTGAAGGTCTGATCTACATTTTAACTCTTAGATCTGGCTGTGCTAGCTCAGAACTGGTGGAAAACTTGCCATTGTGATGCTTTGCTCTGTTGAAAAAGGGTTCAGAGAAGCACTGAGTGGTATCATGTATTATTGTTTTGAAAGAATTGGGTATCTGTTTCCAGTGTTCTAATACTTTAACCTTGAAGTTTGTTCATAATGAAATAATCTAGCCTTGCCAGTTAGGCATTGAAGCAAAAGACTTAACTGTTACAAAGACAGTGGGTGAGGGAAGAGCAGGTGTACTGGGTAACTTCTAGGCAATACTGACAAAGCACATCCACTCCCTGCATTCCAGGGGAGGACACCTCTTTCTTTGCACTTACTGCACATTCTATATCTTGAAGTTCTTTGAGGTGAGAACCATTTTAGAGCAACTGAGTTAGCTACAAAGCAGGAGATGTTCCACTAGTGTTAATTCTTGTTGTTTAGCTTTTGGGGTTTTTATCTGATCGTATACTCACAGACTTCAGTATTTGAGGATGCTCTAGATTACTTCTGTCTCACCTAACTGGGATCTGCCTGCCCTTGTGGAAACAACAAATTGTGGGTTGGAAGCTGCCCACTTCCTGGCTGTACATACCCCTATCTATACAACATGTATGTGTATGTTGAGTGATTGCATTGTAGTGGCTTTTGTAATGCAATAACTGTGGTGTCAAGAAAATGTGGCTGGAGCAAACTATACTTACAAATTCACATGAATAGAAACTCAAAGTCACTGAAAAGGCAATACAGCTGAAGAATTCTTACTGTGAGCCACCACCATGTTTTCCACAATATGCCAACTTCTGTATCCTCTAAATGGGCTTCTAACCTCTTTGCAGCTGAAGCGAACTTTAATTTTGTATCTGTACTCTGAACTGGAGACATTGGTGCTCAGTCTTTTCATAATGTGCTGATGAATTGAAATGCTAACCCTGTCATGGGTTCACCAGCTTCTTTAACTTCCCACCAAAATAATCCAATGCCAGTTGGTGAATAGCCTGGAGGAGTTTTGGGGTGCTGCTGACTGAAGCATGACAGTGAAATGTTGGCTTCAGGGCCACAAGGTCTTGTATTGATGCTTGTAGGAAAAAACCCAGCAGACTCAGATGAACCCAAATGTCTTATTAGTTACATGGCAGGTCAGAGACAAGTCAAAACAACTGAGGGAAAAAAAATAAGGTCTCCTGCCTAAAGAAAACCCCACATAGCATCTCATTTCAGAGGAAAAATTCTTCTGTGACTAATCCTATGTGACAAGTAGGTGGGATCAAAGGCTGGAAAGACCCATCTCTGTAGTGTGTTTGTCACTGTGTCTTTGGTTATGTACACATAGCAGAATAGGAGAAAATGCCTGTCTTTCTTTCAGATTCCTTTTCAGCTGTGTACACTGCCTCCAGGTTGCCTGTTGCTACACCCCATGAGGCCTCATTGGAGTTTACACTTGCTATTTGTTTACTTTTGGCAGCCACAGACTAAGCTTACAGGTTTGGGAACCGGTACATAATTGTAAGGACAACTTCCTGTGTTACTTTTTTCCCCCTCTTCCTCTTTTGTAAAGTGTGAACCTTTCTTTGGAACTCTGAAGTGACTGTATCGTTACGATGTTTGTATGTAGAGATTCGTTTTAACATGGCTTGTGTGGAGGACCTTTGCTGTTCTTATCTCACATTCAGTTTTATTAAGTGCTTGATAGCTTTGCCAGCCTTCTGTGGGGGAGGAGAGGTGATGGGGTGGCTTCGAAACTTGGCTTTTTTAAGGGAAATTTGCCCAGTTTTACCTAAAGCAGCATGAGATTCTGGGGTGCTCCTGACTGTTCTTCAGTCATCGTGATCTGATTGCTTCTTGAAGAAAGAGATCAGCCTTGAAACCTCAGAAAAAAAATTTATTGTTTAATGAGCTAAGCCAGCACTGACCAAGAAGGCCCATCAGTTTGTCATGCATGGAAACCTGCATGGTGTGTGTTGAGCACAGAGTGAATCATGGCAACTCACGCTGCTCTGCGGATGCCAGTGGAGCCACCACCGCTTGCACCAGCCAAGGATCGGCCCTTCCGTGTTTTGGTGGTTAGGAAACCTGTGAGCGAAATCCTGCTGAGCTTGGAGAGGAGAGGAAAATGGGTGTTGGAAGCCTCTCAGCTTTGCAGGATTTCTTTGGTATTCATACACATTTGCAAGAATGTATTCCAAGCATCTTGTACTGTTATTAGTAACTTGTACTGTAGTTTGTTAGCAGTGTTGACTACCTACATAGCTAATATTCTGTTGCAACTTAGAAAATGTGTAAACAGCTGCAGAAAACAGGAGTTTAGAACTTGTATGTACTGTTTTTTATATTAAAGCACTTCAATTAAAAGTTCAAGGAAAAATGCTTCTGTAGCCTTTGTATCTGTTTGGATAATAGACGTGTGGAAAGAGATAGGAGTGCACTCTTCCCAAGATCTTCCCTGTTTGTTTTGGTACTAACCAAAAGAGATTGTCAAAATTTTGGAAAGAACTTTGTGTGTTAAAAGTTTATTCAGCAAACAGAAGGTGCCAGCAACCTAGTCCAGAAGACATTATAATCTGAAGGAGTCCCTGTGGCCAGTGCTGAAGTGTCTGAGGGATGGCCGAGCCACCACCGAGTGCTGATTCACACAGATGTGAGTATCTGCAAAAGAGGTTTTCAATGGGGAGCAGTTAATGAATGAGTCCATTTTTAGTATATTAGATTTCCTTTATTTTTAACACAAAGTCCCTCAGAGGTCACTGGAAGCCTATTCATGTGAAAGTGAAGGAAAACCATCCCCAGTCCAGGGTTATTTCAGGGGTACAGGGAAGTGGTGGGTTTGGGTACCACAGGAGTTGTGTTGGAAAACAGCAGCACACACAGGCAACAAATGGTCCTCATCAGACATCCCAGAAATTGTTTCTCTCTTCTCCCTGCCCCCTAGCCCCCCTCAATATGCATATCTAAATACTTTCCTGGATCACATCAGTGTGGGATCGGCGTGCATAAACAGACATCTCTAAAACAGCTTGTGATTTGGTGATCTCAGCCCAGTTCTTAGTAGCCAGATGCCCATAATATGAAAACAACCATCAAAACTGTCTCTTATGCTGGCACTGTTTAATCAAAAGGACAATAGGAGAGAATGGCAGTCTTATTTCTACAAAGAGCCCTTCAACGTCAAATTTGCCATACAGTAGAGTAGCATTCACCTCTGTGGCACAGACCACTGCCACTCCAGAGGGGAACAAAAGCTCTCAGACAGCACGCAATTAATCCAGCATCTATTAAACCAAGCACGGGTAATTTTGAAGGAACGTAACAGATTTCTGCTTTAAATTATTCTAAGTGCTATTTTTTTTAACTCTACACAGTATGCACAGCTCAAAGTACAAACCAGAAGGCTCTGTTTCTGGCAGCTGTTATCTTCCTGGTAGCTGCTTTATGTCCCTGCCATCTCATAATCCTGAGACAAAAATCAAGTAAAACACAGCAGAGAAACAGCATTAAAATGCCTCTGGTTTTCCTGCTGCCGAAAGCCCTGTTCAGGTGCTCAATGCCAGAGCAAACAATTAATTCCATGACCAGGGAACTAATGAAATCTGGTTTCCTATGGATTTATGACAAAACGTTACCTTGGTGCCAGAGACTTGAGGAATTAGTCTTTCTGCCAATATCTTGAATCCAGATGAGGATTTTATCAGCACTAGTCTCTGGAATGGCATAATGAACTTTGAAATGGATTTAAGAAAAAGAAAAAAAGAAAGCTATAGTACACAACATACACTGAAAGATGAAATTTACTGATGGAAATGTACAAGATAATTAAAATCACAGATCAAAACAAATATACCTTGTCTGCTAAGTCCTAAAAATGGGACTGCTGCTTGTTTTATTTCTGTAATGTCTGTCCCCATTTTTCCAGTGCAATGCTATTGAATAACAGTGTGATTGCCAGTGGAGTGATTCCAATGAAAGACACAAAGTATTTGCAATAGTAGAGCAAAAGGTGTAAATAAACAATATGTTTTCACACAGGAGGAAAATTACCCAAAGATCTAAGATGGACATGTAGTTTTAAATCCTCTAAAAAGTGATTTGGGAGAGAAGAGGAAAAGTGAGGTGAGAAGTTTACAGAGAATGAAAAACTGTTCTGGGCAGTCAAAACAAGAGTCGACTGTGAAGAGCTGCAGAAGTTTTTCATGATAATGAGGAACTGGGTTGTAAAATGACAGATGAAATCTAGTGTCGATAAATGCACACTAATGCTTCTGGGGGAAAAAACCACCCTAATTATACATGCATAATGAGGGGCTCTAAATCAGCCATCACTGCACAGGAAAATGATCTCAGCATCGTTGCTAATTTTGAGAAAATGACAGGTCAAGGCTGAGCAGGTGTCAGAAAAGTAAGTAAAATGGTAGGAATAACTAAGAAGGGGGGAAAAAAAAGGCAAAACAGAAAACATCATTAAGTGTCTGCATAAATCTGTGGTGTGGTCCTGTGCTGGGTAGTGTTTTTCCATGCTCCCACCCTCCTATCCCCACAGCCCAGAACACATTCAAAGAGCAAGAAGAGGCACAGGGGACAGCCAGAAAGCACTGGCACTATGAGACAGCTGCCATGCAAGGAGAGAACAAGTGTGCTGGGACTCACTGCCTGTCAAGAGAGAGGGCAAAGGAGAGACAGGTTTGCAGGTTTGCAGGAACCAGCCGCTGAAGAGAACAAGCTGCACTTCCAGCCCAAGCCGCACTGAAGCACCTGGCTCCCTGCAGCTGAGTAGGCACAGCCCAGCTGTGAGGTACATGCTCTATGTGCACCTTGGTCATCATATTTTTGACCCCCAAACTTCCTTTAGAGGTCATTATTAGGGAAGTTTATCTCCACATCCAATCTCATACTTTGGTTCTCACATCTTATTTTAACAGAGTTTATCCCTGATCTTGGATTTATTTTCCTACCCCTTTAGTATCTGTCCATAGGGAGAGAAAATTTACTTGACACTTCAACCATGGCTCCTTGAGTAAGTTAGTTGTGCCTGCTTATTTCATTCACTACAGTTGATAAAATATAATCAAACAGCTTGTGGTTGAAGCCTTCTCAATTTTTCTGGAGAGAAGCCATATGAAACAGAAATCCAAATTCAGCAAACCACAGCTAAACTCCAGGTGGGTGCAAACCTAGCATCACATCAGAAGAGGGTGAACCTGCCATCTGCTTCTGCAGGACCAGGATTTCATCTCTAAGTGTAGAAGCTTCCTAAGAAGACACAACAGTGATTGAAAGACTGAAGGTGGCACTTCATCACAGCAGAAATTGATTTAGTGGCTTTTTATTACATGCCCCTGCAATGCCCCAGTGCATCTATCTATTCTGACACCAGGCTGTTGGCACAGCCTTTGCTTTAGGGATTCGTTTACATGGCCATCTTATTTGTGGGAAATAAGAATCCATAGGAACTGAAAGAACCTCCTTCCCAAGGCTGTCTGTCTGTGCTGAATGGAAGAAAGACCCATCAGTCTCAAAGAGATGCTGTGGAGAGCAAAGGTACCTCCCCAGCAGCCTGACCTTGGCAAGGAGACGAGAGACTCACCATTTGCGACAGGCAGCAGTTCCCCTTAATAAATATTTCATGGCACAGAACGGCAGACTCGGGGAGAAAATGGAGGGCAGGGTTCAGCCTGTGACGCAAGGTGATGTGACCAGACCTTGTCTAGCAGGGCTGGAGGCCACCTAATTGGCATTCCCACGCCATGCTTACGAAGAGCATTCTGTAGTCCTCTGGGAACACAAAAATAATTAAAAGGCCCCTCAGCATGCAGTGTTGCTAATGGGCTATTCCCTGCCATGTGATGTTTTTGTGCTCAATTAGAGCTGAGCAACACAGACTGCTCAAAACTCCCATTTCCCTCCGAGAGACCTCTGGGTGCACCAAGGCTCCTTTTCTGCTGCACGATGGCCCTTGCTGTGCACTGCCCTGCAGTGTTTGTGATGAGGAGCTGAAGGCTGGGGCGGCAGCTGAGCTCGGCGCAGCAGAGCACACAGAGCTGAACTGATGGTGCCACAGCCAGAACTCTGGCACTGGGGCAGAGCACATGGAGCCGGTGGGTTCAGAGCACCCATCCTCATCCTCACACACCTGGGCACCTCCATGGTGACCTGGAGCTGCAGGATGACTGCGCATATGGCAGAAAACAAAGGCCCTGGAGCTCTTCCAGGAATGGCCTCACTCACACATTGCATATCTGTGTGGACTTCTGGCTTCTCCTAGCACAGGCTCAGTTGGCACCAGCCACAGCTGCCTGGCAAAGAATTCCTTCAATATTCTCCCTCATTTCTCTGCTCTGTACAGATCCTGTATGGGATGATGCTGAGAGAACCATCAACACCTTTTGTGCTTTCTCGGGAGGGATTTGGCCACCTGAAGGCAATTTCTCTCTGCAGTCTCAGATTGCCTTATGTCCAGGCACCTGTTTTATTTACCAGTCCTGCTGTAGAGGCTGCCTTGCCAGGTCTTTGTGCCTGACGCTGTCTGATGCTTTCACAAGCCTTGATTCACTTTGCAAGTCATCGGCGCAAGCCATTGCTGCTTCGTTTGGGCCAAAACAACAATTTGTCTCCAAGGTATAGTTGTTTGAGTATTCATGGGCTAAACTTTAGGTAATTAGCATTGTTAATGTTCTCTGTGTGATATTACAGCTGTGGGCCTCATTAAAATATTCTCCTGGGAGAAGTCAGGTGAAGAGTCAGGTGTCAGCTTTGCTTCATGTGGAAAAGCCTGCCTGTTATTTTGAGAGAATTCTTTGTTTAAACACTGGATTTACACATGATGGTGTATTTAATCCCCAGTGCTTCTGACAGCTGGAGAGCTGGGCTGAGCTGCTGAGCAGCACTGGTTTGGAGCCCAGCACCAAGTATCTCCATTTCTTCTGCCTAAAAAAGGCTTTGGGCTCCTGCCCAGGACACAGCGGCAGGCAGGAGTCTGCAGGTTGGTCTCCCCAGTGCCAGCTGCCCCACCCCACCCTGTCAGGTCCTGCCCACTGCCTGGCCAGCCCCAGCCCCAGCAGCTATCCTGAGCAGCAGGAGCCTGAGAAGTGCTTTTAAAAGAAAGGACAGTGACAAAAGGCCACAGAGGAGCTCAAACTGATCAGAACCAGTGGCAGCTCAGCTGATAAGCTGGCACTACTGGTGGTGGTCATCCCATCCTGCCTCTGTATTTTGTACACGGAATGGGAGACTTGAGCATGTTGCCACCCCTGGCAGTGGGGGAATTATACCCCAGTAAAGACCTGGAGGAACCCATACAGCTCAGATATGGGGCACGACACATCTGTGGTCTGTAGAACGCTCTGCATTTGCTCTGTGACCTTCCCGAGTTCTTTTCCCCGGGCCTGCTAGTAGCTGCTTGGGCAATTTATGAACAGGAGTTGAGCTTCTCCAGCAGAAGGAGGTGGCTGTGGACAGATGTCAGTGCAACAAATGGGCACATACCAGCTGTTTGCAGGTGCTGAGCAGCAGCAGGCAGAGATGCCCGCTAACAGAGACAGAGATACAGAGATGTAGAGAGATGCATGCTGGCTCTAGACCTGGCCTGCTGTAGCTACACAGAATGTAAAGTATAAATTCTGGTGTTTATTTTTTTTAAATTTTATTTTATTTTTATATTTATTTTTATTTTTAATGTTTTAGCCAGTATGCCTCTAGTATCATTTACGGGGTTGACCTCAGGAGTACAAAGAGATTTTCTTGTGCATGGAGAGAACAGCCACCACTGTGGCTAGGCTGAGTGCTCAGTCCCAGGCAAAGCCTTGTTTTTTGAGATGTCACACATGACTGTCACCTGTCATCATCTGAAACCAATGGCCGCAGCCTCAAGGTATGTTTCTCCAGGAACAGATTTTGTGATTTCCCTTGGGGCTTTGGCAGGCGGCTCAGATGGGTAATGACCATTTGAGTCTCCCTTTCCATTTCAGCTACTTAAATGTCCCCATTTCTCAGTATCTTTCTGCCTGTGGGAGTGGTAGGTAGGTGGCTGGATGAGCAGAGGTGGAGAGATGCAATGGAGGTATCGGGTTCCTGGTGTGAAGGGAAGCTGAGGGTCTGGGTGGGAATGAAGCATGGCAATGGGCGAGTAGGAGGAAGCCTCACAGGATGGAAAGTAGGAGCGAAGAGAATTCAGGATGAAGATGGGAATGGAAGATTACTTAGCTGCAGGGAGAGGATTTGTACAGTAGGATGCTGCTTTGTGTCCATTATGCAAATCATATATGCTTCCTTAGGTTTGCTGTTTTGGTAGAGGATGGCTGGCTGCTCCCTGGGCTGCTGCTGCAGCCCCTGTCATGGTGGGCAGCACCAGGCCAAGAGCACAGGAGGGTAAATGGAATTGCCTTGGTCAGCTTTTCTGGGAAACACCTCAGCTGATCCATACTGGAATCTACTATGCTGCTTCACACCTGCCAAAAATCTGACCCATCACATTTCGTGCTGAGGGAAGGGTTTAGTTCTTCTTTCACTAGTAAAATTATCAGCAAAATTACCTGTTATACCATGTCCTTCTTGCTCTCTTAGGAGCATTTCACCAGAACAAGCTAAATCCAGTCAACATCCCTGTTGTTCTGAACTTTCTCAGAGCTGGGAGGAGCCTGGGGAAGGGGAATCACACAATGTAAAGCTCAGGAGGATCCACTTTTTGTCTTGGGCCTGCCCATATATCCATAATCCAACCTTGTCCTAACCTTCAGTGTGCAAGAGCTGTGCACAGCGCTCTCTGCCTTTGTGCAGACAGCACAAATGGCTCTTGGAAAAATTCTACTCCTTCTGTAGCCAGGACATGCAGCCAAATCAAACTACAAAATTTGGGTCTGCATTTTTTCTGATGCCTGGTCAGGGTGTTCAGAATAGAGCTTAACTTTGCCTCATGAGGCAAATAGCAGAACTGAGAGGTGGCAGTGCTTGCTGCAAAACCTGTGCCATACCTTCATACATTTGGAGCAGAAGCCATGGACAGAATTCAGAGCAGGATTTTATACATTGGTAGAGACCAGAACAGTGTGATATCGGCTACTAACATCTTTACTAATAACACTAACTTTGGAGAATCACCGGGCACAGGGATTTGATCTAATTTACATGTAGCTCTCCTGTGCTTCCTTTGCTGTGAACTTGTGCAGATGAAAGAGGAATAACTATCTTGCAGACAAGCATTTCCACGTACCAGAGATTAGCAGAGGCACCAGTGAGGAGCTGGGCTCCTGCCGGGTTCTGACATTCCCGCGGCGCTGAGCAGAGCCTGCATTCAAATTCTGAGGAGAGCCGACTCTTCTGCAGGGGCAGCACAAGGAATGCATCAGGGACTGGGAAAAGGGGTGCTGTGCCTTACAACTACAGAGCACAGGAGTGTCTGCTCATTATCTGCCTGATGGACTGGTGTGTGACTCCTTTCCTCCTGCCCTGATGCACATGTGTGTTTCCATGTGCATCTGTGTATCTGTTTCAGGGCTAGTGTGTTCGTCTGATGATACATATTTAAGTAATGTAAATAATTGACATGCAATAAGGAAATGCGCTTTATCAAATGAAGCGAGACCAGGCAAGGCCCAGCATCAATTCATATTCATACACTGTGCATTTCCTCCCTGTTTAATCTGTGTTTTAAAGGAACCTGTCCCTACTGGGAATTCCACTGCCAGCCCTCACTGGCCTCATTTTGTGCCTACTATGCCTTCAAAACTAATCTCTCCTCAAAGCCAGAGGCTCATGTCAGCTTCATTTTGAGAGTGAGCATTTAATTTCTGCATGCTCCTATCCTTTAAAAAAGCCCAACATTTAAGCTAATAAAGGGGAAGAGCAGGAAGGAAGTAGAGAAACAGCAATTTGACTCTCCATCCATCCATCTGTCACAGCTAAACTCAGTATTTTACTATGAAAAACGATATCTCCTTATCCTCTCTCTATCGTCTTGACATTAGGACTCTGTGTAAGACTCACGAGGCCCATTTCTCCTGGATTTGAGTTCAATGCCCCTGCATTTCCTTCACCTGCCTTTAAAAGATTTTTTTCCCTCTGCTTATTTAGTAATGGCAGCATAAAGTTTAGAATGACAAAAGAGGACTTAAATTTATGGTGACTGGTGATCCTGATGGCAAGTGCCATGTGAACAGTACAACTCTTCCCTAAATCCAGCTTGCCTTTGATGCAGGCATGCGTGTACCCCTTCCACTCTCTGTGCCTCCAAATGTTCCTTCTTTAGTTTTGGGAATGTGTGGAGCAGCACTTTCATTAATTATATGCTGAAGCCTGCGAACAAATTAGCATCTCTGCACAAAGGTGCTCCCCTGGCCACCCTGTCTGTGCTGCTACACTTAATTGGTGTGAGCGTGGCAAGGGAGAAGCCAGCAGGCAGGCACTGCATTTAGCTTCCCTTTTCCTCTCTCACTCAGAGATTCCTCCACATTATTTTTGATTCCGAGTCTCCAGGCATCTTGTTTAATTTATGTTGCAACTTTTTTATTGTCCCCGGAAATGCATTTGCAAAGAAAAAAAATCCATGCAGAGGATCTTTAGGAGAGGGCAAGGGAAGCTGCCAATGGTGATTATGCAGTGAGACAATCAGCATGAAGTGGCTACTGCCTCTGAACAAAGAAGTTACCAGTAAAAATGGCAGCTTTGATCAATTTGTGTTTTCACTTGCCTCCATGAGAGGCTGTAACCCTTTAACTTCAAGTCCAGCCATCAGACTCAGTCTGCTCCTCTCTGAAAAGGAAAAAAACCTTTCTTCCCCTCTACCTCCCCATTCGAGGCATTTAGAATTAGCACGGCATCTCCAAGCTTAACCCTGGTGTTTCTTCACCTCCTTCTGTGAGGAGCCTGGGCTTTTGTCTTTGGTCTGTAACTGCTTTTCTGTGCTTTGTCCTGCTCTCACTCACATACAGATCATGAAGAACCTGCACATCTTCAGTGTTTTCAACGGGGTGTTGATGAAGGCACTGTTGTCCAGAGAATTTAACTGAAGGAAACTGGAGCAAGATCTGAGCTCTTGGAGAGGGAGCAGTTCTGTGCCCATTGCCTTGGGTATAGGCAAAGCTGCAATCCAGAGGGAGAGCTTCTGCTGCCTGCATGGAAATGTGTCCCCCTCCTCAGCAACATCCTCCAGGGCTTGTGCTTTCTGTGGGGGTGAGGGGAGAGAAGTCTGCAGCCATCCCTCAGCCAGGGTGTCCCCTAGCATGGTCCTTAGCTGGAAATCCTGCCACAGCGGGGGAACTTGACACCCCACCTCTTCCAGGGGTACAGCTGGCAGTGGCACAGCACCATCCTTTCCCATCAGCACTGCTTTCACAGAGACAATGCCCCAGTAGCCCATGGTGAGCCTTAGGACTGCAGACTTCTAGGTCTCATAACTCTCCTTTTCTCTGTGCTGTCCGGCTGCCTCTATTGTTTCTCATCAGCTCTCAGTATGGTGATTTAATGTCTTCTACCTTCCTGGGGCAGAAATAACACTTATCCTTTTCCCTCATCTTGAAGATGATGCTGTGCAGCTGTGGAGAATCCTTGAGAATGCATCAGTGGCATTACTGGCAGCTCTGACCCACAACCATCTCTTACTTGTCTGCTCCAGACAAGAGATTGAATTCCCCAATCCTACAGACTGTAATAAAAAGATGAACAGGACACCAGGATGGTTTCCTGTCTATAACAGAGCTGTGATGCTCTCTGCAGAGGCACAGGTTCAGTTCCCCCTCAGTATCCCACTCAAGTATGCTGATGACAACCAGAAGAGCTGGTTTTGGTACCGTCAGAGCAGTGCCAGTTGCCCATTCAGCCATGTGTAAATGCGCAGGACCTCCTCCAGGCACAAAATCCCTGGGAGGTGCAAGGTTCGGCTCCTCCATGGTGCTGGCTTTTCTGGTGCTGCCCATGTGCAAAGCAGGGAACACTGCCCAGGCACTCAGTGGAGAAAGAGACTGACGGATACTGTGGTGTGCCTCAAGAGTGGCACAGAATAGCAAGTTCAGTTTGTGCTGAATGCACAAACATGTGACTGTCCCAAGGCCACACAGTGTAACAGAGGAGTCATTCAACACAAAGCTTTGGCTCACTTGAAATGCAGGAAAACACTGTCCCCAAGGTCACTGAAAGATATTGCTGGACTCAACAGCTCAACACCTCCTGTTGAGCTGTTCAGAAGGTAACAACAAGCTCATTTGAAATGTGGCCTGAGGCTTGCTGGGAAGCCAAGCTCTGGGCTGAGCAGTCTGGTTTGCCCAACACCATGGGCCAGTGCTGACTGCAGCCTGCCTCCCACCTAAGTGGACTTGCCTGTA
The DNA here is from genome assembly GCA_009812075.1 of Sialia sialis. Classification (NCBI taxonomy): domain Eukaryota; kingdom Metazoa; phylum Chordata; class Aves; order Passeriformes; family Turdidae; genus Sialia; species Sialia sialis. The sequence continues at coordinate 20,553,592 of VRYO01001269.1, read as the reverse complement.
AGGCAGCCCCGGGCTTCCTGCAAACCCAGGCTCCCTGTGAAAGATTCTCAGTCTCAGCCTGCAGCTGAGCTCCAGCTTAGCTTTGTGTCTTGCACGAAGTAAAAAGCCAAGAGTATTTTCCTTGGCTCAACTGCACCTCCTGGTCTTGTCATTGCCTCTGCTGTGCATTGCAACTGCTGTTTACTCTAGGGATGAGTCAGACGGGCAGTGGCAACTTGTCCTGATGTTCCCAGACCCACCAAAGTTTCCAGGAGTTTTTGCTGAGGTGGTTCTGACTCCTCTGCGTTGTACCAGCTTCCCCTTCCCTCTCTCATTTCAGGGCAGCTCTAGCCATGAAAATCATGATTTTCTGTTGGTGCTTGCATGGGGAATCCAATGAAGGAGCTCGAAGCTGGCCATTTCTCCGTTGGAAATTTAGTGAGTGTAGAAGGCTGGAAAGCCAGAGCTCTGGCTCAAACAAGAGCCACTCTGGTTCCCTGCCAGAAGCTCTTCCTTATCCCTGCCATTTAGGTTTCTCCCAGCTTGAGGAGGCAAGTGAGTTATGATCTTGAGGAACTGGCATGGGCACAGAGCCAGGGGAGACCAAGAGGAAGCAGAAGAATGATGAGAGCTCTCAAAAGAGTAGGTCAAAGACAGGAGAACAGAGAAAAAAGGGAGGAAAATTCAGACATAGTCTTCTGCTGCAGTTTCTGAGGAAGACAACTTCATTCCCAGCAATTAAAAGGTTAATTCCCTTGACAACACCTCCCTCTCTTTCCCAAAGTCTATCTCAAAAATAATCAAAGTATTTAATTAATATTGCACTCGTCCAAATAAGTACAATCATCTTCCAGGAGTATTTACATGTCAGGCTATAATTAGCAGCCTCCTTGGCACCAGCCCACATGAGGTGACAGGTCACAGTTTCCATTACATGCTGCATTTTTCCATATCACTGCTCATTCCTGAGTGACTATGAAATGAGTTAACCAAACTCAGCAAAGATGATGGATTGAGTGGGCCAGGGTGGCAATCAGAAGAGGAGCAACTGATTTTTCTTGTCAGGAACTTGCTGACAATAATCAACACTTTAGTTAAATGATAATCTCATTTATTTATTTCTTTTTTCAGTATGCTTTTCAAATAGTCTGAGAAGTGAAATTTCAAGATTTTGCTGTTTCCTAGTGATGATGAATCATTTCTACCTTGACTGAACTTCCTTCTCCTACTTATGAGGGAAGTGCTTTGTCCATCCTATTGGATGATATCTCTTGTTCCAATAGAGACAGATGGGTGAAAGAGTGGCTGCACTTAAAAAGCAAAATTGTTCTTGAATGCCTTTTACTCCTAGAACTTGCTGTTAGCCACTCAGACATGACAGGACACGTAAGAGGGCACAACGAAGCTTCAGACCAGAAATGAACTTCTGTCTGTGGAGAAAAATTATTGAGTTATGATGAGAGATGCAGGAGGCTGAGTCCTGGAGCACTGGCTTCCACCACTGCATTTGCTGAGATTTTCCAATATTTATTTTAATTTTACTCAAAAAAGTATTCATGAAGGATTACAACAGATACATGCGTAAATCTAGAAGAAAATATCAATGAGCAAATTCCCACCTTTTCTCTTACAAAGCATTTTCCACTCAGGCATGCATGTTGGTTATTTGCAAGAGTAACTGGATGAGAAAAGACCCAGTGAAGTGGGCACTGACACTGAATCCTCTGATCTCCTTGGGTGCTTTTTTAATTTCTTCCTGGAACTTCATCCCTACATAGCGTACAAGGATTTTTCAGAAATTGTGGCTTCTGGTTTGGAACCATGTCAGCTCCTTATTTAGCTGGGTTTCTGCTGGGATGTGAAACTCCAAGGATGCTTTGCTTCTCACTGACCCACTCAGAAGTCCCACGCTCCATTTTAGGTAGGACTGTGGATGCAGTATGTTTGAGGGAGAGGAGGGAAGGGAAGGATGAAGCATTTAGGGTGCATGCAGATTCAAGCTGATGCCCTGCCTGGCTGCTCTGAGGCAGCAGGAACATTAATGCTGACCCCCACCTATGGGCTGTCTTACAGCTGCAGCTGGACAAAGATGTGAACAAGTAAAAGTGTCTTCTCAGGCAAGAGGAAGCCAGTGGAAAACTAGAGGGATAAGAAAATATAAATCAGATGTTTCTGCAGTGAAGTTTCCTGCTGAACCTCTTATCTGGGCCTCCCCCCGATGCCTCATGCATGGCTGCTGCTCTGCTGGTCCCCTGTGCTGGCAGCAGTGGACTGCCCTTCATGCCTCGGAGCGTGCAGGGCTCAATTATGCACTTACATGTCTTCTTCAAAATTGGCACCATCTGGACCACCACCTGAATGTCATTTTTTTTCCTGCACAGCTTCTCACATGATTTGCCAGCTTGTGTTTGTGATTTGCAGGGGGGGATATGTGTGAAAGGTGGTGAGATCTGGCACAGGTTTTTTGCATAAGCAGTGCCACTGACAGAACTTTTATTTAGGATTTAATTGATTTCTGCACCTCCTCAGAAACCTGTGCCACTTATTCAGAGGAACTCCCTAAATCTGTGTCAACCTCCAACAGGGCTAAGTTTATTCCTCTAAAAGAATAAACACATTAATCACCTTAAGGATAACCTCAGAAATAATAAGCAGCTTCTTGTTTGAAAAGTTTCCACAGGGTAGAGAGAGCATACCAGAACAGGATTTGGAGAGACCAGTCTCTCTTGGGTGGTTCAGGGAGCACAGACACCCAAACAGCATCTACCTCACAACCTCCTCTGGGATGCTCAGGTGAAACAAGTACTGCTCCATCACCTGCAGCACAGCTGAAGCTCTGATTATGCAGAAATGTCTGCAATCAAAATCTTCATTTTAGGAGTTTGCTGTATTCCAGGATACAGACTCCTAAATCAAATTATGATTTCATAAATCTGACTAATCCAGGCTGTTGCTGCAGAGTACATTCTTGTACCAATGCTGCCTCTGCCACCAGCCCATATGCACAGGAAAGAAGGAAACCATTCGTAGAGGCTGTATTCAGGTGATACCAAAACACACTCTCCAGCTTTACAGCACCCAATCATGACCTCTTTCTGGGGTGAATAATAACATGTACATTGGTTCACAGAGTGTGAAATTATTTGCACACACCAGTAACAAAAACATTTTAAAATTCTGATGTTTTAATAATATTACATATTACTTCTTATAGGGAAACTTGGAGTTCAGTGTCTGCTGCTTCACAGAGGCCATGAAGAAATGAGTTGGTTGCATTGCAACCAATAAATCACAAACTTCTAGTTAAAACCTCTTTGAAAACGTTGTCTGACAGAGTATGTCAACCAAATAAAGGTTTTCCATGTTTTAGCATATGCAGACATGCAGTCCTTGTCACTACATGTGCCACCACTAGTGAGCTAACCTGAGAGTCACACCCTCTGCCTTCTGGCATCGAAGTCTGTGCAGCTGGCATCATTGTGGAAGCCCTGCAAATGCACAGGTGTTTTCTAGATAGCTGCGAGTGCTGTTCCTCAAGGACAAGGAGGCCTAGATACTGCCTCACCAATGAAGCTCAAGGAAAACCAGGAGCCATGGAGAGTGGCACTATCTCCAGGTGGGGACCAGCCACGTGAAAACTGAGTGACACCTTCACTAGTTTGGAGATGAGGATTTGACATTTTAGTTCTGCCTAATGGTCAATACATTAAAAAACAGGAGAGGCCAGGGCTGGCTGCCCTTCTAGAAAGAAAGCAGGTGCCTTGCTGGGGAGGGCTCATGAAAGAGCCTATAGAGGCTACCTGCACACTCTGTAGAAACACTTTCATGCATACTCTCACTGCAACATGCAATTGAGGCAACTCTTTCAATATGCCCAGGGTGAGGGAAGCTTCCAGGAGAAATGTTGCCTCCACTGCTAAGGAAATGATACACCATTCTTTGTTCACCATTAACTCACATCAGTCTGCTTATATACTTTCAGTTTTGGGTAACTGATCACCCTGGGTATACTTCTCCTCTCATTTTTCCAGTCAGGAAGGCTGTGCCATCAGCTCTATCATTTGCATCCTCCACATTTAAAGAAAGTTAGCTCCACTATCCAACAGCCAGGTAGTCTTTCAGGTGGCCTTCTGGTGGAGTCTCTGAAAAGATCTTCTAATTTACAACAAGCATATCTATTTTAGACATCAAGACAAAAACATATTCCTAACTACAGGGAGGAGAAAGGCATATGGTTCTCTGCAGGGGGAGCTTAGGTTCACAGGTACACCACAGGTAAGTAGGGTAGGGCTGTAAGACTGTACTTACAAAAGGATGCCCTTTTGGGAACCAAGCAGGTCTAGGTCAGCCAAAAGAAGCACTGCCAGAGAAGGGCCATGCGTCTCAGCCTTTTATTTGAAATTTGATCACAATGTCAAGAGCTCTGCTGCTGGTTCAGCACAACACTAATTAAAACTGTGTCTCACATCCCTTTAATGACTGGTCTAACAAATGGGAGCAGGAATTGATCGGATACCCAAAGTCCCTTAGTTTTGGTTGCTCTGGTAAAACAGGAGCAGGACATGCACATTACTATAAAATAGTAATGCTCTTAGTCAGACACACCAATAGATTAGCACACATATGGAATTAACTCCAAAGAAACTTAAGGAAAACATGCTTTTCCTCAAGATGCAGAGAGAAGAGGTCCTTTTCCTTCTTAAGTGCCTATCCTAAGTTTGAGTAGAGGATGAATGGATGCATAGATGAATGGATGGATGGATGGATGGATGGATGGAGTAAGGCAAGAGAAATTATTAAAATCCCAGATATTTTACTTGTTTTTAACAGACTGAATGGGTTTTTTTTTCTGGTTTTGGTTTGTGTGGGGTTTTTTTTGTTTTTTGGTTTTTTTTTAATAATGAACCACCTCTTCCATGAAGTCCAGGGGGCCAGCAATTGCTCTTTTCCACCTAAAAATTGAGTGTTAGAGTGGTGCCAACTCTCAAAGAAATGAAGTGCTAGCCAGTGGCAAGAAAATGCAGTTTGATTTATTCTAAACCTTTAAAGTGACTGGTAGGCCTGTACATTAAACCCAGCAGCCTTTTAATTATGGATTGGCTATTTCTAGTAGCCTTAAGATACAATCATCTGTCCAAATGAAAAAACATCTGGGTGGCAAGGCTGAAATACACACTTACTGATTTTGCCCAAACAAGGAGACTCAACAACTTTCATGGAAATTTTAGCTGCATAAATACTGTAGGCATCTACCCTGCAGCTGGCCCATTTATCACCTACATCTGGAGCACAGAGACTGACACTGACTAAATTTTTCAGCAAATGCATAAACAAGGATTTAGGTTGGACTGTGTTCACACCCCTTTTCTTTCCAGAAATATTTTGAATTTGAACTTCACCTAGAAGAATGTTTCTGGAAGGTAGAATTAAAACAAATATCAGAGAAAGATTGAACAAACCCCACTAACAGTTGTAACCATTGTATTCATATTTTTGGGTGGCTTAGACAATACCAGGTCACCTGAATGTCCAAGAAAATCTAAACATAGTTCCTTGTGCTTCAACTATCCAATGTCAGTAGCAAACTCTGTGAATGAGCTGCAGATTAACAATTTCCTTAGGAATAACTCTCTGGCAAGTAAATATTTGGCAATTATATTCAAATAGTGAATAAATCTTGGAGATACTGCAATCTACTTGCAGGTAATTTGTTAACACCAGAAGAAATAGAGTTCGTCAAAAACATCTATGCCCAAGAATGACAGGCTCATAGGCTAATAGAAATTAATTTTCCATCTCTAATACTGGGCACTGCTTCTGCATGGTATCACAGATCCTGACAGTTCTTTGGCATGTGATGTCAAAAACAGCCAGTTGCAATTTGTGTTTGCTTTTAAATTTACAGTTCAGCCAAGAGGATAGAAAAATGCTTCCTGTTGGGAGCAAACTCACCCCTCCACTGGGCCCACACAGACTGCATTTTGTGCTTTGAAGTTCCCTGTAAAATTGTGGAATTGGTGCATGGCCCCCACCTTACCAGGGAGGTCATGTGGTATGTAAACTCTCAGGATGTGACTGAGGCAGGGACAGGTTGCCTCCAGCATGTTTGAGGTTAACACTTTGTGCTCTGGTTCTCTGACTGCAATTTCAAGTCTCCCATCACCACTGTTGTTAGCAGTAATGAGCCTGATGGTATCCCCCTCTGTGACAATCATGAATTGCATCTCTGATGGAAGCAGTATCTTAAGGAAATGATTCCAGGCTGTTATCAAAGCTTGCTGGAGAGGCAGGAGGTGATGGCCAAGATTTACACAAGAAGGAGCTCAGCAGCCTCAAGGGAGCTGAAATGGTGAGAAGGCAGCAGGCCAGGAAGATCAAAGGGCTTTCTGAGCCACCAGCTCATCAGCTGTGTCCTTGCTTCCAAGGACAGGGACAAAGTGGGTAGGGGACTGACTCACTGGGACCTCTTTCTCAACCTCCTCTCCCATGGGCACCTTCCATCAGCCGAAGTGCACCTCCTATTTCTGCCCTGCTGAGGTAAAGTCTGCTGTACCAAGTCAAACTCTGCTGCCTCTGCTCTATCTGTTGCCAGCAGTGGGTGCTCCTGTGGTCTTCCAGGACAATGAGTAAATAGGATAATTTCAACTACACCTCCACACAACTGCTGGGCTGGGATGAGTCACCAGAAGCAGGCTGGGAATCTCAGCAATGTCTGCCTGGCTGCAGTGCTTGCGCAGCACCAAAGGCAACACATGTTATCTCCATGCCAGAGCTCCTGCAGGACACTCTGGGAAAACACACATTTGTCTTATTTTATGGGAAACTTGTGCATGGAAAGTCCATGCAGATACTTCCACTGGTTTTGGAAATATCTGCTTGTATGCAAGTATATGCATTGACCAAGTATGATGGTCAATACTTCACACAGCAGTGTTATATAAAGCTTTCTCTTCACATGACTGCAGGATGGTTGTATTACATGCAAACAAAAAATCTTTGTGGATATTGCACCATACCTTTCTGTGGAAAAATGATTATTCCAGGAGCGATGTAGATGGCTTTAACATGTTTTATTGGAACTGTTTTCAAAAAGACCTTCACTCTGCAGCCAGGTGCACTACTTGCTGTGAAAACAAATGTGCAGGGTTTTGAGAATGTCATGTGTGTCAATAATATCATTCTTTTCAGATATTAGAGATTTTACATTTTTAAAGCCTTTGATGATATGCCCATCCTGGACTGGGCATAACTGCTGACTACTCTTTCAGTGCTGGCCATGACCCCTTTCTGATGGGAGTCAGCTCCTCTTTTCAGCTTCTGTGACAGAATTGAAAATGTGCCCAACAGGAAAGCTAGAGTGGGTTTGGCATTGACTCTGCCTTCCCTTGGCACTCTTGCTAGGGTAAATTTACAACTGAAATTCCAAATTTGGCAAGAAAAGGAGGAACCATTTTCCTGGCAGCCCTCCACAGGTACTCAGGAGAGTGGATGGGGGGTGGTAGCCACAGAACAGATGGCAGTGTGGGATGAAGGTAGGTAAAGTGATCAAAGATGTGCAATAAATAGATTTAACAAATATGTTACACCATAACATGTGTGACACATGCATGCAGTTTTCTACGAAGAGCACAATGCCAGCGTGATACTCCACTTACACAAACGACTGGGTAATCATGCCGTCTGGACAAGCACAGCCCTTCTGTCTTCACATTATTGTGTTTTTCCTGAGTGATCTTTTAAAGAAAGACAAAGGCAGCAAAATCGATAGCAGTCTTTGAGAAACTGGCATATGAGAATAGCCTCAGCCATTACAGTCTGAGGTGGGGAAAAGGCTGAAAAGAGACATGATAATCCACAAATATCCAAACTTTTCATGATGAGGAATGGATGTTGATATAAAGTGCAATAAACTCAAGACACTGCAAAAAATAGATTAAGGGAAATACTCAGGGAAAAAAAATATCTATTGTGCTAAACACCTTTGCTATTCATGGCCTACAGATGGCTCTCCCTGTTTCTAAACTTACTCAGAAATGACATTTTATATTGTATCTCAGACTTCTTTTTTTTTCCTTGCAGTAAATGTTTCAAGTATGGAAAAATGTGTTCCTGAGGGCATCTGCTAAGGTCCCATCCATGGAGGTTTCAGAGGTTTGCTAGATAAAGCAACCTTAGTGAATATTCAATAGGGAAAATCTTGCTGATTAAAGGCAGCAGTGCAAGATGAGCTGCCAGGTCTTTTATTATCTATGACTCCAGGACTATTGGTAGTGAAGGGAGTTCTTGCATAAAAGGCTTTACTGGCTTTATTTATGCCAAGGCTGCTTCCAGGAAGGGGGAATCCATCATGTCAGAGATGAATGAAAACACAGAGCTTTCTCTCTTGCTCTCTTTCTCCATTTGGACTGTCCTTTCATTTGACATAGAGACTGTGGTGTTCTGTGTATACTCTGCAACCTGATTTGCTTAAGACTCCCCAGAAACAAAGAGACAGTGAGGGCGGGATCACCTTAACACAGTGACTTGACTGTTTTCTGGGAACTGCTTGCTGGGTCAGAAGAGAAAGTCAGGGAGGAAAGGCCAAGTCCCATGAGAGCGGGCTCCAGTGATGCCCAGGATGTGCTACTTCAGCTCACAGCCCCAGCTGCAGTGTGGGGTTCATATTCAAAGAGGGGTGAGTCCAAACAACATACGCACCCCCCTCACACTACTTGTGCAATTTCAGAGCTCAGTAGCCTTGCACATGGTGGCCTTTGAGGAGTGTTTCTTTCAGTGAAGAGACTGATTATTCAGCCAGCTTTTTTTGGAAAATACTAGTTTGACAATCCCTTCATGAGTTGTACAGGCCAGCCTCTCTAAGACAGGGCCAGGGAAAACAAGAGTTAAGGACAGGCAGATGCTGAAGCAAGGGGATGTGGGGAAGATCCAGGGTAACGGTGATGTGGTGTGCTGGCAGCGTGATGGGTGGAGGAGCATGGATGCTCTGATGAGCAGAGCTGCAGGATGGCTTGAAGGCAAACACACAAAGCAAATAAGCCTGTCAAGCAAGACAGGGGACTGCACAGGAATCTCTGAGTCGGATTCCCAAGATACTAATGATGTGTGGTCTAAGAATGGGGTCCAGTTGAGGAAGGTAACGATTTCCCTGGTCTCTCCTCCTGCAAAACCAGCAAATGTTACACATCCGTCAGAGACAAACGGCACACAGAAAACAGAGGTGCTCCGAAGGATGTAAGTCCAGCAGCTCTGAGCTCCCACGTGTGGGATCACAGGCAGGTCTGGGAAGCAGCAGGGTCGCAGGCAGTCACATCTCCTGGCTCTGCAAGCAGGCATGGCCTGACCTTGCTGGTGAGGAGGGCTGCGGCTGCAAACACTGCTGTCTCCGGCACCTTTACAACCTGAGAGCCACAGCTCTTGTCCTCCTGTGAAGCAGCACACCCAGCTTGCTGATGGGCGGCTTTCTGGCTTTAATTGGGAGGAGCCATGCCTCGAGTGCTGCTGCCAGAAGGTCCGGGATGAGGGTCACTGAGCCGCAGGGACGTCCTCTGCAGCAAACCTGGCGCCTTTTGCAGCCCCTGGCATAGGACAGAGCTTCCAAGCTCAGCCTTTGTTTTCGGTGTTCGCTGCGGCTGGGCATTGTCCGTGCTGGATGCGATGAGGCTCCTCGGGAAGGGTTAAGAGCCGCGGGCGGAGCAGCCGGGCCGCACTCCCGCAGCGCCGGCCCCGGCGCAGTCGCTGCCCGCGGCGGGCGCAGCTGCGGCCCGGCCCGGCCCGGTCTGCTGGAGCTGGCTCCGGCCCAGAGCGTCAGCGGCTCCGTGCCTGTGCGAGCTCAGAAACACTCGGCCGCAGCGCCGTCCAGCCCCGGCCCCGCTGCCCCTGCAGTCCGGCAGCCGCACAGCGGAGTGGTGCCCGTGTCCCCACATGCAGCACGGATCCACTGAGCCTGCTCCCGGCCCCGCTCCACCCTCCCCGGGCCTTGCCTCTGCCGGCAAAGGGACGTGGCCTTGAGGAGCAGAAGCTGTTGTTGCCTTCAGTCGCACCGCAGGGGCAGGAGGCCCTTCAGAATTTATCCCTTGTAGAGGAAAATGTCACAGTGCCTCCTTTGGCCCCAGATGATCGCCAGAGAGCAAATGCAGCATCCCAGACGCTTTTAGGAAAAGAGATACGTTGTATAAAGCATCATTTGATTTTTTTTTTTAATGTGGTGTGACTTAATCCACGTGGCATGAGGCTCATGTAGAGCCACGGCAAGAACAAGATGCTCATTTCTGGGTTGTGAAGCTGTGCAGCATGAGGGAATAACCTGCACATGGATGGACATGAGAAATACTGTTGAGGATCCGAAGGGAAACAACTGCCCTGGAAATCCCAGTCCACACTACTCCACTTCCTAATCCACCTATAGAATGTGCTGCTCAGGTCTAGCTGTCGCCTACTATTTTTGTAAGGATGGCATGGTTAAAGTCCCCAAAGATGAGAGAAAGAAGCTCAGTTTAGTATCTCTGCCGACAGATAGCAATGTCCAAGGAACAATGCCATTACCCACAAGAGAGCTATCCTCTGCCGGATGTTTCAGCATATCTTCTGGGTCCCCAGACAAGAAGCCACTGGTACATCCTTAAATTCTGCCCACTCACATCCACCCTTTGTGTGGGGTGAATCCACAATTTCCTATTGCAAATTCAGAGGGCAACTCCAGTGACACTTGTGGCAATAGTCATAAATTCACATTAAAAGCCTTCAAGTAATAGCATTGCTGTGTAAAGACAGCCTTTGAAAAGCTTGTTTCCAAAGCTTTGCAGCAGGATTAGGAGGTTGCTGGCTCTTAGCTGCAAGCTTTGCAGATGCTAGGGGCTGGCAAAGCAAAATCTGTATCACATGAAAAAGTTGATCAGGTCTGACTCTCCCCTGCCGTGAGATTACTTTTCTCACTACAAAGCATTTCTCCTCAGCAGTAAGTTCAAAGTACGTGTGGGCATGAAGATAGTGTATTGTTCACCAGCTCACTGTTCTGCTGAGCAGCCACGTCGCTTGTTCCCTGTCTCAGGTTATAAACAGTGCTGAGAAGCTCAAAATTGCTCACAGCTTAAACAACGTAATCATGATAACCTAGCCTATCTTACCCTACTGTGAGCTCTACTTTAATAATCCTGCTTAATCATTAAACCACAATAAAAGCAAGCCAAGGAGATTAAGGCAAGAGCCAAGCCAAGGTGTATCAGAGCACTGTTCCAAACTTGAACTGAGCAGTCACCTAGAGACAGAGGAAGCCACACAAAAGCATAGCAAAGTTGTTGTGCAAAGGTTCAGAAGGATGTAGCAAAAAAATTGTATCCATTGGGACTTGTGAAGCTGTGAGCTGCTCTTGCTAGTCAAGACTCTGGAGTTGTGTTCTATTTACATCCTTTTCCCAGGAGACCATCTTATTTTCTAGCACACATGCTCCACTAAAGTCTTGTTGTTGACGTAGATGCTCTGACTAAACCCTTATTCCTGATGATTATTGAGTATAGCAGTGGTTGCCAGTTATTTTTCAGAATGCTTTACCCCTCTACTGAAGATTACAAAGATAGTAAATTCCTTGGACAGACTTCCTCCTTGCCTTTGATGCTGCATATTGTATTATGGAAAACTAATTTTCTTCCAAGACTGTTTCATACAGAGGGTGGGGTTAGATTTAAATATATATATATATATATACATATATATATATATATATATATATATATATATGGAAAACCAGGAAAGGAGAGACACACTGCTTCTGTCACTCTGCTGGGGATACTGAGAACAGGGTTAGGCCAAGGCCTGCCCATGGATGCATCCAGGGCTTGCACCGGTTCCAGGAGGATTATTTTTGTATGCATGAGTGCATGACAGACACAACAGATTTGGTCCTTGTTGCTTTGACTTTTCCAGGATGCTCCATTTATTTTTGCATTTTATGAAACAGACTGGTACAGTCAGATGTTCTGCACCTGGGTTCCCCTTCTCCCACCCAAAACAGAAATAATTTTAGGCTATAAGCATCACCCATGCCAGAAGATGAGAGAGCCAAATCCTTTCAAAGACAAAGGACTTACCAAAACCACCAGGATTTCACCTGAGTAGGACTAAACAAAAAACTTGACCGTAGTCTGTGACAATTTGGCTGAAGAGACAATGAATCAATTTTGTATTTTCAGATCAAAATAATTGTCTGGGTGGGGAACACTCTTGCCTCAGCTTCCTTGAAAGTGGGAATGAGAGGACTGGTATTGCTGAGATCATCCCAGAATTTGGGTTATGGTGAAGAAAACTGATTCACATTCTGCAGTCTGAAATGGGGTATATTTTGTCTTCATTGTATTACTACCACCTCTTGTAGGATTTGACTGCAGCATGGAAGCATCCTGATATAACTTTACAGTGCATCATGTTGTTGTTACTGTAGTAACTTATTACTAGGACATCTTGTGTTATCTTTATTGCTGCAGTACCTGGTACAAATGTACCACTGTTTGTCCACACACGCTGTTATTACTGCCTTATTCCCCACACTAATTTACTGCAGCATCCTGTTGTGTCTTATTGCTGCATTATCAAAATGCTACTTTACTGCAGTGGCCTGTGTTACCTTATTGCTACATTTATTCTGGTATTACTATGCCAGCTTACTGACACTTTTTATGGCTGCCTTGCTACCATTTTATTACAGTACTCTATGGGATCTTAGTGCTGAGTTATACTGAGAGTACATTAATGCATTTGCTTCAGCCTCTGTCTGCACTGGCTTGTGAAACCTTTCCTAGTGCTTGTCCTGCTGCTCTTTTGCTGCAATAGCCATGAATGCTCTGGATATTCTATTATCCAAATAACAGTGTACAGCCATATTTCACAGCCATAGCCCTGTAAGTATGGGAAGCTTTGTAGCTAGCTTGCACAGCTTAGACATTGTAAAAGCTTTCCAGACTGTCTTTCCTTGAATTGATGCCATTTCAAACATAAACAGAGGTGGAAAGCTGATTTCCTAACTCATCTTCAGCATGATGAGGTAGTTGGAAGACACCAGACACTTACAAAACAGCAGAGTACTGCTTGCAATGCTCAACGGGATACTGTTGGGTGTACAAAAGTAGCATCCCTTGGAATAAGCAAGGTCATTAAAATGCAATAATTCAAGGATATGGTTCATGGGGAAGTAGTTACATGTTAGTATCACCATATGTGAAGTAAAAGACACGTGAAGAACAGTTAATATGTATTCCCAGGAGGAGGCCTTGTCTACTGTCATGTTTGTTTTGGAGAAATTTAGTCAGGAAATGAGGAGCAGAGCTTTCTTCCCTCCAGAGGATATGCAGCTCTGTCCGCTCAGCTAGCCATTGCTGAGCAGATTAGTTTGGACGAGTGTGCATTTAAATGGCAAGCTGTTCAGCATCCAGGCCCCCTGATGCACGCCCATATGCATACTCTCCATGTCTGTAAGAATTCCCTCCATGCGCTCAACTGTTCAAACATGGAATATTCCCCACAGGCAAAATACTGTGGCAGCCAACATGACTGTCCTGCAGGAATAAAGCTGAAAGACAAAGCAGAGTGCATTGCTCACAGGGCAGCAGCATATCCCCAGGTTAAAGTCTGGCATTTCTGCTGCCTGCACAGACCATAGCCCAAATTCCACCTGTCCCATCATCCACCAGCATTCTCCAGTCCTGCCCACATATGCTCCCATGCTGCAGGACCTGAGGAGTACCTCTGTGGAGCTACCCCATCCTGCCCCCAGGACATGACCTCTCCAATGTCAGGAGCTCACTGCAAAGCAGATACCCACATGCACCACTTTACTGTCCCTACTCCCTGCTACAGATCAGTTTCATGTTTTATATGTCCATCTTGCTCAGGAATGCTCTCCAGACTGGTTTGAGGGTTCACAAGACAGACCTCCCATGGGAAATACCTTGTGGCTGGGCAGCACTGGCAGTTGCTTGGAGCAGCTGTTGGTTTACAGAGCTCCAGTGCTCCTCTTGACAGAGGTAAAAACACCATCTCTACAAGGCTCTGAGAAGATATGACCTCTGCAACTGCTAGGGATGACCAAGGGGACACATGTGCACGAATGCACATTTTAAACTATTACAAAAAGACCTGGTATTTCCCAAGGGGACCTTGTGGCTGGGTGGGCAACAGAGGACAATAGGTCTTGCGAGGACAGCTAAGTGACAATTTGGAGGGGACCAAATGTTCTCTTCAAAGGCAGGGGACCCCAAGAATGTTAGGGACATTCATGGTTCTGCAGTCCTGGAACTTGCTTGTGTGTCATGTATATGTAGGATGAATTTGGTCTGAAGGCCTCAGACAGCAGGCGGTATAGGCATGTGTAAAGAACAAACATCATACTCAGTAGTCTACTGTACATTCATGCAGGTGAATGGACCTTAGGTATAATTGATATTTGGAATTTTCTGCAGGAAAGAAAAGAGGTATCAGAATGAGAACTGTCATGGGCAAAGAAGAAGGTCCTTTTTCTGACAGAAACTATGCTGGCATGTTTTTGTGCATACATAGGCCTTAGATATTAGAATAATACTTGCCTCAGAAGTGAATATTGTCAATAGCCAGCTGACTACTTGGCTAGGTGGTTTTGCCTAGGTAGGAATGCAGATTTGTAGCCATATAGCAGTTTCTACCACCTGTACAAAAAGCCAGTTTGCCTTGGCATGAGTGAAGAAGACCAAGAAATGTCTAGTTTTATGTATGCTTCAGATCTGAACTGCTTACAAAATATAGGAGATTTTGTGATACTAAGTCAGCTAAGTCTTCAAATTCTTTTTATATATAGATAGTATACTGTGTGTGAATGCAGGCCATTTTCCTATCTGCAGCTAGTATAAATAATAAAGTCACTTCAGTCCTGTCCTCATCCTAACCTCCATACCTCCAATAGCTTGGAACAAGCTACTGAGTCATCTTTTGCTGTTGCATTAATGGACTGTAGGTCAGATGAGTTTTAGTGAAAGCTAATTTCCTCCAATGGTACAATTTCACTTTCAGAAAGATGCTTCTCAGCAGAGTCAGTTATCTGAGCATGATACCACAGCTGGGTGTGCCACTGTTTAGGGAGGGTCTCCTGGCACCCAGTGCTGTGCCCATTCATGCCCTGCTTCTGCTGGTCCCATCTCCCATCAATTCCCTCCTCACTGTAGGCTAAATTTTGACACCTGCCCGCATCAGAGTTGCCTTTCCCTGGACACATGAGAGTGGATTTTCACCCTCTCCAGTTGGAGAGCTGGAGTGCAGTTTGGTTTGCTTGGAGAAAAGCTTGAACAACCATCATTGATTAGGTATGCAAAATCTTAAATAAATAGAAAATGAAATAAAATATGAACCAACTCACTTTAAAATACTGTGCATGTGTGTGTGCGTGTGTGTGTGCGCATGTGTGCATTGCACATCTCAGACTTGACTTTTTGAGCATCAGGCGGAGTCTGATTACGTTTGCACTACGCGCACATGCAGAATGTCAGAACGTCTGCTGACGTCAGAGAATTTGCTCCAGGATCAGAGTCTGACTCAGGGGGCAGATCCTCAGGTAATGAAAACAACTCCTGCTCTCTTGACTTCAGCTGAGGATCTGGCCATCATCTCTGGACATGCTATATGCTATTGGAAGGACAATGAGTGATGAACTTAAACAGTACCTTTTTTTTTTTTTTCATTGCTTTAAAGGAGAAACATAGTAAAGAAAAACATAGTTAAAGTCAGTGAATCTGGAGGAGAAATGCATTTGGGATTTTGTGAGAAGAAGCAGCTTCCAGCAGATATTTTATTGGATCCAGACGGCCACGTGAAAGGGAGTAAGTGAGATTGCGGCACCATCTTATTACAGTCACGTTTGTGCCAGGAAGAAAAGAGATGTGGAAAAACACTGATCTCTCAGCTGTTCTTTCTCCAAGCTGTGGTTGGGTCTGTTTCCTTAAATAATGAGACAGCAAGCCCTCGCCTTGTTGACCTCCCGTGTGTGGTGCAGTGTGCTCCTCCAAACCTCAATTGGAAATACAGTACCTGCACAGAGCTCAAGGTCCTTAAGGAGCTGTGCAGAAAGGGAAGTGTTGGTGTAAACTGTGAAGAGAGGTGCTCCACTGGCGTGTGGCTCTCTGCCTTCGCTTGCTCAGGCTGTCTCCCTTGCGGGGGCCTGCTCTCCCTGAAATGCCCCGTCCCCAGCAGTGGTCCCAGCAGTCTCTCCCACGGGGCGATCGGCTGGAGCTGTCAGGAGGACTGCATCAGGCCTGTGAGGCGCTTGCTTGCCAGAGACTTTCCCTGGAGGGAGGGACAAAGAGACAGAAGAGATCCAGAGGTGTAAGTGATGCTGTAGAATGGTTTCTCTGGGAGTGAGGGGCAGGGGCTTTCCCCCAGAGTGGGGCATGAGGCTCTCCTGACAAGGGAGGCAAGTGGGGTGAGCCTGTCTCTAGAATTTCATGTGCCTGCAGTTTTTCCCCAGGTAAGTGGTTGTGCCTAAAAATGGCTGTGCCCAGGGACTCTCTTGTGAGGATATTTCCTTTCTCCAGTTTCATGGGTACTGGTAAAAGCAAAGCCCTGTCCTACACTCACTGCTACTCATTCTCCCAGTGCTGTCCTGCTGGTGTAGAGCTCTACCCATCTTGGGGAGGGATGCACAGCCAAGGCCGTTGTGAAAACTGGGGTGTCCCTCCCACAATGTGAATCAGTATCAGCTGCACAGCATCCACCAGGAACAGGTCTAGGAAAAAAATAATTTCAGAAACAGTTCAGCCTGTTCTTGTCCTGCTGTCACTCACCTTGGAACACTCCTTGGTCACCTGGGTTGGTGCCTGTTCACTCTTGCTTGGCCTCCCTGCCCTCCCGGTGCTCTCCTCCAAGCCACCAATGCAAGCAGCCCTGCTCATGCCCTGCTGTCAATGCACATGAGCTTTCCCAGTGACTGGGAGGACTAAGGACTAGGAAGAAGGAAGGCCACCTGCACATCTGAACCCCTTCCCTAACTTAGATCATGCAGCACCTGCTTTCAGGAGCCTAAGACCTACAGGACCTATTTCAGGACCTACAGCCAGTGTTCTCCATTTGCAGTCAGGATATATCCACACAGGGAATACTAATGGCTTTGCAATTACTGATATAACGGTGAAAAACTATCTCAGGTATTGGAGCAGTTGCTGTATTTCTTTGGTGAGCTTTCCTCTTGAAAAATCATGTTTTTCTTTAAGCAAAAAAAAAAAAAGTCTTGCTTGAAATAAACATTCAGGGAATACCAGAGAGCTGTAGAATACCTGGCAGTTCTTAAACAACCTCCTCTTCATTACTATATTTAGCAAAGATTTCCTTTGCAATAGGAAGTCTTACTGATTGCTGTTTCAAAGAAAGAGCCACAAAAAGAGCAAGAGAAACAAATTATTCAGTGAAAATGAGTAAATACAAAATGTGGAAAATTTTGAAATGCAAAACTTATCAGGCTATTTGAAATAAATATTTTTAAACAAGTTAACACTCTAGTAAAAAAGAAACACTTCCCACCTCCCTTTGATTTCTAATCTTTTTCCATGTAGGGCTGTTCCAGGAGGATGTAGCTGTTCCCTACAGAAGTGGCATTTCATTACTGAGATGTGTGACTTTCACCAAATAATTTGTTCAGCTGCATGAGCACACATGGCTAATCTGTCTGTGTTCTGTGTACCAGCAGTTGGCTGCAGGAAACACTTCATAATGCCGATTGTCCTGCCTGGGACGAGAGGCCCACAGCCCTTGCTGTGCCTCGCACATGGAGCTCAGCATGGGAATGGCCAGCTCCATCCCAGAGCTCTGCGACACGCCATTCAAGTTCCATGTTTGGGATAGGTTTTTTTGTGTATTTGGGTTTTGTTTGGTTTTTTATAAGTATAAATAAAATAGTTTATTATTATTATTATTATTTTAAATGCACTGTTGTAAAGTTTAGCCCAGTGCTACCCCAGGGGGTAGCCAAGTCTTCTGCAGGACAAGATGGCTTAGGGGGCTAAGACCAGGGCTGTCATTTTGCTGCTGTTGAGGAATACCAGAGAGAGAGCACTAAGGAATTATCAGTCCCTGAATCCTATTTATTGGAAGAAGAAGGTAAAGATGTGGATGTTAATTCCTGGAAGAATAACATGGCTGAGTTTAGGGCGGGAAAAGAAGTTAGTTTCCACCAATATTTGGGAACTTCCTTAGGAAAAAAAAATTAACAAATAAGCCTTGGTTTATATAATGCCTATTCAGTCAGACTAACTAATCTGCGACAGGCAGCTCATCTTGTTATCTTCTCACAGGCAGGTGGCTTGGGGCTACGCCAGCTCCCTGCATCGGGTTCCAGCAGGGCTGAGGAGCAAACACTGTTCTGCATCCCGCCCCCATTTCAACATTCCTGTATTCAAAGCAGCAAGGAGAAACGCAGGTAGTGGGCCAGGTTGAGGAGAGGGGACAGCTGCCCTGGAAAAGGTGGTGAGTTGGAAACAGACCAATGGCCGTGGTTTGCGCAGAGCAGAACTTCGGTCATGGGTTTCCCAGTGGAAACTGCTTCTCCTTGCGGGGAAAAGCAGTGGCCTCCATCTGCAGCTCCCCCGTCTCATGGGAAAGGCGTTACCCTGGGAACTGCAGCAAACTTCCCGCCTGCAGGCTGGGATGAGTCCCCAGTGCAAAGCCTGTCTGTCTGGGAGGATAACTGTGCCAGGGAATGGCCTCACAAACAGGGACGTGCAAACAGATGGGTGCAAGAAGCTCTGTTTTAAGCAAGAAGCAGGCAACAATGTTGTCTGCTCGGCTGTTGTGTTCACCTCTGTGCTAGAACAGATGGCAAAAGGATTCCTGAAATTGCATAGAGGGATTGATGCTGTGACATTTTTGACTAATAGCGAAAGTGCTGTAATGTTCAGCCCCCAAACAGAGGCATACTGATGTAGGGGATTTTGTTTCAACCCAACACAGGGCCAAATGTCAGCCTCACAGCATGGGTCTGAGTGATATGGATATCAGCAGGCTGGAGTTTGTTGGGATGCAGGTGTTTGGTTTAAGATTCTCTCACCTTAGACATCCTCATTAAAATAAAAATAAAAGATGATCGAGGAAACACTGCATTTCATTAGGAAAACTGGTATCTTTCCTATTACTAAAATGAAGAAGAGTGTAAAACATTGTATAAGAGGTGGAAAAGCTGGATGGGATCTGCAATCCACCTGCTGATATAAATCAACATGATTCAGTTTTTTCACAAGTGCTGCTGATTGACACCAGTTGAGGGGCTGGCCCATGGTATCTGTTTCAGGTTTAGCCCTGCAGGGCTTCTAAGGCACAAATCCCATCAGGAGGCACAAAAGATTTGTATCAGGTGACCGAGAAAAGCCCAAGGGCAGCACACAGGGTGGCTCTTTTGGAATGGGACAGCTCACTGCACAGGCAGCCAGCACTCTCCCCAGGACCCTCAGCCAGCCCATCCAAACCTACCCACCCCTGCTTGCCAAGAGGGTGTCCATAAGCAGAGTACAGGATGGCGACAGTATGCTTTAGTGTCACTGCTTAGTGTCCATAAAAGAGTCTGGGTAACCAGGACACGGTGGCCTGTGTCCACCTTGAGTCAGCAGAGGTGAGATGCACCCATGTATTCTTTGTGATCCCACAACCCTTCCCTGAAGCTGCATGGTGTGAGTGCCTGAGTCAGTCAGGTGAAAAGGCTGAAATAGTTCTTAACTGGGTACAATACATGCCAAAAAAGTTCAGGTCCAGGAGGGCATACTGGATCTCATCTACCGCATGGAATAGATGGAATTCCTTTGGGGGTGTATCTGACAGAGCAAGGATGTTTCAGATTATGATGATGTGCAAGTTTGGCACCAACAACACCCGGTTTCTTTAAAAAGGTTCAACCAAAAGAAATTATGTTTTCCTTCCATGCATCCTTGTTTAGCATGAAACCAGTGGCTGTCTCTATCTCTCCTTTCCCCACTGGAAGAGAATGTCAACAACAACTCCTGTATTTCCAGGAGAAGTTTCATCTAAGCTAGGCTGGCAAGGGATTTGGAAAGCGTACCATCTCAAGCTCAGCACACTTCAGTAATTCTTTTACTGTGCCACATGAGTATACTGAATAATTTAAGGCAAGGTTAGAGTGGATGCAAGGAGTAAACTTTTTACATGGGGTGTAAAGTTTATAAAGAAATCCTCAGTCCTCCAGTCCCAAAATATTTGTCACTACTAATTAGGGTTACAACAATTAAAAGCCCGGACTGTTGTCACTCAAACAGCATCACACAAGCAGTAGGGCACATGTTGTATGGCATATGTTGTGCGTCGTCTTGGATGCAGGAAGGCTTCTTTTTCTCTCATGTCCTGCAAACAATTGAGCTGCTCCACAGCTTACAGGCAAGGATGACATGGAGCTTCACTGCATCTGGTAATGTCCAATTCTCTCTATGCTGCTGAATGAATATTTCTTTTTTTTCCCTTGAACACCTCTGGGACAAGAGCCATTTCTTAAAGGCAGTGTAAAATCTGAATTTGGAGTAACCTAAGGGAAAAAATCAGGGATTTCTTAATTAACCTAATAAAACTGTTCCCTAGAATATGACTTCCAAGTATGTGGCCATCCTACATGGCCAGCAGAGGATTGGACCTCAGTGCTTGTGGACCATCAGGCCTCACTGAGGCCTAGTGAAATAAAGACCAACCTATAGGTCACAGGAAATGGTTAGCATCTTTAGTGGCAGAGACTTTGCTGAGCAGCTATTAAGCTGAAGTGTAAAATGCAATCAGCAATTATTTTAATGAAGCAAAATTCAAGAATTTAATATAGGCAAGATGCAAAGTAAGAAGGAAAAAAGGGTGTCCGGGATTTGATGCAAAAAAAGGGACAGCACTCCCTTCAAACCTCCTGTATGAGCCAGCAGAGTTTCCATCTTGCTCCTTGCTTTTATCTGCCAAAACCAGCACTTTGCAAAGTTGGGAGAGAAGCAAAGAGCGGGAACTTTAAAAAATATTTTTAAATTGAAAGTTTAGTTCTGTCCAGTACCCATGGCTTCGCACAATGCTGACGTGCTCTGCCCAGCACAGCGCAACTCAGCATGCAGGCATTTCCCACTCCCAGCATGCACAAGCCAGAGCTCCCATGCATGTTGTCAACAACTTACCTGAACACCCAGGCAGGATTTATCCCATAAGCAGCTTTGTGGCTGCAGGGATGGGAGAGAGGAGTGATAGCAGCACAGGCTCCCATTTGCCATGTCAATACAGACCAAAGTGCTTTCATGGTGTCTCCTTACCCCCACAATCTCCACCCATGAGCTTGGGGCTTTATTTGCTACAGCTGGCCCCACTTCTTGCTTTCTACCCTCATCTGTGCTCAGGGCGCTCCTTCCCCAGTCTGCTGCCCAATCTGTCCCAGCCAGAAGCATCACCTTGCTGGGAGAGAAGTCATCTCCTGGGGAGCACTGTTGTCCCATCCCCCTTTGCAGAGAACTGGGGCTGCATCTCCAGAGGAGGTGAGATAATTCTCCGTCCATCAGCTTGAATCTGAGGCTTTTCACATCATCACAGGCACTGCTTACTTTCCCTATCTTTTAGATAACATACTACAAGAAATTTGGCAGTGGGCAGACAATGTCCTGCAACCAAATTTTACTTCTGAAGAGATTGGCATGGCCCTAGCACTGCCAGCACTGTTTGGTTTTCAATGTTATATTACAATGCAGATCTTAGGGAAGCTTTATTTTTGTGCCATTTAAAAATATTCTTTTTATTAGATTTTTTCATTAAGATATACATTGTCAACATAAGATAAACATAAATTAATGAAGTTAAATAAGAAACTGAATTAAAAACATAAGCAATACTGGAAAATAACTTAGTTCAACACAAAATAGACACATAAACTTTGAACATAAGTAACTTAAATTAACACATAAAATGTGGTGGACAATACCACTAATTACACACCGACACAAAACAGGAGCTTCAAAGTGGCTGTAGAGGGTAAGGTGGGGCCAGATGCTCCCAGCATGCAGAATGCTCACCTTTCTTGCCAGCACAGTCTCATGAGTTACCCCCAAATTCCTGCAGAGTGGGTTCCACTTCTCTTCTAAGGCTTGACTGACAAGTTACCTGAGCTTCTTGCTATTCCTGCCCATCACAGTGAAGCTCAACCACCATGGGTTATATTCCCACTTTTGACATTGCTTTTTTATTCTTCTAGCTCATGTCTCTTATGGGAACTGTTCAGAGCTTCTGTCCAATTAAAACCAGTATAATCTACTCCCATTTTAAGTTTCTTACACTTCCTAAATGAGGGATTACACTTTGCTTGGAGAAATACTAGTAAACCACTCTATATGGCACAAACCAGGACCTGTGTATTCACCCACTCCCAGCACAGCTTCATAATAGCTGCAGCCCTCCTCTACCACCCCACCAGCACCTCAAGTAAGATCTTTTCTTTTGTGGTGTAGTCTGGGCTCCTTGTAGCCAAGAGTGAACGAGTTTTGGAATTAGTTGAAGCTGTCTATGGACTGCAGATTCAGGATGTGTTCCTCCCTTTGACAAAAACCCAGGAAGACAGAGGAGCAGATGGATCACTGCAACCAGTACACAGTGGTATAGCAGACTATTTTTTCAAGCCACCTCAGAAATGCCCTGACTGAATATTGCTGGTCTGGCTCTTGGGCAGGGTATGATTCTGTGTAAAGGACTCAGCTTGTTTGACAGCCTTCAGCATGACTGGGAACCAGATATGTAAATATCCTGTACAGAGGAAAATGGATGCACCACTGAAATATCAAATCTCTGCAGAGTATCAAAATAAAATTGGCTGAAATCACAGCAGGGGTTAAGCACACCTTCCCTCCCAAACACCTTGCTAAGGTCATGGTTTAGTGTCATCTGCAGCTAGACCTGTCTGTAGTGAGAAGGTACCAGTTTTTATCTTCCAGGCCTTGTGTCTGGCTCAAATAAATTACAGCAAATTAATAGTGGGTGTGTTTGAATTCTGTATAGTGCCTTTCATCCAGAAGGGTCCCCAAGCACTTTCACAAATGGTATGAACAAAGACCACTCACCCACTTTGTCCTTGCAGGGGCAAAAGGAGGCTGCCATCCTGTGCCAGCAGCATGACACAGCAGTCCTTTTAGGAAGTGAAGGATAACTCATCAACTAGAAACAATGAATACTTACCCCTTAAAGGAGTGCCTGTGTATAGAGCACACTGCAGTATAAGGTGACACATGCAACTTACCCCTTACCAAACCAGGTAAGGTACCGTGATGATACTGAGAGCAGACGTTAGAACATTCCTGCCTGCAGTGGTGAGTCAGTGCATGTGCTGTGCAGCCCATGCATCCAGCCCTCTGCAGCCCCAGCTCTGAACACTGGCTGGCTGTCACACCAAGGGAACAATCACACAGCAGGCTGCAAACACGCCTGCAGCCCCTTTGCGCTTGGGGTACCTTCTGATGCTTCCCATCACCCAAGTAATGCAAGTTCCTTTTCTCTATAAGCCAGTGTAAAGATTGGAGTAGTCAAGTGAGCACATTTTCTTTTACAGTAAAATACCTTCCAAAGATAAAAATAACCCTTTTTCCAGATGCCTTTTTTGATGCCAAATCTGAAAAACTCTGGAATCCACTCCTGTATCCTTTCCCTTCTTGCTGTCTGTTTTGATAGACGCTTTACCAGCATCTCAGTGTATTATCTTTTTATACTTTCCATTTTTTCAACCACTATTCTCTACCAATAATGGCTTAAACCTTTGTCATTATTGCAGGTTGTGAATACTTTCCACATCCTCAAATACTGTGATCTATCTATGCAAGCTGGTGGAGCTGGGAAAGTGAAAAAGTGGGAAAGGTGGTAAATATATGACAGCTTTATGAGATTATCAAGGAACCAGTTAAAAAGATGACATCAGGCAGCAATTCTTTCTTCAGCCTTATACCTTCTTCACTGCTTTCATGGTTAGTATTCATAATACATCACAGTGACACAGCTGTGCAAAGCATCACACAGTTCACCTGAGAAAGATAAGATTCCATCAACACATTTCACATGTGTGACACCAGACTCATGAATTAAGAATAGGACTGAGCTTGACTTGGACTCTGATCCAACAGTACACAAACCAAGAAGACATAAAAAACAGCATGAGTAGCTGTGGCCAAGGGATGAAGCTCAGGGTCAGGAAGATGGGGAAGCAGCAGCAGAGAAAAACTAAAGTGACAACATGGAGCTGGGAGACAGCTAAGAATATCGAGGAAGGGACAGCCAGGCAATCAGGGTAGAAACCAAGGCTTTCATAGCTGTATAATGCAAGAGAGCAGATACATATGGAACTGAAATTAAACATGCAACTGTGGATTTCTCGGGGCACTGAACTGGGATCCATTTACATCCTGAGACAAGAATTGTTCAATACAAAATTACCAAAAGATACCAGAAAACTAAAGCAAAGGATATGCTACCATAATAATGTCAGTTTGCATCACTACAAGCAGGAAGAGGGTATTTTAGGCTCCAGACAGAAAGCATCTTGGGCACTGAGCATGGTAAATAAATTGAATACAAGATCTCCAGTCATTCTTGTTTCTGTAAAAGTTATCCTTGCATGAGATATCCACGTGAAAAACTGGCTCCCCAGACATTAAGGATGTCATGTGGGACTTTGCCTACAATACTTCTAGGTGAGAATAAAAAAACCACTAGACTGGTGCTGATAACACAAGGATGACAGCAGCTCCTGCTTCCCAGCTTCTCCTTCTGCCTATGCTATGGTTAATGAAACTGGGCCAGTCTGTCAATCCAGTTATTAACCTGTGCCTGAGAACTGAGACAGTCTTCAGTCTTCATTGATGTGCTGTACAAAATGTACCATCCTAAATGTCCAGGATTCTTTGAAGAAGGGTCATTTGAAAATTTTCATTCTTACATCCTTAATCTACAGTCTACTTCTCACGCAACTCAAACCCAGATTATCTCATCCTTCACCTTATTTTCTTTCAACACTCTGTTGAATTTACACAAGAGATTCTTTGCCTTCTTCAGGTAAAAATCTTTTCCAGTCCAAGAACATAATGTGTAATAGTGTCCCACATCCATCAGTTCAGCAAGAATTTGTAAAAATTCTGCCTAAAGAATAGATCACTGCTCTGGTCACTCTCTTGTCCTTTAAAGCACAAAGACCGAGAGAACTCTTATCCTCTCAAAAGTGGTATGTGTGGGTGTGCCTTTTGTTCTTAAAGAAATATCAGCTGGGAATAAAACCCAGAGGTTTCAGCACTGAGTCACTACCCGGACACTGAGTCAGAAATTTTAACACCTGTTTTCTTCCAGGGAAAATTCCTTCCCTGGAATATAGTCATTTTAGGAAAGTTTGAGTTCAAGTTTGGGTATCATGGCCCAGGCTTGTCTAAGTTACCGGCTGAGGCTGGTATCCATAGGTTTAATCCCTGTTATTGCTGAAGTACCCATTGCTGCTTTTAGAGATGAGATGCTCAAGATGCAACAAAGGTCCCCATCCTATTTCCTCCTTTATTAAATGCCAATGGCTACCAGTGCAAGTTAGGCAGAGACTTGGTGGCTTTCTTAGTGAGACAAAAAGCAGCAGTAGTTCCCCTAAATGTACTCATTAAAATATATTTTCCTTCTACACTTGGCCCTGAAGGATCATCTCAGTTTATGAGAACTAAGCTTCTGTCTATCTGATTATTAAATAATTTCTAAAGCAGATGGGAAACTACAGTGGTTTAAACAGCTAGGCTGAGACTGCAGGGCTAAAAATAGTCTAGCAGACGCCTTTTAATTAGTAAGATGATGAAATATGACAGAAGAGAGAGATGTAGATATATGGATTTGTGTGTATGTGTGTCTTTAAAATTAAGTTATTACCTCAATACTAGATATTATTTATAACATATATGATACATGGTGTCTGATTTTTATGATGCCATTTATCTTCACTTGGGAGAGAAGACAGGCTAACTCTGCTTTCATAATGTCAATCTTCGTTGTATTCAAAAGGAAAATTGTAATAAGATAAACCTGCCACCATGCACAGTGCCATCCTTTTTCAAACAAGGTGGATTAGTAAGTGTCAGCTCTGCAACTCCATGATATCGATTGCTCTCCAGGGCACTCTGGAGAGCATGGAAGAGCCAGCCTAGCTTTACACCTGTGATTCCAGAGCATGGGAGCCCGGCAAAGGGCCAAAGGGTCAGGTACTGTGATGTTTATCCTACCACTGTGCTGCCTGTGTATTCTTGAGGACTCTTCAAAACCTGAAGAGAAAAGACATCTGGCACCCCTCTGCTCCAGCAGTGCTGGGCAGCACGTGTCATGTCCACCATGCAAATGTGGCCCTTTGACGCTTACCAGATGACCATGTTTGGTCCTGGGACCACGAAGCTGCCATGAAACACATGGATATCACACCTTCAGACTTCTGTCAGGTGAGTTCAGGAGGCTCAGGGTGCCCGGACTTTTGGGGGCTAGATCAGACAGATGTTGCTTTGCTCCAAGGGGAACCATGCCCTTTGCTACAGAAGGACCTGACTGCAGCGGGACCAATCCCCTGTTGGCTATCGCACTAAGGTGTCAGCTGATCCTTTGTAAGGACCTGGAAGTAAAAGGTGATCCATCACCACAGTGAAAATTGCTCTGTTAAAATCTTGCTCTTAGTGTCATGCTTAACGTGGACCAAATAGCACCTGGCTTTCAGAAAGATTTGGTGCAAAAACTTGGTGCATTCATTAGTCATGAGATGCCTTCATCAAAAGTATTAAAAAAAAAAAAAAAGTTGGTCAAAAATATCAAGGAAGACAAGACAGTGGGTCTTGAAGGGATTGAAGACTAGTAGAAAAATTGTGTAAAGCCCTGTTCTTTCTTATTCCCCATTGGATGGAAAGCCTCTGGTTGGCTAGCAGAACTTGATGGTGTCTTGCTAAAGTACGTAAAATGGTCTGGAAGCTAATCCCGGTCTCCTGAGTTAAGATTCTGAGATGAGCAGGAGCCCTGAGGGTAAAACAACTTCTACTTGCTTCAAGCCTGTGCTCCCCAAACCAAGTTTACAGCTTTCCACCCAGTGCAGGAGGCCAGTTTGGGAGCACTGAAAGATTTTTCAGGGGTGGGACTTAACCCAAGTAAGAGACCAAAAAGCCTGCAGTACTCTGCAGTTTGTCAACACAAAGCTTTACTGTTTCTCCTTCTGAAGTGCTGCATTTTTTCTTGTCTTTGTCAATCAAGAGATAGTGAGACCCAAGCTACCAGAACAGGTAAACTTAGACTGATTTTTTTTCACTCAGGTGAAGATTCTCTGTCTAAGATGCTAGACTTGTCTGGTCTTCTGGCTACAAGTCAGCTTTCTCTGACATGTAAAGCAACACTGTAAGTACAGTACTTTGAGCGAAGATGGGATCGTGAATCTCTACCTCCATGCTCCTGCTCTGGCTGTATGCCATCTGATATGGTCCCTAAAGTTCCCCAGTTTGAGTTCAATGATGTAAAAGGAAGGGCTCTAGAAGAAAGGGGGTCCAAGACAGCAGGTCAATATTCAAGTAACACTTCTTCCAAGCTCAAGACCAGTGTTTCGCCATGAGCAAGAAATCTAGCAGAGGGGACAGGAGACCCCTTTGGATGAGCAGGGAGCTTCTAGAAAAATCTCAGATAGATTCTGGGATGTGGAAAGGAACTGGCTGTATGGGAGGACTAAAGGAACAGTCAGAGTATGTGGGGATGTGACAAAGAAGGCCAAAGCCCATTTGGAATTAAGTCTGTCAAGGGACATGAAGGACAACAAGAAGGGTTTCTACAAGTACATCAGCAGCAAAAGGAAAATTTGGGAAAATGTGGGGCTGCTGAATCAGATACATGTCCTGATGACAGCAGATACAGAGAAGGCCCAATTACTGAATGTCTCAGTTTTTACTGCTGAAGTTGGGAATCCCAGACTTCGGAGGTAAGAGAAAGAAAAGAGGAAGAGAGAGAAAGGAAGACTTCCCCTTGGATGTAGAGGGCTGGGTTAAAGATTGGCTAGCAGACTTATGTCCCATAAACTTCTTTACATTGAGGGTGGCAGAGCACTGGAATAGGCTGCCCAGGGAGGCTGTGGAGTCTCCCTCTGGAGACAGTCCAAATCCACCTGGACACATTCCTGTGTCACTTGCTCTAGGTGACCCTGCCTAAGCAGAAGAATTGGACTAGGTGATCTCCAGAGGTCCCTTCCAGTTTTAACTATTTAGTGATTCTGGGATTTCCCAAAATGCTGGGTCACATGCTATAACCAAATCTGAAAATTTTCCCAGGGGTCTACTGGCCCTCCCAGTGCCAGACAGAGAAGCATAGTCTGGAGTTGGCCCAGATCCACAGACAATTAATAGTTCAGTCAATCTGGGAGACTATTTCACTTCAATTATGCCTCCTTAAGGCAAACTTTTAGCCCTTACTGGTTTTGAGCTTTCTCTTACAGCCATCACTGGATATGTGACCTCATATTACAGTAATTTCACACTGATAAGCCGCACCTATTTCACTGAAGAATAGACCCGATCCCAGAAGTGCTGCTAATCACCAGGTGCGGCTTATTATAGACAAATTCCAGAGAATTACCAACCTGGAAGTACTAGCCGCAGAGGGACCAGGCATTCTCTGTCCCATAGCAGCTGCGCAGAGCAAGCGGGGAAGATGGGAACAGGCATTCCCCACCTCTCAGCTCCTGGCGAGCGGCCAGGCCCCTGCCGCTCCCCTGGCACTGCCCGCCTCCCGCTGCTGCCCTGGTGTCCCCCGGGCTCCTGCGGTCCCGCGCTCCCCTGGTGCTGCCGCTTCCTGGCTCCTCAGCAGCAGCCCCACCCTGCTGCACGGAAAAAAATAAAAATAAAAAATAATAATAATAATAAAAAAAAATGCAGCTTTTCACCCGGTGTGGCTTATTTATGGACAAATTCCGTTGGCTTCCCTACAACCCGATGTGCAGCTAATCACCCAGTGCGGCTTATGAGTTTAAAATTACTGTAATCTGCTTGCAAGATAGGCTCAGTGCTCCTCCCTTAAGAGAGACGAACTGGGGTCTGTTCCAGCCAAACGTTAAACATACACTTAACTTTGTCACACTTGTGTAGGGCCAGCTTGAATATGTGATCCTGTAATAAGCAATCACTAAAACACAGTGGAGTTCTGCAAGTATGGACTGCTGAATTGCTTCACTCTTACACAGTCAGGGAGCTGCAGTGCATTTTGGAGAACTAGAGCATATAGAATTAACTTTGTCTTAATTCAGTCCCCTGAGTATGCCATAAAGTTCTTACATTGGTAATACTATCCTCTGAGAACATTATGACATGTTAGCATAGACTATTTTCTCATCTGATGCCAATGACAAACTGCCATAATGCAAAGTATAAAAAATTCAGACTCTTCCTAGTTCTGGTAACTACTATGCCATCAGAAGACGAGATTTTATGTCTATATTAAGAGAAATGAAATAAAAGTATTTACAGCATCTAGCCAGTAAGACAGAAATGAACTAAAGTGCCAACCAATCTACTATAATTTTCTTTACAGCTACTTACATTCTAATCATAGCATCCCAAACTTAGCTTGTCAAGTTACCCTTCAAATCAAATGCAAGCGAAAAATCCATCCTTGGCTGTGCAACTATAAACCCAGCCAGTCTAGTAAAGTGAGAGTTACTCTTCCACATACTTGGCAAATCTGGGAGCAGAATTTACCACTTGGTGTAAATATTTCTGCTTAGTTTGTTTTAAAAAAAAAAATTTAAAGAAAATCTTTCCTACTCCTCTCCCTGGCAGACTCTTAGAAAGTAGTAAATATGCAGATGGGCATAGTGATATATTTTGTATCAACATATTTTAAATGTGTGCATATGCATTAGCGATATAAATACATTCCCCAGGAAGTCTGCCAGTGGATGTTCTACAAAGCCTTGTATGTTACATTTGGGTTTGCTTGCGTAGTAGCACAGCAGTGTCAGGAAGAACTGCTCCCAGCTTATTTGCTCTACAGCAGCTCAAACTTACCTGCACAGCTTCCTGTTTCTCTCAGGATGTACAAAGGTGCTATATTTATATGCCGTGTGCGTATGTAGTGTACATATAAATATATGTATATACACTCACATGCAAGAATGCTTTGGGTGGGAACCTTAAAGATCATCTAGTTCCAACTCCGCTGCCACAGGCAGGGACACCTTTCACTGGACCAGGTTATTCAAAGCTCCATCTACCCTGTCCTTGAGCACCTCCGGGGATGGAGCATCTGCAGGTTCTCTGGGTAGCCTGTTCAAGTGCCTCACCACTCTCACAGTAAAGATTTTTTCCTAATATCCAGTCTACACCTGCTCTGTTTTAGTTTGAGCAATTCTCTCTTGTCCTTCCATAACAAGTTCTTGTAAAAAGTCCCTCTTGTCTTTCTTGTAGGCTCCTATAAAGTACTGGATGGCCACAGTTGGGTAACCCCAATCCTTCACTTTTCCAGACTGAACAAACCAAATTTTCTCAACCTTTCCTTATAGAAGAGGTACAGTAATTTCACAATCATAAGCTGCACAATCCAGTAGCCAGGGAG